>JARHVA010002129.1:632500-1127500 GCA_037957365.1 Torreya grandis | reverse complement strand
CCTAGAGTATATTCAGGACCGTGACAAATATACATCCTATTTACCTACAAGGGAGATGACTTTTTCACTTATAGACATGTGGAGGATACTACACTTACCTATTTATAAAAAGTATGTGTTCATTTCTCACCTAAGCACCTTAGAAAGATAATTCAAAATGATATACTATATGGGTGATGTTTATATTTGAGAGAGAAATAAGGATATTAGTTTTTTGACCAATGATATATTTATTGGAATGACCCCTAGCTAACATATTATTTTATGTGTACTAATAAGTTCATCTATCATAATAGACATTATTGGGTGATCAATTGTGTACAAGATTCATCCTATCATATGAGACATAGAGGAGAACATTACATAATAGAATTGGGACAAATGTATATTGGCCCACCTTTACTAAGATTTGTATTGATTTATAGTAAAACACACTTTTTTAGGGTCAATTGATGGCACATTATTAGGATATGAACACATTACATTCATTATATTTATATTTTATACTAATTTGTTTTCTTAATCCTAATAGGATAGAAACTATTAGAATAATTCATATTACTAAATATAACATTTAAGCATACATCTGAATGTAAAATAATGAAACTAATTGTGATGACTTTAAAAATGGGAAATTATAAATATAGTAAGTATAAAAATAATTAGTAATTTATTTTTCTATTTGATTGTCTAAATATGTCTGTATTCTAACAATGGAAAATAGACTCAAGTAGGTATGTGATTTACCTAGATTAGAAACTATATTTCTATTTACATAAGGCTAGTTATATCTATCTGGGTCAATATCAACTAACGATATTGACTTGTCCTAGTGAGTACTGACCTTCATGAAATTGAGGTACTATTACTATAAGATCACCTTTAAATATCTCTAAAATATTTGTATGTTAAATGTTAAACCTTGATGATTCATGAAACTCCATAAATAAGCATCCTTCACCTTGAAATATTAGGTGTACTTGTGAGGGATAGAAACCTAAAAAAATGGGAAAGTGTAATGGGATGAATTAACCTCCCATTTTATGATTGAACATTGAATATGTATCTAATAATCTAATGAAGGAAATAAATTCACATGTATCTATCCTATTTGGTGTGATTGTGCAATTATGCTTCTTTATTACATCCATGTAATTAATGATTTGAATCTAATACTTGACAATGGTTGCTTTGACTTAGATTTGACATTATTCAAAATCATATCATGGCTGATACTAGTGATAGATTCACCATTTAGGAAGAATAGGGTAGATTTTATCAATGTGAAATAATGTATATATGTACACTAGATAAGTACCATGTCCCCTATGAAATGAGACCTTGATTTGTATATAACTATTTTTTTTGCAATTTCTCATGGCACTAACATGCAATTTCTCATGGCACTAACATGCTAGGAAGATGGACTGATATTAAGGAAATGTTTTATTTTGAAAAATATTCATTGATAGGATAGGGTTTATACTAATGAGATTATGTTAGTATTGACCATCGATACTAACCAAAATTGATGAAACCAACCTATGTACATGTATAATAAACTGTAAGTTTGGAAATGTTTGTATAAGATATTAAGTAGGTTTGAAATAGATAGTGATTTTATTGTATACGTATAATAATATAAAATAAGGGTAAAAACTATAATAGAGCATGTAGGGGTGAGATAATGGTGGATTAGGACCATGTTTGTGTACTTAGGTCATGCATGGTAAATGTTTACAAGCTTATCAATATGAAGTACTAAATACCAAACATTAATATCTATGAATGAACCCATTTTATTCTAGTAATCAAATTTCTAGAGTAAAAATAAAATATATACATGGGTGTGTACAACACAATTTATCTTTGGTATGAAGTTCAAGTTGTGAATGTCACTCAATAACAAAACCTACAACCAACATGTGTAGTCAATGTCCATAAATTTAATTTTAATATAAAATTGTATTTTCAAAAATTAAAGAGAAAGAAAGGAATACACCTATGTGTTGGAAAAAACTAAGTTTCCCTTAAAACTTGTTATAAATGATGCTTCTTTTTTAAAACATTATAGAAAATTGTGCTTCCTTGTTGAAGCAGATGGAGAGTTTGGGTGATTTTACCCAGAATATGTCTAATTATGTAGGCCCTTGGGTTGGTAAAATAACATTCCCCAACCCTCATAAATATTGGGAGAATTATGTAATGGACCAAACCAAATAAATACACAAGAAATAAAGTGGAAACCAATTTATGGGTTCAAATCAATTAAATTGAATCAACCACTATAGATTGATTATAGATTAAATTTTATAGTTTCACTCTAGTTTGATCAATTTTACTTCATGTAAAATAAAATGATTGATAAAAATGGAATGTATAGTGTTCATTTCCACATCATGACTACATGTTTGATTGTATAGTTTCACTCAAGTTAACACAATATATAATAAAATGCATGATAAAAAGTGAATGAACAAATTTCATGCCCCCATCATGGTTGAATATTTGATAAGTGTGAGTTATATTGATAACCATTTGTTGATCAAATATAAACTATGTTGTTGTGTATGTGCATGAACTACTACCATGACTCATGAATCTAAAAGTGTGTATATGTGCATGAACTAGTATCATGCCCCTTAATTTATGATAATTGATATATAATGTTATGCATCTATATGTTGAATTGAAGAACCTAGATCTCAAATGCATGTGTAAATGGAAACCTATAATTCCTAATAATGTAAAATGTGTGCATATGCCAATGCATATTAACATAAGTGTGTATGAATCTATGTTCAAGTTTATGTAAAATGAGTGCTTATGCATGAAATATGCCCCAATTATATATACTAATGTGCAACTATCTATCATTTAACTAAGCCATTTGATATATAAAACATTCTAAATATATGAAATCTATACTTTGATATAGTTTTTATTCATGAGGGACTATGTGTCTAACCCACTATAATTATTGTTGGTCAGGGCAAGTGAACGCCTTGTAGTGTTCAGTGGGGGACTTGTGTGTGGGAGGGTACACCTATTTAGTGCTCTAGAGATATAGTCTAGCACCCTAATTTCATCAAAAACCATTAAGAAGAGGATCATCCCCCATGAAAAACATGTACTTTTGCTCTTGATGGGACCTCTCTATGTCTTCAATAATTTTTTTGGGAAAAGTACATGGCTTAGTTGTACTTCTACCCTTGCAAGACCTGATGAGAAATGTAGAGGTGCACCTTTTCAACCTCTTTCAAATGATCAGTCCCTCTAATCTTAGTCAAGATGATCTACACCATAAATCATAGGGTGGGATCTTGCAAGTTTTTGATGTGTATGGCATGCTCTTGCTTCTGATACATCAGTACCATGGCAGTCTTATTTATCTCCTTAGTGTAGGCCAAGTAATTAATTGTGCTCAATTTTGAGCATTATAGTCTTATGGCCCTACTAATTCTTTTAGGAGTGATCTTCATGCTACACTTAGTGAAGTAGATATAGTCCTCATGGACGTATGAAAGGAGGAATTAAACTACCTCCATGGGCTTACCAAAATAGGGAAAGTTGAATAGATGGAATAATCCCATAGCATCCTATTGGTTGAGGATCATGAGATCATCACCACTTAGTTCCTAGTGTTAGTGGTTTTAACCTGATAGTCATTTTTGAGTTCAACCTTGTTCCTAGGTTGGTGGTGATTGTAATCAAAGATAGTGCAATTAGATACCTTGGAGACCCAATTCTCTATGCACAACACTAATTTAAGGTATTTCATTTCCTCAATTAATAGAGATAGTGGTAGGGATGCTTGAGATTTATACATTAAAGATGATTATTCCTACTTCATTTTTCACACCATACTTTCATTTCCTTCTTCTACACATTGTTCCTCTTCTCCTCCTATGATCTATACTTATTCTTCTATGTGTTGCACTTATTATTCTAGGGTTTCTTCTCTAATTAGAACCTAGTCTCCTCCATGCACCTCTTCTTATGCTGGTATTTTCAACTAGGATTCAAGTTTTTGGACTTTTTCTTAGGCTACATTACCCTTCAAGGAGCTTGAAGGTTAATGCATAACCATCTAAGGAGCTTGAAGGTTAATGCACAACCAACCATACTATGGATTTTTGAGCTTAAGTACCCTTTAATGGTGGATTTGTAACCTACAAATTTCAATACTTAAGGTTTTCCCCAATGAATTAGACTTGGAATCTCTCTTCTCAACTTGGTAATGACCTATGTGGTTTGTTAAGGACATGGAAACTCTTTTCTTTACTCAGGATTTGATTGACTCAGATCTGGTAGTTGCTTAATCTTTGGCTCTAGTAGTCACTTGATCTTTAGGTCTGTAAATTCAAAAATAAATGTAAAGTAATGTATGAAATGGGTTTAACTTGCCTATTTATAAGATCTAAGAGGGGTTTACCCTCATCAATACCTTTCCATCACCCATAAATTTATGGCATTTAATGTAGATATTTAATGGCCACTACATTTAGATACTTGAATTTTGTAATTAATGCATTAACAGTATTGTCCCATCACATTGTTGGCACATTATTTCCCATAACTATTATTTCTGTATTAATGACACATCCCAGCTCATGCCTTTCATTGAATTGGATGATAGCTATGTCTTATGATTTTTATGAGGTGGGAGATAGTTGTATCCTTTAAATTTATAACTTATGGTGGGAACCTTACCCCTTCATGCCTTAAATGACTCATGTTCCTTTAGTACCTTATGCACCCTTAATAACTTGCATTCTCATGGAACTCACATGCCTAAAAATCTTGTGTAATTTTCATATTCACCTTTTTAAACATGATTTCTTGCCCCACACTAAAATGTGTCATGGTACTCCACAAAAAGAATAAAAACTTTGAAAACAAAATTACAAAAAGGGAAAATTATATGCAATAAAGGTAACACTTTTATTTAACGCAGTAAATTCTAAACTAATGGCATAATCCTTATTGATTATAAAAACTTTAGCTATTTCAAAGTGAAATAAAACCTAAGCTAACTTTTATTATAGTTCCCAAGAAAGAATCGACCATCCATCCTTTGTATCTAACATGCTCTTATAAGTCTAATGTTATGTATTATAAAAGGGTCATCCTAGTGTATGTGGAGCTTTCCTTGGTGGCACATGAAATTAGATTTATACAACAAGACCTTCATTCTTAGAGAAGATGTTTTCTTATTTATATGGAAATCATGTCATGCCTTCTATTTGCATTTTTATACATCTTCACTCTAATGAATGAGGAATCAAGCCTTTTCAAGTTATAATAAAGTGTCTAATCATGATTTTAAATATGATTCTCCATCTAGTTGTCCTACGTGCGTGATATGCAGATATGGTACTAAGAAATTGAATGGTAGGATTGATTCCATACCATACACCAAGTTTAATGGCATTTTTTTATTTAGACACTTTTAGGTTGTTTGGTAAGCCCATATAACTATAGACACCCTATCATCCTAATATATTTAGCTAATGTTATATATCTTTGTTAAAGTGATACCTAGGACATTTTTGAAATCTTTAGTAGTTTTTTTGGCTTACAGATGATATGGTGTTATTTTATGGTGCACAATCATGAAGTTAGTCAGTAAGATGTGAATTTATTCATTCAAAAATTGGGTTCGATGATCACTAGTGAAACTCAAGGGGTATCCAAGCTAAGTTATGAAATTTTCCCAAATGAACCTCATAGTAATAGTAGTAGTACAATCCTTTGTCAATGTGGCTTCAATCTAATATGTAAAATAGTTAGTTGTTGTAATGATGTACCAAGAACCTATCCATCATCCTATAGGAGTGACGGGACCAAAAAAATCAATAGCCAATTTTTCAAAGGGTTTTGAGAAGGGATGGGTTAGAGAGCCATAACATCTCTCTAATTCAATTTGTCTATGTGTTGACATATGTCACATTGCTTAACATATTTTTTAACATATTGAAATAGAGTTGGATACCATAATCTATCTAGTATAACCTTCTATGTGGTAGCCTCTCCAACATAGTGTCCACCAGCAATACCTTCATGAAATTCATGAAGTACCTTGAGGCATTCATGTTGTATTACATAAAATCAAAAAAAATCATCATGGCCCATTTTATAAAGATCACCTGGTATAAGCTAAAAAGGTGCAACATGAACTGTGAGTTGCTTTTTGGCTTGCAAGGTGAGATAATTAGGCACAAAACTAGTGTCAAGAACACTGTAATGTATTCTAATTATTTAAGCACCCATGTAACATAAAAAAGATGTACATCAAGAATATCATCCTCTATGATGCATGGTGGTTTTCCATTCTCAATTCATGATAGGTGCTCAGGTTCATAATTTGCTTTCCCATGTTTTACCTTCACTAAAAACTAGAATTCTTGGAATAAAACAATCCAGTGACAAATCTATCCATGTAGTATGGGTTTATTGACATGGTACTTCAAAGACTTATGATCTATATAGAAAACAAAAAGAATGGCTAATAGGTACTATCTAAACCTTTTCAAAGCATAGACCATTGATAACACCTTGTAATCCATAGTGGTATAGTTTTTTTCAATCGGTGTGAGCTTCATGCTGACAAATTAGATTGGGTGATCTAGGTGACCTTCACTTGTTGTGCAAGGATTGAACCAATGACCATACCAAATGCATCAACATGGACATGAAATGGCCTTGTTCAATTAGGGAATTAGAGAATACGATTAGTGAATATATTTTCCTTGAGTGTTTTAAAGGCCTCCTTATAAGAGCAAGTCTATATGAAATGTTCTTTATGCTTTATAAGTTCTTTTAGGGGTGTGACAATATTTGCATAACCATAAATTAAATTTATATAATAACCCATGTGTCCTAGAAAGGCATGGACCTTATGCTAAGCCTTAGGTGTTGGAAGGTGGATAATAATAGATACCTTCACTAGGTCTACTAGGAGTCCTTTTGTACAAATAATATACCTTAGGAACACACCAAAAGGTTTCATAAATAGACCCTTATTCAAGTTTAATGTGATTTGTAAAACTTGATAGTGCTTAAGCATAAGCCTTAGGTTAGAATAATGATCCTTCACCAAACCATATATTTTCCAATCATCCAAATAAACTTGAAGGAACTTGTGGATGAAGTCCTTAAAAGCTTCGACTATTATTCGTGAGAAAATTGTTAGAGCATTTTTCAACCCAAAGGGCATAATAGTATATAGAAATGATCCCCATTTGGTATAGAATATTGTCTTATGTTGGTATTCTTAAGCTATATGGACCTGATGTTACCCTAATACTCCATCTATGAAGGATTACACTTCATAACCAACAACACCTTTAAGGATTTACTCCATAAATGACATTAGAAAGGGATCTATTACATAGGATGCATTGAGCACTCGGTAGTCGATACATATATGGATGTGTCCATACTTTTTTATAATAATCACCATGGGACTGATCCACTTAAATTCATCCATGGGATTAATTACTCTAGTGCATATCATACAATCAATCTCTTTAATGCATTACCAAAGATTAGGATTCATCTTATATGGGCATTTTTTTACTATTTGAGCACTGTCAACTAGTTTGATATGCATCTCCCCCAAGGATGGGTGAACTCCCTTTATTTAAATATATTTATTTTAGAAGACATATTCATATTATTTTAGTAATTAAAATATTTTTTAAATCTCTATGTTAGTCCAATATTTTCCTACAGTCACCATTTTTGGTTCTTGTTCTTGTTATGAGCTGATGTTGTGTTGAACAGTTTAAATAGGCCCATGGTATGGGTTGTCTATATTGGCACTGGCATCCTAAATATTTCATGTTTCAATGTTCATAAGAACATATAAATGGTTAGATGAAGGGTTGAGTGAAGTTGATCCTTCACCTTCTTCCACTTATAAAATGATCTTTTATTTTCCTAGATGAATTTCTTCACATCGATTTAGATTGAGGACTGGCATGGGTTCAAGAAGTTGTTGTAACAATGATTTATGGAATAAGTGTAAGGGATCCTTAGGGTCCTAATGGAAAATCCTTAGACATTATTTCATGGGACATGGGCCACTGAATATTGCTTCATGCATGGCTTGGAGGGTAAGGTGTAATTCCATTTTTGGTGAAGAATAAGATAACACCAAGTTCATATTCTCATTTAACATATGCCAAAACCTAGTACCCATGTGTCACTCTTCATGAGCATATCATGTTCATTCCCAAGTGTGTAAATTCACATAAAATGCATGCATCCATAAATATTTTGGTAAGTATGACTGATCACTTCTCCACATTATTTCACAAGCTTTGATATGGGGCTCAAGGGTTTGTATTCTAATCTAGCTGACTACTCCCTTTATTTTGTTATAATGATGAAATTAGTGGTGTAAATCTGAGCATACCTAATCCTACTATATGATTAATTCATAATGGGTTCACCACCATCGTGCAGTTGTGCCATCAAATATATAAACCAAAGATTAGAGATGATCTTCATAAGTGTGGTAAAATTCATCAAGGTGATAGATAAAGTCTCAGACATCCATCTACCCATGGAACCTTCGAGCCTTATCAAGTATTTCAAGTGGTATCTCTATATAGGCCCCCTCATGATTTGTCTAGTGATAAGGTGAATGATCTTATGTTGTTTATTAAACTAGAGTAACACACTCTCTTGATTATTGATGGTACTACATACTTTGTCAGTGAGTTTGTAGTCACCATGAACCCAATAATTACATACATTACTTGTATTTTTAGAGATTGACTGAGTGTCTAATCATCAAATAATTCCATTTGGAGTGGGATCTCTTTGTTCATCATTCCTTGTAATAATGTTATAGATATGGTTGATATCTTCATCAATATGGATAGGCTCTATTTAAGGGGGACATTGTGCTTGATCTAGTGGTATTTAAACATGTTGATTAGTGTTTTCAAAACTAATGTAGTGCTTCTTGAATTTCAAGTCTGCATTATTCTCATAGCACTAAGGTCTTCCCAATAGAGCTAGGTAATCAACAGTTTCAACTAGCTCAATAACTTCAAAATCTACTTTAAATGGTACTCTAATTATGTCAACCATTATGTTATTTAGGACCCTAATAGGCAGTGTACAAGTCTTATTTACCATAAATAAGACATGAGGTGAAGGCTATAATTCTATAATGGACATCTTGTGCCAAAAATCCTTGGTGAGGACATTTATTTCTACCCCAATATATATTAGTATGTCCAAGATTACCCATCCATCGATGGTAGCATTAACTAATATTTATTTATCTTTCAAGGGAGTAGAGTAACTAGGAGTGTCCTATCATTGAGCATGATTTAAACAATGATCTTCACTTTGCCTAGAGATGTGAGTGATCCATAAACACCAGTAGTAACTTCACTAATTTTTAAACCATTTAATAAGATATTATATTTTCTCACTTCCATAATTAAAATAGAATTAGATGTAAAATATTAAGGTTTTAGACTATTTAAAATCTGATAAAAATGGGTTTCCAAACTAAAATAAAAGTGAATTTGATTGTTCACATCTGCTACCCATTAAAATTCCTCTCGAATCTTAAAACATTTGAGTTACTCAAATTCCCATAAAAAACATTAAAATGATTAATTTTTAATTCCCTTTAAAATCTAAATTATTCTCTATAAATTAATTGAAAATTGAATGCAAAACCAAAATCAACAAAAGAGACACAAGAATTGTTTACGGGGTTTAGAATTTCTTATGCCCCTAATTTCTTATTAAATTGATCCATTAATGTTACTAAAATTTAAAGCCCAAATAATACTTAAAATCAATCAAATATATCTACTCTCTAAAAAAATAGTGTTTCAAACCTTTGAAAGACCTTCGCTGACTCAACACATCCTTCACCTTCTTGAATCACTCACAGAGGCTTCTCCTTTTCATCTTTCAATGAATTCTATAAAAAAATGTCATAAATAATTATCTAAAAAGTGAAAATGAGTATACTACATAGATTGTATCATAATTATAAACAACTTTTTAGTTTACTCTGAGCTCTGGTTCTACCTTTAAGGGCTCCAAAATGACCAAAGAATATGTTTTCTTAATACACAGTCAATTATTCACACCTCCTTAAATATAATTTTGAACACTTTATATTGTGTTTAGGCCCATAGATGGTGCGATTGGGGCTTATACCTTTTATAAAAGAGGATAATATTTTGAAGCTCCAAAAAAGGCAATGTTTCCATGTAGTTCATGGTTGTTTCTTATCCTTGCCAATATATATAGTCCCACATTCATGGGGAGATAATGCAACAAAGGCTTTAATTAGCATTACCTTCCATTTTAATCTTTTGGATTAGGCCATGTCCTTCCATCACTTGTTTTTAAATATAAATCCATTAGAAAATATATGGACTTAGGGCCACATAGAAAGTTAGACTTTGGTCTTCAAAAACTTCATGGATATAGCTATACCATGAACTTTGTGGTTTATAATGCTAAGTAATTAGCATTGGCATGGATTTTGATGGACATGTGGTGGCATGTCAATAGTACATGGCTACTTCATGGTATAATGTGGATGTCACATTTTAATCTCGACCCCTTCAATGTGGGTTTGGCACTTGGCAATAGAGGAATCCTGCTATGTGGCAGCTCGAAGAGGCATGCCTTGATTTACATTACAATATGAATTATCCCACATTCAGGAGTTTATAATGAAAATTGGGATTTAAATACAAATTCAAATATAATGAATTTTGAAGATAGGAGGCCAAGGCACCCCTCTTTAAAAAGAGTGTGTCAACCCTCATTGAGGGCCCTATCAAGCCAATAGCAGGGCCCATTTGTCTGGTCCGTATACGCTGTCAATGATAAAATCAGCCAAACCTAAAATTTTTAGCTAATTTAAACTACCATGTGTCAATTTCCCATTGGTCCACTTGGCACTTACACATTACGCCACATTACCTATGACACCACATTAAATTTCAATAGCCCATATCTTTTTCATATGATGTCCATTTTGTAAACCATGAAAAGCATCAAAAAGCTCTTGATGAGATCTACACTATGAAATCACTCTGATCAGAATATGAAGACTTCATTTTTTGATAAATGGAGAGATTTACTAGGATCAAACCTCCCCATTAAGTGTTTTTGGCCTAGAATCATGGTCTCCATTTAAATTCTCTACAACACATCAAATATAGAACTAGATCATAGCTTATGATATAAATGGCAAAATTTATGTTGATTCATAACTAAAATTGTAAAGGCCTAAACACAAGCATGAGCTACACTGATTCCTATGACTGTCATTAAGATCACAACATTTCTCAACTATTTGCCCATCTATCACATCCTATAAGTGGTGAATTGCTAAACACTACAATAATCACCATTGTAACTAAAAAATAAGTTTGTTAATGTAAACAAAATACATTAAATGTTGTAACCATGTTGAAATGCACTACCCAAAATATAGGTCTTACTATGCTAAACAATTATGGTCTATGACCATGTTGCATTTCATTGCCCTAACATGGGTCTTAAAATTCTAAACAATATGGGAACAACATAAATTTTATAGTTTCTAGAATTAAAAATATTTCCTAGTAGGTCTACAAGTACATCTAATCATAAACATGCCAAAACTAGATGCATCCCAAAATAACAGTTATTCTATCACAAGTATTGAAAGAAAGTTGAATCCTATCCAAATAACCTATACATTGTTATCCAATCCCCAAGATAATAAAATGAGCTACATTCCTTAACCATTTAATAGGAAACTCATAAAGTTAATCAAGAGATTCCAAAAATTAGAGATTTTCAAAACATAAGTGTGAGAATGAAAAACTTCGCATGATAAACCTATCACAAAGTGTTCTCACTAGCTCTATAATGCATATGTCAAAGCATGGTAAATTTCATTTATCAAAATTCAATAGAATCACCAAATTTTATTTGCAACATAATTTCATTATCAATCCACTAATCATGACATCATAAAATTCAAAAAATGAATACCAACCTTTTAATTAGATTTCACTATTTAGTTGGTGTGTTTTCTTTAGTGGATACTTGAGCAACTACAGGGGTCATTTTAAAATATGTTGGTTTCATAATGCTTTCCTTATTAAAAATTTTCAACTTTTTTAGGATGAAGTTGTCAACACTTTTCAAATATATGACCTTTCTTTTTACAGTGAACACAAAATCTCTCATCCACATTTTTATGATCCATTTTTTTATGAAACTTACCTAAACTTCTTTTTAATGAACTACATTTAGGAGAGTAATCTCTCTCAACCTTTTCCAACAAATATTTACATTTGTCTACACAATGGTTAGATAATCCATAAAAAATTTATGGATAAATGTGCCATAAATTTTACAAAACATTTCCAAACTTCTCAAATGTGGATAATGGATCAAAATGTTTACCTTTTATTTTATAATTAAGGTAAAAAAGAGGTGGAGGAATCTCATTACCTCTTCAAGATGATCTCTTACCAAATCTTTCTTTAAAGGATGAGTCACTATATGCCAATGGGGAATCATCTTTACTATGAGAAGCTTGTCTTCTTCTAGTGGTCTTGGAGCTTTCTCCAATCTCATTTTTCCCTACATAATCATACCCCAATCCTACAAAATGAGGTTGATCTTCAACTTTTATTGGGTTAGCAGTACCTTGGTTATTCTTGCCAAGGCCATTTTTATTAAATCCCATCTTGAAATAATAATTTGGATCCAATGCCTCTAGTATGCTTTTCAAATGAACCAAATACATCTTTACCTAAATCCAAAATTGAATGGGAGGAAGAAAAAGATTCTTATGGTGAATAACTTATAGTGCACTCTTTTGTCATAGTACCCACATCTGAAGTGGAAGGATTTTCCTTCTTCTATTCACTTTATAACTGAGGTAAGAGCTTATCTTTAGCTTGAATCTCAACCTAAAACTCTTTAATAAATGCTATTAACTGCTTACTCTCTATAAGCATCTTATTGACATAATAATTTTTCTTTTTTGTTGAGGATTGTGGCTCAGTTTTTAACTACACAATCTCCTCTTGCAAGGAGTAAAACATGGCTCTCAAAAATATTTGTCTTCCTAGATTTTGTAGTTAATGGCTTCAAGCTCATCAAGCTTGGATTTATTTGATAAATTTCCCATTACACCTATTCAATCAAAAATTTGAAACAAATGCCAAAAATGGAAGCAAAAATAATAACCAACTATTAATCATAGGTAAACCAAACTATCAAATCTTGTTGATCAACTACTTTGATACCAAATCTGATCTGTAAACACCAATAGGAACTTTAATACTTTTCAAACTATTTACTAAGATCTTATATTTTCCCAATTCCTTAATTGAAATAGAATTGGATGTAGAATATTAAGATTTTAGACTATTTACAATATGATAAAAATGGGTTTCCAAACTAAAATAAAAGCTAATTTGATTGTTCACATTAGTTATCCATTAAAATTCCTTCTGAATCTTAAAATATCCAAGTTACTCAAATTACCATAAAAAAACATTAAAATGATTAATGTTGCATTCTCTTTAAAATCTAAATTATGTTCTACAAATTAATTGAAAACTGAATGCAAAACCAAAATCAACAAAAGAGACACATGAATTGTTTATAGTGTTCATAATTTCCTACGTCCTCAGGTTCTTATCAAATCGATCCATTAATGTTGCTAAAATTTCAATCCCAAATAATATTTACAATCAACAAATATATCTACTCTCTAAAAAAATAGTATTTCAAACCTTTGAAAGACCTTGGCTAACTCAACACATCCTTCACCTTCCTGAATCACTCAAAGAGGCTTCTCCTTTTCATCTTACAATGAATTCTATAGCACAAAACGTCATCAAGAAGTATTTAAAAATGTAATATGAGTATAATTCATAGAGAATATTAGAATTCTAAACAACTTTTTAGTTTACTCTGAGCTCTGGTTCAACCTCTAAGGGATCTAAAATAACCAAACAATGTAAATTGGTATATGTTTTCTTAATACATAGTCAATTATTCACACCTCCTCAAATATAATTTCAAATGATTTATATAGTGTTTAGGCCCATGGTTGGTGTGGTTGGACCTTATCCATTTTATAAAGGAGGATAAGAATTCAAACCTCTAAAAAGGGCAAAGTTTCCACATAGTTTGTGGTTGTTTCTTATCCTTGCCAATACATATAGTCCCACATTCATGGGGAGATAATGCAACAAAGGCTTTACTTAGCCTTTCCTTCCATGTTAATATCATGGCTTAGACCATGTCCTTCCATAAATTTCTTTTAAATAGAAATCCAATGGCAAATATGTGGACTTAAGGCCACATAACAACTTAGACTTTGGTCTTCAAAAACTTCATGGATATAGATATACCATGAACTTTGTGGTTTATAATGCCAAGTAATTAGAATTGGCATGGATTTCGATGGACATGTGGTGGCATGTTGATATTACATGGTAACTTCTTGGTAGAACATGGATGTCACATTCCAATCTCGACCCCTTCAATGTTGGTTTGGCACTTGGTCGTAGAGGAATCCTCTTACGTGGTAGCTCAAAGAGGCATGCCTTGATTTACATTGTAATATTAATTATCCCACATTCAAGAGTTTATAATATAAATTGGGATTTAAATACAAATTCAAATATAATGAATTTTGAAGATAGGAAGCTAAGGCACCCCTCCTAAAAAAGAGTGGTCGACCCTCACTGAGGGCCCCCAATGAGCTAATAGTAGGGTCTATTTATTTGGTCCATACATGCTATCATAGATAAAATCAACCAAACCCAAAAAATTTAGCCAATTTAGACTGCCACATGTCAAGTTCCCATTGGTACACTTTACACTTAAACATTATGTCGCATTCCCTATGACACCACATTAAATTTCCATGGACCATATCTTTTGCATATGATGTCCATTTTGTAAACCATAACAAGCATAGGAAAGCTCTCGATGAGATCTACATTGTGAAATCACTCTGATCAAAATATGAAGACTTCATTTTTTGACAAATGGAGAGATCTACTTAGATCAATGAGGTTGAACCTCATTTGGTATTTGGGCTTGAATATTAAGCCAAATGCTAAGCTATAGGACAATATCCTCATCTAGCATATGCTTGCATAGTTCCTAAAAGTCATCTCATGTCACATGTCGAGGTTTAACTTCCCTTTATACATTAACACACTATATTAAATATTTGTATTTGAATAATTGAATCTCTCCTTGAAGTTCTCATACAAGTTATATCATATCTTGAAGGAAATCCTTTTGTTTTTGAACATCAAGATACTTTCTAGCTCTTGGTTCGTCCCATTTCACTTTCTTGATAGGATTAACTGTTGACTAGGTCTATCCCCCACTAGACATGGTAATGTTTACTTATTCAACTATAGGGATGGATGGGAATGAATGCCATAGTAGTTTATCAATTTGAATCATACCATCACCCTTTTCATTTCACTCCTTGGTGATAGTTGTATATAAGTCATGACACTCTTCCAATTGGTGGTCCTTTTTATAGAAAGTGCACATTAGGTAATCTAGGCAATCCTTTTGATAGTGGTCTAGAAACCTAAATTTATAACAAGTCCTAAGTGGAAAATGACCACCTCCTCCTCCTCACCCTGTTCCTCATCCATTGTCTCCACCATTGTCTTGAGTATTTGTGGTTGAGGTTTGGCACGTGTCATGCACTCAAGCTTCATAGATGTCTAATAAAATGATAGTCATTAGTTTCATGAGTATAGGCATCACAAATATTGTAATATTCAAACACCTTAGTGTGCATATATTGTTTCATAAGATGACAAGAGAAAACATCACATTCCTCATGATATATTTCACATGTTTGTTTAAGTATTGCATAAATGTTCTTGCATGGATAATTGTTCCATGTATGCCCTTCAAATTCATAGTCTATACACCAAACACCACTGCATATTTCATGCACATTATTGGCTATACAATTTTCAAGTTGTAATTAAATTGAGGCTATTTGGACCTCTATAAATGGATTGATCTCAGTATCAATGCTTCTAACTACATTATCATGGAGAAACTTCCAAAGCCTTGCACAAACTAGTGAAGGTCCTTTGTGACAAGATTCAATAGAAAGGAAGTAATAATCTTCCCACAAACCATTGTGCATGTTGAGCAACATTAATTTAGAATGATAATTTAGACAACAAAGTTTTAAAACTTTGTGGTGTACTCATGCACACTTTCAGTGAGTCTTTGTTATATGTCCTTGTATACTACTATGCTCTCTTACTCAAATTCAAGAATGCCAAACTCTTGAAGGAAGACTATCTTTAGTTTGTCATAGTTGACCATTGCTTGTTGAGGATCAAAAATTATATAACATTTGTGCATGTGCTCCAAAATCATAGTTTCAAAATATCTAGCCTTACACTCAAAGGATGTAATTCCTCATACCCTCCAAATTAGTTCACATTTGTGGATTTGCTCAACTACATTCTCTATACCTTGGTACTATGGTAAGTGTAGTGTCATCTCATAATACACCATAGTTGATTGAGGTGATTTAACAAGAATTTATTGGGAGCCTCCAACCCTAGTCCTTTGAGGAGGAAGTCCACTACCTCATAGTCCACCTCTAGTGCCTCCAATTGTAGTGATTATTATGTGAGGCATGGTAGATGGATGATTACTCAAATTGGGGCTTGTATTTTGTCCTTGTAGGCCTACTCCACTAGGCATCCCAAGTTGTACCATAGAATTTCATTAAAGAGGTAAAAATAGTGTTAAGTTTAAATGAGTGTCAAAAGTCTTAGTTTTATTATCCCTTACTAGTTTAGTTTCTTATTCCAAACTATCTATATCACAATTTCATATGTGTACTCCATCTAACTCAAAAGCATAAGTGCACACTATGGTGGGGAGCCTAGTTTGTTCAGACTTAGATCCTTGGTTCCTTCCATCTAGCTTATTTTTCCTACATAGGATAAAAGTGACATAGAACACAACTCAAAAGTGATGGGGTTTTCATGTGTTTACACTTCTTTGTGGCTCCTAAAAACACTCCTTGAGTTCTCCTGGTCTCTTCTTACACCACTAACTCCTAAAATCCTTTGTTGAGCTTCATCATGCATTTGTTTCTATACTACACACTATTTTTTTACCATTTTAATCCCACAATATTCTACCAACTCCTATTATCCCCTCCCAAATGTATGGCTTGTAAATAAGATTATTTATCTCTCTAATGGTATAGTTTCAAGTCCAAGATCAATAAATAACTTCTTAATTTCAAAATAAAAAGGCTTAATGTATGGACCACGTGGTTCTTGAAGGAACTGGAACTTGGATTCTTTAGGAAAAGAATAAGAAGTTACAACATACTAAAAAATGTAGCTATTTAGAAATCCTCTCCACCAAAAGTTGACTACTCACATTTATGGGGATCCAAGTCATGCTAAAGCCCTTTGTCATTCTAGTGTCTAAGACTACCTCCTTCCAAGATTCCTTGATCATCCTTGAGCATATGTTATCAACAAAGCATGTAAATGAATTGGGACCTCCAAAACTAATGTTTCATATAATGTGTTGTAGAGATTCTACTCCACCCACTATCATATGAAGATTCCTGGGTCAAGATAAAGAACTACAAAATTATCTTCAACACTGGTAATCCATTCTTCTATATTCTCCAATGTAATATGGTCAAACATTTTTCCATGACTATGATTTAAGTGCTTCAAGTCCTAGCAACAAAACCAAAATTTTGGGTTATATTAGTTAATTCTAGATCTAGCATTAAAGTCTATTCCAATGAGCTAGTGCACTAACCCTTTCATGTAAGATTTAGGTATTACATGCTCACTCAAAGCACATGAAAAAGAACCATCTCCCATAGGTTTTGTCACATAGTTTGGATAACTTGTTCATATTCTTCTCTTTATATCAATTAAACAAATATTATATAAAATCATACACATACTACTTTGATCTTATGAGTTATAGGTTTGATTAATATCATCATGTAGATTATAGTCATATTTATTATTATTAAGTGCCTAAAAAAGAAAATAAGATAAGGTATCTCTCATATAAATTTTTAACCACTTAGTTGGTACCATCACTCATAGTAACACAAATTGATAGAACCTGCTATGTCATATATTAAGTTTAAAGTAAATATCTATCACAATATCATTCCATACTTCATCCATCTATCCCTACAATGCTTTACAATAGGGGTATTTATACTTATTTCTCATTGACCAAGTGTTTACAATCATTAATGACATGAAGAGTTGGCCAATTAACTCTCAATAGATTGAGAGTCATTTCACTTAAAAATTAGTTCTTCCTAAAGATATGGGCCTTTACACCTCATATATCCTCACTCTATGCTATATATTTACTTCCATGTGTTTCTTTCCTTGTAGGCTAGTGAAAAACTTCCTATCAATAAGGTCGAAGTGACCCATTTGAACCATTCTTCCAACTACTCCTACTTCCCATGTGTTCCCCTAGTCTTTCACTTTTGTTATGAGTCCTACATCCTTAGGTTCCTTATGGCTCATTATCATTTGACTTGGTCCTCTCTCACTGGTTCCTTCACACCATTGTCCTCTTTCACCTTGTAGGTTTTATGCTATGGTGTTTCTATGCCTATCAGATCTATTCCATGGTCCTCCTGCACCATGGTCCTTTCATGTCATTATGATTTCATGCCAAAATGGGACAACACTTATTCAAAATTTTGAGGCTAACAATTCCCCCATTTTGATATGAGGGATATGTCTTTTAAGTGACTAATCTCAAAATAAGAGATAACTATATCATTTTATGTATAAAGATAACATCATGTATAATCATGTGAAAATTTTGAGAGTATGTAATCATAGTAATACATGTGTCAATCAAGGCATGTCTGTAACACATTTAACTAATGGAAAATAAGTGTTTTTTTTTTTTTTGTGTGTGTGTGTGTGTGTGTGTGTGTGTGTGTGTGTGTGTGTGTGTGTGTGTGTGTGTGTGTGTGTGTGTGTGTGTGTGTGTGTGTGTGTGTGTGTGTGTGTGTGTGTGTGTGAGAATGAAGCACATAGTAATAATTTTCACTAAATAATACTACCCAATAAGGAAGTGTATGATATAGATCATGACACCACTCAATATTATCAAGCACAATGAGATGAAGTTTTAGTGTCACAAATAAGGCCAAGGAATGCATATAGGGGACATGAAGATTTAGTGAAAAACAAGGCCAAAGGCTAAATATAAGTGAAGTAAAGATGTCACAAACAAGGTAAATACAAAGATGTCTCATCAAACAAGGTCAACATACACATGCAAAGGACATAAATATTTTGAAATCAAAGTCTAATGGCCACGCACAATAGAACAACATAGAGTATCCCATCATGTAAGATAATAACAACATAAATAGAGCGTAAAACATGTAAAATAATCTACACCATCCATATATATTAATGTCACATCATTGTATAATAACACATTAATGTAACACTATATAAGATGTGAATAACTAGTAAGACATATGTAAGAAATCTAGGTAGATCAACTTGGTAGAAAGGTCATAGAAAGATATAACCTGTAATAGTTAAACCCATGGTATAAGATGCCCACAGTATTGGCATAGCCATTAGGTATATGAAAGTCCAACATCTATATGTCTTTATGTAACCTATATGCCATGGATCACACTCAAATACTATGAAATTCATGTGTTTATGAAAAGAAGATTCCATATACAAAATAGGTGGTAAATAACATATGTAAATAGTGTAATCTATAAATCATGTCATGCTTAGGTATTAATTTTCATAATTTTAATATTTTGAGTGTTTATGTATTTTGTTGATTTTTTTATGTTATTTTTAGAAGATTTTTTCATAGTGCTCGTGAATCAGAGAATAATTCATCATCATCAAGATTAAAGTCCATACATCCTAGCTTATCCTTGAAGTTAAGTAATAAGATTTCCTTTTCTTCCACTATCTCTATTTTTTCATATTTCACCTGTTAATATCTTTGAATACCATGCTTTTTGGTGAGTACCAATTCTATTATATTGAATCCTAATTTAATTTTATTCATGTAAGGATATTATTTATGATTGTTAATTGGATGATAAAAGGTACCACCCATATATATTTATCAATGACCTACAGATGACAAAAAAAGAGTATGATAATATGTCCAAGGAATTTACCATGATGTGGATTTTATAGGTCCTAAATGTTGATCTCCAAGTGTAATAGAAATGTAAAAATACATACATTTTAGTCTTTATATTAATCAATATGAATCTATTATAGATAAACATATTATATATATGTTGTAATGGTCAAATCTTCCCACCAAGACCATTTTTTCTTATTTTAGTTATAATTGGTGTTTTTTCATAGCTTGATGTGGGTGGTTTTGGTTGATATTATATGAACTTAATAATGATTTTATCTAGTAACTATTGTGGACAACACACCCTATTTTCTCTAAAGTGGGGGACCCCTCTAAAAATTTCACAAACTAGAGATTCATAATCCTTTTTATTATTCTCATTAGTGATGCCTACTCATATCTTTAGAATATGCACCACCTTAAGTCACCCAAGTAGTAACATACCTATTTTAATTTCTTTTTAAAACTAAGGAATATTTTTTCTTGTTTATAAATCATGGCACTAATGTTTTAGGTTGATTTTCAATCAAATATCCCAAAGTCTAGCTCCCTTCCTACAACAACTGAACCATTGTCCTTCATAGAAAAATGAGATCTCCATATCTAAAAAGTAAGATTTAATGTATTTTAATAATTTTATATTTCTTACTTGGTAATTTTTATGAATTTCATAGATCTTGACCAAATGAGAAGCTTCCACATAAGTATGAGTCAGAGTGTCTAGTCAGTAGAACTATCAAAGATGTCAGAGCCTAAGAGAGCCTAGTCAAATGGGAAGGCACCACATGATCTTGAGTCAAAAAATCTAGTCCTTTAGATCTATTAGAGATGTTAAAACCTGAGATATCCTAGTTTAATGGGAAGGTATCATGTCATATTGAGTCAACATGATCAATCATCTAGACCTATCAAATATATCAGAGCCTAGAAGAGCCTATTTGAATGGGAAAGTACCACATCATCTTGAGTCAGAGAGACTAGTCCCTTAGACCTGTTAGAGATGTTGGAGTGTGGGAGATCGAGGTCAAATGGAAAGTTTCCATACTACCACAAGTCAGAGTGACCAGTTCCCCAAACCTATTAGATATGTTAAAGCCTAGGAGAACCTTGCTAAATGGGAATCTACCACATTGCCATGAGTCAGAGAGGCCAGTACCTCAAACTTATTAGAGATGTCAAATCCCAAGAGAGCCCAAATGAATGGGAAGTTGACATTTACTCATGATTCAAAGTGGTCATTCCCTTGGACATATCAAAGATGTCAGAGCCTAGGAGAGCTCAACTGAATGGGAAACTACCACATCACCTAGTATGCAGATGAACTAGTTACCACTTGAGACCTTAGGAAAATCAGAATTAAGTATAGATGAGACTCAAAAGCCTATAAAAACATGCCATGTGTCCCTAAGTAACACATCACCTAACATAGGGAAATAATATGAGGTATAGATCCATGCATAGATGTTGATAGTTAATGGGAAGACCAATGAGTATACTACATGTATTATAAAGTAGGAGTTAGATAAGAAGCCTCAAAGGGATGTGAATATGTCCCTACCACACACTGGGAATTAATAACATGGGGAGTTGGATCCAATTGGATAGTTTTAAAACATCTCATCACCATTTCTATATATGGTTAGTGGTGGAAGATCATGGGCTTTGAATTCAATTTTAGATTTATAAATAAAGGGATAAAATCCAACCACCAACTAAAATTCAAGTTAATATCAAGTGAGCCTCTAAATACCATTAATATAGGGGGATGTATACATGAACTTATAAATGTTAAGATAATATCCTTAATGGTTAACACTATTGACTTTGGAAAAATTCTAACTCCTTTATTCTAAAATTCTATAGAGCCCTTGTATCCCATGCCTTCTATGCTCAAAGATCCCTAATTTCCCTTGAATCCCAATCTAATGATTGCTACATATTCAAACATGAAGTCCTAGCTTGAGTCTTGGGACACCACCTTCCCTACTTGTTTAACCAAGTATATGCATCACAATGGTATATTTAAGACAATTGAGTAGATCCCCAAGGTTTATGCTAATGTTGATGACCAATTAGATGAGTATGAGTATGCCCTTAGGTCCTATAATAATTTTGTGTTATGCCTATTTTTCACACACCCTTAATTTTTCTAAAACTAATACTTTATGTCATAGAGATGACTCAGCCATGAAATTTAAAATTATGTTGGGGATGCAATCAATCAGTAGTATATTTAGATGCATATTTTCAATTATGAATTGATGATAATTTTTTGATGAATTCATATTTATATTTTAAGTGGATTCAAAAATCATAGTGGATAAATGAATAAAACATGCATATATATTTATCATTATAAATTTTTGTGGTTAGTTATCTTAAATTTTTTTAGTTCATGATCAAATTTTAATAAAACATTGTAGTTTGAAATAAGGATAATATAATTTGGAATCATATATATTTTCTATGATATTTTCACATATCTATTTGATCTTAATAAATGTGGATTATCACAACTTCTAGATTATACTTTTAGTTTTGGCAAATTGAGCAATATATGGTGACCATTTGGTGTATGTGGATAATGTGATACTTGGTTTGAAATAGGTAAAGTAGTATATAATTAGTTTAATTTTTGAATTGTGAAATCATAATTATTTTAGTTTGAGAAAACATTGTATTTGTGATTACATGCATCATTTCATTTATTTTGGAAATCATATGAGTTATCAATTTGAAAATAGACCTCAATCAAGAAGATTTCAATCATAAGGAAGATAATTTAGAAGCAATATAATTCATTTTGAAGATAACTACAATTGTTTATAGTTTAAAATGATGGCTCACTTTCATTTCTTGTGATATGATGGACTTTGACATTGTTGACATATTAAAGTTGATTTGATATAAATATCAAAAGATCCAAAGGTTATAAGTGATAAATCCTAAGTTAAAATTTGATTAAGGTTAATAAGTTAATGATATCTATCCTAAGGTCTTTAAATGATATTAAAATAACTATCGGGACATGGTGGTTTCAAATGTTTTGACCTAGGTCAATATATCAATGACATACTTTTTAAGAGATATAAGGTTGGATTTTGTTAAAGGTGATATGTATCATTTTGTGTCAAATCATGAATTTGCTTAATATGGTATGTTTTCTTGGTGAATTGGTATCCAAGTTGGTAGTCTATTTGATAATACATCAAGGAACATTGAGTTGGTAGGAGTTAATTTAAATACACAATCAAGGATATTTTGAGATCATGATATGATTTTGGTGGTTTGAGACTTTATGACAAAGTCTACATGCCTTGATTCTCAAAAGTTGATAAGAAGTTATTAAGAGGATTAGTCATAGAAAAATTTGATCATGTTAATGACTAAATTAGTAGAATAACTAAATTTATCCTCAGTTGAAAGAATCCAATAGGAATTGAGCACATAACCAAGTCAATTATGATATGGGATGGTAAATATAAATAGTTATGTTTTCTTTATGTTTGGACATTTTTGAAAGCTTCTCATGGAAATGAAACTCTATCAGTTCAGATTTTGAGTTGTAGAGAAGGATTTTGAGCAAAAAGCTTACAAGAAAGTATTAAAAGGTATGTCATAAATAAGTTCAATTAATTTTGAATAGTTTTATGAGTTATTTAGATAGTTTTGGAAAGGAACATGGTTTTGGTCTACATGTTAGTGATTTTGATAAAGTCATTGGTTTAGAAATTTGCATGTTGATTTTGTAAAGAAAGCCTATAGTTTCTGTTAGTCCAATATCTTATTTCTTGCATGAAAATTTAACATACATAGATTGTGATAAAGATTTTGGTAGATGCTGAAACTCAGACATGATTTTTTTCTTTAGATTTAGACATAATATTTTGAAAATATTGAAACTTTTTTAGCATGCATTTTGATATGGTTTTAGTGAGTATATATTATAGTCAATTTTTTATGAACAAGATATATATGGATTTTCAAACATTTTCTATTTTAAGATACTTGTTTAAGGTTTTTGTCTTGAAAAAGTTTTATTATTTTAAAGCATGTATTAGTTTCTAGTTTAAGTTGGATGCATGAAAATATATAAGCTTTTTGTTTTTTTTGTCGGGTATACCTTTAGTCCTAGCTTTCTATGAGAACATTACAGTGTTTTTAGAACATGTTATTTTCAATTTCAAAATTTCATATGACATAAATTTTATAAATAGACATTGCATGCATATGCCATGAAATTTTTAAAAGGTTTCAAAAGGATCTTTGAGACTTTGAGTTTTTAAAAAGAACTCTATGCGTTGTTACATGAGTATTTTGAAAGGTTCAAATGATGGGGTCGGTTGTGAGTTGAAAGGTTATGCCTGAATGTAGTTGAATATATATAAACATGACTATTATTATTATTATTATTATTATTATTATTATTATTATTATTATTATTATTATTATTATTTCAGATCCATATTTTTCTAGTGAAAGTCTTATTTTAAAATCCTAGTCTTTAAAAGAAAGAGCTAGATAAAAATATGAAGTTTCTATTGGATTTATATCTTAGTATCAAAATCCTAGGTTTTGTTTTGAAATTGGATGTTGAAATAATAGTAATTAGAGGAATTCAGTTATTTATTAATTGAAAATTTTGATGAGGAGTATATTTTGAACAAATATTTTTTGCTTAAAAATATTATGTAGTGTTACATTTTGAAAAGTATTAGTCTCAAACCATGTCACAAAACTATGTTGGGGATTGTTTTAAGAATTTGAACAGAGTTTGTTGTGAAATTTTATTAGGGTTTTATTTGAATATTTGATAGTATATTTTTTATATTTCAAAAGTTTATGCATTACTTTCTATTTTGAAATATGACATATGTAAAGATGATGGTTTTTGAGAAGATACTTTTCATCAATAAATTTGTGAAATCTTGCCTCAATTCTAGATTGATTCAGTTTGGTTTTCAAATAATTTGATACAATGAATATAGAAAGTACATTAATATATATCATAATATTTTGAAATAAAATTATGTTATTATAATTTTATTTGAAGACTTGGTTAGTTTTAAAAGATATATTTAGAACAATGGAATATTATCTTATCTAATAAAATAAATAGGAGAGTAAAATGATGTTGGATACACTTGGTATAATTAAATTCATAATTTCTATTGATATGTGACTTTAGGATATAATTCTATTTCATTTTGAATAAATATATGTTGATTTTTAGTCAACTTTGAATATATTTCAGATTGTTTTAAGATGTTTGGATGGGATTAGCCTGAGTCAAGTAAAATTAATGATAATTGAGGTTAGGGTTATAATTTAGATAATGTTAGCTAACATAACCCTAATAAATTTTTTCTAAGGGTTGGTTTCTAGGATAAGATATTTGGCCCTAGATTTCATAAAGGTGTTAGGATGTTAATTCATTTTGATACAACATACCCTAAATTTTGGAATGTCTTAAATAATCTACCTTTCAATCCAGCCAATAATATGGGAAATAAAATATTTTATGGAAGTAGGTTTGGTGTTAGGACCCCTTCACACAACATTTCATCATACCATTTGCAAAGCAATTTTCATCTTTTACCAATCCAATCATCCATTCCTAACACAATTAAGCCTATTGTTAAACCACATCCTATTCATTAAACTACCAAGCTTGAGATTAAGACAACCCATGCCAAAAACTTGGTCAATCTTTCCATTTGTTGTCATAGGGATCCTATTTTGGGATGTAGGAAACTAAGTTTGGAGAAGCTTGTTTTAGTAGGTAGAAAGCATATAATTGAGATCCCTCCTTCTATTTTAGATAAAAGATTAGCCATTAAAAATGATATAGATTTATGAATTGAGGCTAGAGTGCTCAATCAAATCAAGTTGGAAATTGATAAAAATACAAGTGATTCTGGAATGAATTTGGTTCAATTTGTAACAATTAAAATGGAATATAATAAATGTGTTAATAAACAAGGCAAACCTTGTGATTGAAGTGTTGTCAGATTTTGATGATTTTTAGATGTTAGTAAGATAAAATTTTATTTTCAATTGAGCATCTAGATAGTAGAAATCTATGCTTTCAAACTTGATATTTTGATTTGCAATTTTGATACATGAACTTTAAGATTTTGATATTTACTGATAGTATTATTGAAATTATAGCATACTTTTAATTTTATAATATATATATATATATATATATATATATATGAGTTAATTTTGAAATATGCATTATGGTTTAATAAAAATAGAATTTTATTAAACTTTTATATATCTATTTAGTAATTGATATATGAATTTTATTTTATTATTAATTGCTAGGGGTACCTACCCATTAAGATAGTACCCAATCTATATTTAAAAAAACTTGATCTATTAGGACTTTTTAAGTCTCAATTAAACATACCCTTAACTAATAATTGTTTATAATTAATTGAATTTTAAGTCAATTAGTTAATATAAACTAATAACTAAGGTTAGTTATAAATTATTTTTAAAGTAAATTGAAGCACAAAAGGAGATCAAGCATTCATTTGAAGGAGAGGAAAAACATAGATAATTGAAGACCTATACATTTTTTGAAGTCAATCATTCATCTCTCTCTTTTTTATGGAACTTCTTTGAGATAGCATGACTTTTGCAGATAGATTCAATGGTACTTTTTCTGACGGATGAGAAATTACTTAGGCAACATAGGTATATCTAGTTTTTATATCATTTATAATAGAATATTTGAGGTTTATCAATCTTAATATCTTTTGATGATTGTTATTGCAATCCTATGTATTGAATCGAAGTATTCAACCCAAATAATGATGAAAACTTCATTATTTGTGACATTTCATTGATCTATTTGATTGTAAAATTTGTCTCTCAAGTATTTATAAAGAAATATGTTTGTTTCTTAAATTATATATATATATATATATATATATATATATATATATATATATATACACACACACACACATACATACATATATATATATATGTATACACACACACACACACACACACACAGAGATATATGTATACACACACACACACACACACACACACACACACACACACACACACACACACACACACACACACACACACACACACACACACACACACACAGACATATATATTGCTAAGATGAATCTCCTTTGAGACTCATAAATTCAATTATACTTTATATCAACTATGATTTTAATATAGTTTCTTTGTTTTAGATTAATCTTTAATTAGTCTAGTTTCCCTCTTTGCTTCTTTAGTTTAATGTATTTTATCATTTAATCTATTTTAGTTTTCTAGTAATTTTTATTTTCTTAAGTAATTTATTAATTATATTGTATTACTTATTTTCTTTTAGATAGATTATCTTCTTTAATTAGTGTTTTCTCTATTTAGTCTTCTTATAGTTGAGAAATAGTTTAAGGTTTACTTTTTATTTTTCATTAGATTATTTTCTAGATTCAATTTTACCTTAGATCAAATATTTTACTTAATTATATTTAGATTATTTAATTATTAGAGTAGTTACATTAATCCTCAGTCTTTTCTTATTTAGTATGCTTTATTATTTAAACTTAATGGTTTGTTATCTTTCTTAGTTAAGATCTTTTCTATTTGATTTCCTTTAGTTAGATTGTTAGTTTTTGTTTGTTGTGTCTCTTTGTATTAATTTATATCTGAATATTATGTTAAAATATGAAAAGATAAATAAACTAGAAAACTAGTGCAAATGAATAGATATAAAACTATGAAAGCTAATGGTACAAGATCAAAATAACAACATAGAGTTAGTCTCCATGAGAGTAATGAAAATGCTCCAAAATAAAAATAGAATTATGAGGATGAAAAATCAAGATGTCAAATACAAGTTACGTAGCATGTTTAAATAGAAAAGAGAGGGAGGAGGTGGAAACACCAATCAATAGGAAGTAACAAAGTATCTTGCAAGATAGAAAATGAATGCTCAGTTATAGGAAGATGACACCTCATAACCTAATCACCTTATTAAAAATGCTTTATTAACCTAAGAAATATTAATAAAAGGTTTTGGAAAAACCTAAGAAAATAAATATCCCAACTAGGAAATTAAAAAACCTAAACCAACACCCCCTATAAGCGTAGCTTAGGTGGGCAATGATATGAAAAATGGGTCCTAAAAACAAGGCCTAATAAGGTACCCATGTACATATTGATGACCCCAGTATCCTATAAAATATAAAGGATGTGTGCTTCCACAAAGAGAAGAGAGAAGCTAAGCACATAATGTCACATGGTGAATGTTGTAGTAAGTCCTTCTACAAAAAAAGTTGTCTCTTCCTTTCAGAAGAAAAAACCATGAGCTATCAAACTACTCAATTCCCACTCAAGTGGAATGTAGATAGAAATTAAGATGTATATCTCAAAAAATGCTTAAATGTCTCCCTACTAATGCTTGAATGTGCCAAAGTCTTATTAAGTATCACAAGATTGACTGTAGAAGATGGAAATGAAGAATTCAATGAAGGTGCGTGAATAATTAGAGAAGAAGATAGACATGGAACATTCACTAAAAGAATGTCTTTTGGAAGATGAGAGCAAACCTCAACAACCATCAAAACTGAAGGCTAGTCTACAAACGAAACACTCATATTTGTAAGATGAATTTATACAAGAACATATGAGTCGTTGATGCTATCAATAGGTGTACTTATACTATAAATAATGGAGTCCTCTAATATATAAGTCTATGAAGGATCTAGAAGAGCAATAATCTAAACAAGAATGGAAGTAGAATCTACAAAAAGATAACTAAGGTCTAGCAGAATATCATCCTTTAATGGGGGCTCAACACTAGGAAGAACACTATCCACCATAAATGTGTCATCATAAGAAATAAAAGCATGAGGAGAGAGTAAAACAATCTCAAAAGAGACAATAAGAACCAGAGGAGGAGGTGTGACATAAATCTCAATAGGATCATTGAAGATATTTTGTAGGATGCTTTAAATAGTGCATGAACACTCTATGTGTTCCACATGCTAATGAATATCCATAGAAACATGTAGTAATGGAGTGGAAAAAATCTTGTCATAAGTATTAGCCCACTTATTAAATAAAATATTATTAATGGGTTTATGAATCTATCCATATATAAATGGAATATGATTCTTGTGTGTGAGCAAGTGTTCCATATAAGCAGGCCAAAAAGTAGAATTATCCTTCCCAAGAAGGATCACTGGAGACAAAACAACTCTCCTCAATTGTATTAATAGTGCATGCTCTAGATATGGACTTTAGACTACATTTAAAATGAGTCTAGTTAAATGAGATCAATTTGTGCATAAGTGACAATGCACACTCAAATGGATGTTAGGCTCTACTAATAATGCATCTAAGAATACAAGAGTAATCTATTAAAGTAGTCACTAAATGGCCATAGGTAATAGTTATGAAAATTGAATGTGTGCATGAGAGAATGTAGGGCCTATAACAACTTACTTGAGATAATTAATAGTAATCCCCCTATGTTTGCAATTATAAATCACACTCAAGGAATGAGAAATGTATGATTATGATCGAGTACTAATGCATGCTCTAATTATGGATGTCAAAATTCAATGAAATGGGTCCACATAAGTAAGAGCAATTAATGCACAAGTAAGAAAACATGTCTCAATGAATGGACATTAGACTCAACTAACAATGCATCCATAAATGTGAGTAATCAATGTAATATCCATAAATTTGGTAGAAATGAAAACTACAAATAGGGAAAGAAAATTTATTTAGAATTGATGTCTGATCAACCCCCCCCCCCCCACCATATTTTAAGACTTTATAAATTAGTGTGTTTTACAATGAAAATTGGCCCAATGCATGGGAAAAAAAAACACTTTTACAAAAGATGGTACTTAATTTTGAGTTACCATTTGTAAGATATTAATAATATAATTTCCTGTAAATAGACATATTGACTAAAAACTTGCACTAAAACTTTAAAAACATTACCCTTACGCAAGATAAAATATACCTTCTAACCACTCATTGGAACCACAATTTCACTACATACTTAAAAAATTTAACATAAGTGAAAAATAGTTTTGTCAGTTGCCTCAGTATGAGTGAAATCAAGTGTGGCTTCCTCTTCAAGTAAAATTATAGCTAGTAAAAGCAAAATAATGAAATGTCAGCTATTTTCAAGAGGAAATAAAGTGTATTATAGGTTTCTTAACCCAATTGGGCCCTCAAAGAGTCTCCTTTAATGCATGTGTGTAAGTTAGTGAAGGCCAAAAAAAGAACTCAAGTGGGTCCACTTAGATAAGATGCCAAGATAAGCAAATAAAACCTAAAAATTAGTGAAAAATCCATCAATCTACATATAGACCATAGAGGAAATGCAATCCTAATTAATATAGACTATCTCTCCTTCACCAGATCCTCCACATAATAGAAAAATCAATGCAACCTCATCACAATATACCAAATTAGACCACAATAGATCTAACACCAACTTCGCTTTCTTTGGTAAATTTCAATGTTTTTTAATGCCCACATATGACACCAAAGTCCACATATAATGCATATATACATAGCCTTAGCAGATAACATAGATATATGTGAAGATCTTTAAGGAAAGAAAAAAGGTGCCTATATAAGACAAATGCCTACACTAGATCTAAAAACAACTTGATGCAAATTAATAAAATTCAATGTAGATCTAAAATATCATATAGATAATTAACCATGATAATTTTCACTTTACATACACCATATCTAAAAACAACTTGATGCAAATTGATAGAATTCAATACATATCTAAAATCTAATCTAGATAATTAACCATGATAGTTTTCACTATAACTAACAACCACAGTCTACAAATCATCTCCCTTATAAACAGATCTAGGATAAATAGCAAAAATAGTGAATATTTCAAGCTAGTAAAGGTTGATGCAAAAGAAAAAAGGATACCACTTTGAAAACACTAAGATATATTGATCTCTACAATATATATACCTTTCTATTACAACACAATAGTAAAGGTCAATTCCACACTCTTGTACATAGGTAAGATGCCTCCTAGTTCTAGCTCTTGTAATGAGGTTAGATGAGGGCATTAGGATTAGAACAGACTGTAAAGATAAAAATGTAGGTCATGTGAGGACTCTAGAAGAGGCCATAGATGGATTAACTCAAGATATGTAACCCCATTATAAGCTTATTATCCCCCCTAAATCTCTCAAATATAGAAAATAAAATCTATTTATTCACATAGAGCCACTCTGATACCATGTTAGAATTTGAAAAGATGAATAACATAGAAAACTAGTGAAAATGAATAGATATCAAACTATGAAAGTAAATGATACAAAATCAAAATAACAACATAGAGTTAGTTTGTATGAGGGTAATGAAAATGATCCAAAAACAAAATAGAGTTATGAGAATTCAAAATCAAGATGCCAAATACAAGTTAGGTAGCATGTTTAAATAGAAAAGAGAGAGGTAGGAGGTGGAAACACCAACCAATAGGAAGCTAGAAAGTATCTTCCAAGATAGACAATGAATTATCACTTATAGGAAGGTGACACCTCATAACCTACTCACCTAATTAAACATCATTTATTACCATAATCAAGATTAATAAAAGGTGTAGGAAAAACTTATGAAAATAAGAAAATAAATATCCCAACTAAGAAATAAAAAACCTACACCAAGATATTGACTTGATTAGATATTATTATCTTGATTTATCTCAAATATGTCTTATTTTTCTATTTTATTATCTTGAGGTAACTATTTTCATGAATTTATTGCTTATTATGGAAAATAAAAAAATAAGTATGGGTATGGTTTGAAAACTTGATTGATAGTTCACACACTAAGATCAAAATATTGTGAAGAGCTCCTCTTTATCTTGAGAGGATGACCTATGAATAAGATATCACTAAAGAAAACTTATTTTTTAGATAGATAGTTAGGTGGATTACCTAATGATAGCTAGATCCTAAAAGTAAGAGCTTATTTAGGGGCTGTCAATCCACACATTTAAAAAAAATAATGTTATAAATAGAAAAAAATGTGCTTGCATTAATGAACTAAAAGGTACTAAAATTGAATACAAGAGTGCATACTAATAAATATGCTAGAAATGATTAAATTACCAATAAACTAATTAATACTATTGCTAAGGTGTTGCGGTGTGTTTCAATAAATTAGAAAGGGTTATGTGAACAATAAGGAACATAGGAAATTAGGTTTGATTGGGTATAAATAGGTGAAAAAAACTTGCTATTTTTTGATACCATAGTGACCATCAGTGGTTGGGGTTATTGTTGGTAATTAAAGTGACCATTGGCAGTCAAGTTGACCATCAATGATTGGGCAGACTATCAGTAGTTGGGTAGACCATTAGTAGTTGAGTCAACCATTAATGGTTATTGTGTGAAGATCTAGGTTGGTAGTTTTGGTTGATTGATGAGATCTAAAAGATGGATTCTAAGAGGTGGGTAAGGTCTGGGTTGGTTACAAAATGGAAATAAAGTAAATGAATACTAAGAATCAAGTACTTTTCTTATCATAAGTTGATTGAGTGGATGGTTGAGGTAGTTGGTCTACTGGTAGAATCTAGCCTAATTCTAATAAATTAATGGTACCTAAAGGCTTAGTGGAGAGGTGGTGATAAATTGACTCTTTAATATGATTATTGGATTGTTGATGGTGATTGACCTACAAAAAAGAAACTCCTAAATGCACAAATATCTTGATAACAATTATGGATTCATAGATGTTTTCAAATATTTATAGATGTATTTTCACCTCTTTACTCCTTTATCTTATAGGTAAGGTGATAGAGTTGTAACAACATGTAAACTAGGCCTCCTAAAATTAACTCATCCATACAATGGCTCATAACTAGAATTAGATGGGATATAATTAGAAAAGCAAAGAGGGTAGCTTACATGCTTTTGGTTAAGGAGGTGTACCCTAACTATTGATGATCAAGGTGACCATCAAAAATTACCATGAACATCAATGGCTGAATACTAAAGGGTGAAAATGTTTGAATGGCTAGGTTGAGTTAATTAAGTTAAACTATGGGCTATGTTTGTCAAGGGGTTGGAAGGTGATATTAGTCTTGAGGGGGTCCTATGGTGGTTGAGGGATATTTTGACATTTAGGATCATGGTGTGTGGATTTATGGTGTCTACATTTTCCCCATTTTTATTGTATAATTTGGAATGAACAAGCTATAAAACAAAAATTAATTTCTAGGTTGCATGTCTACTAATTCGCTGAGTATAGGAAGAGGTATTCTCCCTCAAATTGGGAAAAAAAAATTAGGTATATGTTTAAAAAGCGGTATACGGTGAGTCATGAGTGTTGATGATAGGTTGGGCACTAAAGCATAAATAAGCACACAAAGTGTGATACAAAATATGATAGTCAAGATCATATAAAGACAAGGTTATCATAGTTGGTAACAATAAAGGTTAGTGCTAAGGGATAAGTGATCAATGTATCAGATGACCACATTGAGATGTGGCATTTAGGTACACATGTTAGTTTCCTAAATAAGGTCAGTGTTTTTAGTGGGTATCTAAGGCAAGAAAAGTTCCCATGGAAAACACAAAATAGGTCAAGTGTCATGGGTATCTGAGGTAGGAAGTACTCTCAAAAGACATAAGTGGGTCAAGTAAGCATGAGGTGGTGTAAATTCAAAAAGTGGTCAACATGGAAATGTTGTCATTGTGGTCAAGGGAACAAACATAGAGTATCACAAAAAATGTGCTAGTTGTGCCAAAATGGACCAATAGTGGGTGAAGAAGATTATCTCCATAGATGGTCAGATTGGGTTGGTTTTGTTAAAAAAAGTGTTATGTCAAGGTCAATGTCATAAATTGAGCATCCTAATAATCAATGGTCAGGGTGCTTAAGGGAAATTTGGGTGTTGAGTGGTGAAGGTGCTAGTTGAGTGCTTGGTTGAGTTGGTAGTTTGATGATTGATTGGAGGCATATGCTAGAGGTGATCTCTTGAGACCGAGATGTAGGGAGCATATGTATGTGGTCGAGCAACTACACATGAGATTTGTCTATGATAGAGATTAAATAATGAGGTAGGTTAATTAAAAACCCTAGATGGGGTAATGAAGAATATAATCAAGAAATAAAATACCATAATGAAAATATCAACTAGTCATGATAAGATAAGTAAAGAGCATAGTTCTTCTTTGTTGATAAGGAATAAAAAAAATCAAAGATAGATTGACTTAATGAACATAAGGCCATTTGAATGAATCATATTAGCATTCATCAGTTGGCTAAAAAGGTGTCTCGACCATATAATGTCAAGTAATCTCAAAAATCCATTACATATAGTAGACAAGGGGAGATGTGTGAAAATGAAACCCCGATGTGAGACTAGAATGCCTCCACCATAGGTGTTTAAAAGATTACGATAAACAAGCCTATGCTAAATTATGTAGACTGATCAATGTAGGAAGTCTACTCAAAAAAGCTAATTATGGTTTCTACCTTATCTTGTTTTTTGAGAGATAATTATGGCTTTCAAGATTATTTTTCTTTTATTTTGATTGTGATAGTGGGTCTTCTACTAATTGCTATATGTGGGAAGTTGATCAATGTGGGAAGCTTGCAAGAAATTGATATGGTTTTGATAAATGCTACTCAACCATCCTTTGAGGGAGTGGTCTAAGTTTATGTGATTTGATTAATGGTTTTTGATATTTATCCTTTAAGGGACTAGTCTAACTTATATTTTAGCAATTTCCAATATTTTTTAATAGTTGTCCTTTAAGGGAGAAGTCTGTAAATGCTAGGAATGACCCATGATTGTTAGTGATTAGAATTTTGTTATTTTTCTTTGATTTTACTTGGCATAGACTTTCTTAGTCTAACTTATCAATTCACCGTCATGGAGGCAAAACTAATAACACAAGAGGGTTGGTTAGGTGTAAAGAGGTTTAGGTGACAATGATCATGGGGATCCATCCTAAAAAGTGGTGGAAAGTACCATGAGACCATGCCATGGGTAGAGCCATGGTACCCATTATTCAAGATTAGGCTATACCTATGATGGATAATCACATGATTCATTTTTAATTTATTTCCCATAAAATAGGGGGATGAATGTGGGTAGATAAAAAGGGATGAGCTTAAGTGAAACATAATGTGAAATTGATCCTTCCTAGCAAAAGAACAAACATAGATACAAAGCATTAAAGGGCTCAAGTTTTGAGTGGCATTCAATACAATATAACTAATAAGCTCTTGATCCATACTTGTGGGTTATGATATAAGGTCCAAGCCAATTGAAAGAAAACTTGCCCCATTTTCTTTTTTCTATATTGGTAACATGTTGATTTTACTATAGGACAAGTCTCCAATACTGAATTCTCACACTTTAAGGTGTTTGTTATAAGCATGATTGATACACTCTTGGTAGACAAGAAGATGGGTGAGGGTGGATAGGCAACACTCATTGAGTAGCTCTAGCTTGGCTAAATGATGTTGACAATAATCACTCTTAGAAACAAGATCTTGCAAACATATACAAAGATAGGGGATTTGGAATTCAAGAGGAAAGATAGCCTCTACCCTAAAAAAAAGATAAAATGGGGTAGCACCCATAAGGGTTTTAATACTAGTATGATATGTGCATAAGGTGAAGGGGATGTGCAAATGCTAGTCTTAACTTGATGTACTGACCATTCTAGTTAGCATGTTATTAAGAGTTTTGTTAGAGGCTTCTACTTGTCCATTTGCTTGAAGGAAATAAGGTGAGGAAAAGCTTAGATTAATGCCAAATTCATCACATATACCCTATAATTTATTTTTATTAAAATACTTGCCATTATCAGTGATAATCTTATGAGGAACATCAAAGCAACAGCTGATGTGATGGTTGATAAAGTTAACAATCTTCTCCACTTTGTGTTGAGAATAGAGGAATAACCTCTACCACTTGGTAAAGTACTCGGTCATAGTGATAATAGAATGGTATTTTTATGAAGAATGGGGATTAATTTCACTAATGAGGTCTAGACCCCATTGCAAAAAGGCCAAAAATTAGTGGAAACTAGAAGGCTATGGCTAGGTGCATGATATAAGTTAGTATGTTGTTGAAATTTAACACACTTTTTCACATAACACAACAATATTAGTTAAGGGTAAGATAGTAATAACTAAGATGAAGGATTCACTTAGCTACAGTGAGGCCACTAAAGTGGCCCCATAGATACCATCATGTGTTTCCTTATAACATGGGAGGCTTTGTGACTAAGAAAATAGTGGAAGAGGAGGCCATCAAAGCCACATTTATAAAGGATTCTTCCCATAATGGTATAGTGAGAGGTACTCTAGATAAATGCTCTTTGGGCATTCTTATAGAGGCCAAAAGGAACTATGCCAAGGTTTAAATAGTTAGAGGTTTATTGATACTAAAGGTTAGGTTGGGTCTCCTTGAAATTAAAAATTATGGGAAAATATGGTTTGACATAAGAAGTTTGGGTAAGTTTGTGGATAATGATAGATAGCTTAGATTCTAAGGGTGCAGATAGGGTCTGTGAGGTAAAGGAAGCCATGGTGTCAATGAATTTATTTATAGATTACAGGGTTGATTAGATGTGGTAGTGCTCAAATAATGTTAAGAGTTTGTCAACTAGTTTATTGGACTATTGTAAAACATCATTTTTACACTAGTAAGAGCTATTGATTTGATTAACCAAAAGTTGGGAGTCACCAAAGATACTAATTGTTTTGACTCCTAGGGCTAAGGTAGTCTGAAGGCCTATTACTAGGGATTCATACTCAACCATATTGTTTTTATATTAAAAGTCAAGTTTGAAGGACAAATGGAAAGGGTCTCCATCAAAGGGTATAATGATGATACCCATTCCCCCACCACATTGACATTTTGATCTATTAAAGAACATGATGACTTGATAGGTGAAATCTACCTGAGAGAGGGTCATGATGGACTCATCGAGGAACTAAAGAGGAGAAGGTTGGTCATCTTTTAATGGTGCCTCAGCCAATTGTTTGGTAATGAATTTTCCCTTCATTGATTTTTTTTAAAGAACTCAAGATCAAACTCTGCCAAGAGCATGAGCCACTTAGCCATACACTAGTTTGGGTATGGCTTGGAGTACATGTATTTGAGTGGGTCAATGTTGGTTATGACATAAGTTTTATGGTTAAGAAGGTAGTGGTGAAGCTTGGTGGCCAAGAAGACTAAATCTAAGAAGAATTTATTAGTATGAGTGTATTAAGTCTCATACTCTACCAGTGTGTGACTAATGTAGTATATGGCTTACTCTCTATGTTTTTCATCTTGGAGATCCAACATTACCCCTAAGGAATGGTCTATGGAAGAGATATATAGGTAGAAAGGTTGGTCATATTTGGGTGGGTTAAGGATAAGTGGATACAAAAGGAATTATTTGAGCTAATCAAAAGCCTTTTGATAATCAATATTCCACTTAAAATAGACATCCTTCTTTAGAAGGTGGTGAAAAGGTTAGCATTAGTCTGAAAGCTGGGAAATGAAATGATGAATGGAATAAAGCTTCCTTTGAAAGCTTTGGAGTTACTTGAGGTTGGTTAGAGGAAAAATGTCTAAGATTGATTTAATTTTTGTGGGATCAAATTTAATTCCCTAAAGGGAGATAATGAAACCAAAAAGCTTTCCCAACAAGACCCCAGAAATGCACTTCTTGGGGTTGAGACAGAACATGATAGTGGATAAGTCACTTGAAGATGATCTTGAGAACAAACAAGTGATCCTTTTAGAGTTTGGATTTATGAGAAGGTCATTCACATAGTATTATATGATTTTATGGATAAATTCATGAAAAATGTAGGTCATGGCATGTTGGTAGGTTGCACTAGTGTTCTTTAACCCAAAAGGCATGACTCTATAGCAAAAATTTTCCCAAGGGGTGGTAAAGGTAGTTTTGTGCTAATCTTTAAGGGTGATTATGATCTGATTATAGTTTGAGAATCCATCCATGAGAGATAACATATCATGTCTAGCTATAAGATCAATAAGATGGTCAATGCTGGGTAGAGGAAAATCATCCTTGGGGAAAGTGAGGTTGAGGTCATGAAAGTCCACATAAATGGTAGTCCCCTTATGGCTTTGGTGATAGGTACACCATTTGAGACCCATTGGGGGTAGTTAATAGGTTGAATGAAGTTGACAAATATAAGATGCTAAAGCTCTTATTTGATGAAAAGGGCTATGTGATGATGCATGAATCAAAGCTTTTGCTTGATAGGTTTGGCATCACAATGAGTGACTATGTTATGGGTGGTGATGGTGGGGTCAATTATAGGCATATCACTATAAGACCATTAATCCAAAAGGCATTTAGCCAACAACAAGGGTTTAATTTCATCTACGATCAGCATGATGTTGTTATTAGGAAATGGAGAAGGAAAACCTAATTGCACTAGATCTTCAATGTGATGTTTCATTTGACTGATTCCTTCTTTCATGACATCTAAGAACTCTCTGCAACTGATGGCTATAGAATTGCAATTGAGAACCTCATTCACTCACTTAGTAGTGACCATTCTATCATTAATTCTTGTTGCTAATAAAGTTGCATCCGTTGCATCATAAAGATTTTGTAGCAATGTTTTAGAGTCCATTACTCTCCCAAAAATTGTAGCCAGAGTGTTTGCAACTAAATTCTCCACCTTTTTGCACAATTTTTGTGCATTTAGAAGGAAGGTGAGAGAAGGCTTGAGCTAAATAATCTCTGAAGAGATTCTCTTCCACATGGATTCATATAGCTCCTTTACCAGATTTAACACTCTAACATTCCTTGGCCTATTGGCCAACTCCAGTGTCAATTGTGTTGCTCTTTGTTGCTCAGCTTGAAATTGGGCTTGTATAGCTGCAGTATTATTTTTTTCACTTAGTAGCTTTTGTTGTAATTGGGTAACCTATAGTAGGTATTCCTCACATTTTTCTTGCAATGCTACTTTTTTCCCACCTTAAGATTGTCACCGCATCCTTTACCTATGTGAGCCCTACTTTTAAAGAATTATTTTGGGCCTAAAACTACCCATTGAGTCTGAAAAGAAATAATATCTTGCAACTATTTATTCAGATTCTCTATTTCATTATCTTTTCTATTGATCTCTAAGGTCAAACTATTATAGTTTGCCTTTTCCTTGGCTAGATCAGTTTCCATCTTCTGTAGCCTCCTTGATGTCTTCAAGTAATCTTTAGCAACTGCAGAAGTGGATTCAATTAGTGGCTCAATTTTTTTCTTGTGGCCTAAAGAGGGACATGTTGATGGTTACTTCATTCATCGTGTAGTCCTCCAACTGCATCTACTTAGTTATCTTTATTACATTTGGTGACAAATGAGTCACCATCAATTGCTGCTGAATGGGGTCAAATTATGACTGTAGATGGGGAGTAGCCAAGGATTTATTTTCCTTGATCTTATTTTTCTCTCTTCAGGCTTCCCTTTCCTTCCTAGTAGCATCTGCTTGGGTCTGGAAGGTAGAAGGAGAGGTAATGTGCCCACCTACAAAAGGATGTCCCTGTGGTAAACCATATTGAATATCTAATTGTTGGCTATGGGCAATTTGAGGGGGAAGTTTCTTGGGAATAGAGGGGGAGAAATAAGGTAATGTTAAAATTTGAGGTGGCACTGATGGGGCAAAGTGAGAAATGGGAATGGTAGAAGTGGCATGGGATGTCATCTAGCCAAATGAAATCATCATGCCAATAGGAGAAGAAATAAATTGAGGAGGAGGAATAATACTTACCTAAGGAGCAATTATAGTACTCTATAATTGGCACTGTGGGTGTCCATTTCCTCTTCTAAATCAAACTAAAATTATACCCTCTTTCACTTCTTGGGTGTCTCTTCTTTTGGCTGTGTTTCTTTTCCTTTCAATGATGCTTGTGGAGAAATAGGAATATCTATAACCAATGATAATGGGGAAGCTTGTGGTGGTGAAGGCACCACACTCTTTTTATTTTCCATGATGCTACGAGATTAGGGCGAAATTGATACAGTTATTGTAGCTGTAGTTTGTTCTGAGGCTTGTGACTCTTAGCTTGACCCGACCCTAGCTTCCTGCTCTACACTCAGTGTCGACAAATTACTTGTCTCTGGGCTAGATACAGGGGAGATATGGAAAAAAGTAGGGGTAACAAATAATTCCAAGAATTCATATGGATCACTAGTATTTGACAAAATATGTGTCCATGCAGACATAAGAATGGTTCTTTGGAGATCAAAACTAGGGTCATACATATCAAGATACATATGTTAAGCAAAGAGGTCAGAATTCTAAAATAGCATGAGGTGAAACAAATAAGAATAATACCTAAAAATTCCTTTTGATTTGAAATGGGCCAATTGTTCCACCATTGAGAAAGTAATTTGTTCAAAAAGTCAAGCCTATACTCCTGAGTTTTGTCAACAGTCTTCAACCTGAAGAGGATAGCCATTTGTTCTGTATAAACTACCATATCATCTTTCATGCCAAAGATGAAAGCCATCATAGACAATGCATCTTGGCTAGCCTATGCGAATTGGGCTCTTGCTACAGGGAGTGTGGGCACCATAGTGTCATCATTGCCCATTTTTATTTTGGATCTCAAGAACCTTGACTGGATATTGATGTTTGCCCACATTCTTTGCATTTTAGAAATAGTGGGAAACATAGCTATACTATCATGATACAGGGCTAACATATCCCTGATAGCTTGTGGTGTGATTTGTACTATGAATGGACCTCGTTAAATGATGCATGAGGGTGCATGGAACAAGTTTGTACATAATTTGACTAGGTTGGGGCATGGATGTATAGCTAGGACAATGAATTGTGTAAGCTGTGAAGTCCATATCCTCATGGCAAATGTTTCATATTACCCTACTCTGGCCCTCTATAGACACCTTTGATGTGCCCCTTCTTTAAGAGTTTTACTACTATCTCTCTAAATAATTGGGTCCATGACACCATCTACATAATCTTTTATTTTCACTGGGTCACTTGCCTGACCAACTTTAGGAATTTTGGTCCTTAGATAGGTCTTCAATGACTGTGGGAGTTGAAGCATATGACTTGCTCGTAAGAAACTTGTCAAGGGATTCATACATCCCAACTTCTTGTTGTGAAGATTGTGCCCGCTCCATCTCTATATCTTTTTTGTGATAACTTGTATGAACTTTTGGAAAACAGAGACACTTTCACTGAAGCAAGTTTACTAGGCACTAGAAAATACAAATAATAGGATATTTTCTCACAGATGCAGGAATGTTCAATAATTTTTAAGCTTTAACTCTTGCTAAGAGGTATTTATTAACCTATCAAGTCTCAAAATGGCATTAAACTTGGATAACCGTTAGCAAATCCTACTCAATCTTTATGGAAAAACGAGATAGAAACGTTATGCAAGTGGTAGTGCAAGGTAACTTGGGGATTTCTAAAGATTTGGGAGACATTTAATGTATTGGAGAATTTTGAAAATTTTGAAAATTTTGAGCTGCTGACTACATGTTTAAAGAACACTTATTTAAAATAAAAGTGGGAAAACAAAAATGGGAAAACAAAGCAATCCTGAAAGGGGAAACTATCTAACTATATTAACCAAGTATATTTGCCTACCTCTTGGATCAAAAGGAATATTTCTGAAGTATCCTTTATGACATAGAAACTTATGATGCCAAACAAGTGATTGAATGGTATGAAACTCTGATGACTTTCTCTTCTTGTTTGTCACCTTAATTTCCCTGCATTTGAATGAATTAGAGTCAAACATGTCCCCAACATATACATACTCTTCTTGTTCTTTAAAACTTATTGAATGCTGATTTTTTATGCTATTGTGTCTCATCAAGAAATCAATGTCTGTTGGCTCTTCACCCTGTGTCTCTTGACATACATCATTTTTTGGCTTATCTCCTTTTGCCTCATGCTTGGGTTTCATTTCATGATCATCCTCTTTGATTACTTCAAAAATATCATCTTTAGTTTTACCAACCTCTTAAAAGAACAATTTTGACATTTTGTAGCAATTTCACATATTTATTTGAGTCTCAATGCAGCCTTCTCCACCTGAAGCCAGCTCACAACCTTCTTGAAGAATAGTGTAACATACCCCAATGAATTCAAACAAGTCATTCAAAACATGATAAAAAATTATCTCTTTTTCATCATAGATAGATGCAAAAGCTTGTGACTTGTCCTCTGGTTCATCAAAGGGTGTACCTATGGTGATTTCTTCTTGATCTGCACTCATGAAATCTTCTTGACTAGCCATGAACTGAGTATACTCCTCTTTACTTGCTTCCTCCAAAATATTTTCTTCTTTGACAAGGGATGAAAAAGAAGACTGATGGTTATACATATGTGGAAGAGGAGATAATTCTTGAGCTAGAATTGAAAGATTCTCTTCTTTCCATTTGTCCATCACTTCATCTATATCAGATGTAGCTTGGTAGCTCTCTTGGAAGGGTGTAGATGGGATGTGTTCAAATGTAGGATCTTCTACTTGATTATCACCATGAGTAAGAGCAGCCTCGACTTCTTCAAGGTTTTGAGCAAAACTTTTCTCTTCTTCCCTTTTGCCCCATGATTCCATTGTTTATTTCCAACTCATGACCTTAGGTCTATAGCTTTTCTCTTGGAAAGAGTCAGCAATTTTATCTTCTTCAAGGTTTTCAGCTGGTTCATGATTTTCTTTCTTCCCACTTGGAATCTTGTCATCATGCTGAAGGACCTGAGGATTGGTATAAGAGGTATCTTTTGGTGTAGGATCCTTTCTAAGGTCTAAAAGCTCTATCTCTCTTTCACTAAGCAATCTCATTTTTCCCTCTAATTCCTTAATTTGCTTAGCTATATTTTCTTGAAAGAATATTTCATGAAGCTCCTAGGAATCATTAGATAAATGGGGAGTGCATGAAGGTTGCCATAAAAAACAAGAAGATTCTTGAGGAAGGGTGGGAGAGACTTGAAAGGGACTAGCCTCATTTTGTATCTCACACTCTTGGACAATGTCTTTCTCCTTCTTTCTACCCCATAATTCCATTGTTTGTTCCCAACTCATGACCTTAGGTCTAGGACTTTTCTCTTGGGAAGATGAGGTTGCAAGGTGAAAGGGAAGTGAGGGTTTGGATTCCAATTCCCTTGTTACCAACATAGATTTCTATTTTTGAAGATTTGCCAATTTAATTTGTTTATCAAATTTGCCTTAAATGCCTAATTTACTATTTCAAAACTTTCCTTAACACGATTGGGGAAAGAACCATGACAGGCTCGACTTGGCTCCTGAGCAACGGTTGAGTATTTGGGGTAGTGAATATGTAGGTTTATAGACTTGGCAAGGCTGACTCTCATGAATACTCAACTTCTCTTCCAAAGATGCAATTAAGCCACTCACATCCAACATCTCATATGCAAGCCTTTGCCAATTTTCTCTTTCAAAGGGAGCTCATTCACTTTTAATCATATCTACTACATTTCTTACTTGATGGATGACATGATTAGGCATTTCTTGGCCACATCCCCTTCTATTGTCAAGCTCTAATACATATTTTTTATATCCCATTAATGCTTGTTTAAAGGTGGAAATGAGATTAGGTTGAGCATGGGATGTAACATATTGGGAAGACTGGGCATAAGACTGATATAGCTCATGATAGGGCTGAGGCTGGTCACATTGAACCTGTGAAGGGAAAAACTTATAACCATATGCATCTTTATTGCTTGATGTGATTCCATGAGGAACCTGATCTTGATTAAAAATATATGAAGGGGCATAAGACCCATAGCTCTGAGTAACAAAATTATACATACCAAATGGTGATTTCTTCTTGACTTTGATTCTTTGAGGTAATCAATGATGATAAAAGATTTAGATCTTATTACTGATCCACAACTCTAACTCCTTGTAGTTCTCTGGTTCATATGGTCTTAAAGTAAACTTCAAGATGGTGTCCCACCAAGCGTGCCAAAAACTATTGATGATTTAAAATTGCACTTGTTCTAACACCAACAATGGGAAGTTTCAAGATGTGGGACTTGCGACTTGAAACAACCTCTAGATTTTTGAGAAGCTAGTTCTTATTTATATCAAGTTTATACTAGGAAAAGGGATAGGAATTTTAACAAAAACACAAATGCAAGAAATAAAATCTAACTATGGCAATGCGCCTGAATGTAATTCGACCTTAATCCTAATCATAGTGAGACTATATGTAAGATCTTTTACATTGATCATGCATTTGTTTGCTATTAAATGTAAATGAATCTTACATATAGTCTCACTGTGTTCAGGATTAAGGTCAAATTACATTTAGGTGCATCACCATGGTTAGATTTTCTTTCTTGCATTTATGTTTCTATTAAAATTCCTATCCCTTTTCCTAGTATACACTTGATATAAAGAAGAACCAGCTTCTCAAAAATCTGGAGGTTGTTTCAAGTCACAAGTCCCACATCTTGAAACTTCCCATTGTTGGTGTTAGAACAAGTGCAATTTTAAATCATCAATAGGAAAAAAAAACACATTACAAAAAATTTAATCTAAAACACCTACAAAAACAAATTTACAACAAATCTTAACTTTAAGGAGTTGGAAGCATTTATAAATTTAACAGAATTACCTATTTACTTTTGCAAATAGAAATATAAATATTGACAAAAATGAAGATCCTAGTTCTTTTGAGGAGTGGGCCCTTGCTCCGCTTAGAACAGGATTTGAACAATTTAATTTGCTTTTAAAATATAAATGGCTATTTCATTGATAAAATGTTCTGTATTACAAATGTACTGATCTATCCTTTTCTCTCTATATTCTCATTTCTGTATATATAGATGGTTTGATGGCTGTAACTATTTCATAGATACGATGGAATTGAATTGTACCCAGAATAGATACTAAATCAAGATGTGGCTGAATGTCCGGTTGTGTGATAAATGTCTTGATTTTGCAAGTTTGGAAAATTAGGAATCTATTCCTAGTTTAATGGGATCATTGATTCGATAGATCACCAGTCATTTGAAATAGATCCTCATTAGCTCCATATCTAGCCGTAAAAGTTTTGGAGCTTATCTATAAGAGTACCAGAGCTAAATATAGAGTTCTGGAGCCAAGTCTAAAAATGCGATGACTTGAAATAGTATGGTGGAGTTCTGGAACTAACTATGATGGTTCTAGAATGGATTTTGCAAGTTTTGGAACTAACTATGATGATTTCAAAATAGATTCTGTAGGTTCCAAAACTAATCTAAATTGAGTCCAATGCTTCTAAAAACATGCAATCCACTTCATATTTGTTCTTTAGCCTAATGATGACCTGTATTATTGCAAAACTAGAATTTGCCAACACACTTGTTAGGAATTACAGGTCTTTTAAAATTTTAGAATCACAATCAATAAAAGATGGATAATCACATCCTAACTCATCTCAAATCAAAATAAAAGTTACAAAATGCAATCAAACTTAATAAAAAGAAAGAGTAAGATGAAGTCATTTATTATACTTTTATTGGGCATATCTTGGTCTCATCACTTCCCCCATACTTACTTGTTTGTAAGTCCCTTAAAAAACTTCATTTTTCAAATTCAGGATTGTATATCTTGCATTCCATTTGATTGCTTAGATCAAATGGCTGAAACTGAATATCCCAACGCTTTGACTCAGAATTACTATACCCTAATCCTACTTCTACTTTTATTTTCCATTCCTCAAATTAAGTGGGATGTTGAGGTTATCTATTTTTCCAAGGAGATATGGGGGTGAGAAGTAGAGGTGGCCTTGTCCACATTCCTATCCATATGCTTAGGAGAGTTTCATTGATCTAGGGAATTATTGTGCATAAAGCTTTTGCCCTTTCTAAACTCCAGATAAAATTTGAAATGGATATTACTTCCCTTCTTTTCAATGCCACTAGGAGAAATTCCCATCTTTTTAAACATGCATCATAGATATTATCAAAATTTGCCCTTTCATAGGAGGTGAAAACATCCATGCTTTGCTGTAAACTAAAAAGATAAGGTCCCTTGAATATATAATTATGTGCATGGGATTGGAAATATGTAGTAAAGGTAGATGGATTACCATAATGAATTCTCATATAGAGACTAAATGAACTAGCCTTTGACTAATGCACTGATTCCCTTTCTTTCCATGCAATGTGATTTTAAAAAATAGAGACAAATGTGCTAAGCAAGCTTTCTCCTACATATAATTTGATCATAAAACTTGTATTTCTTTCTAGCATAAAGTTTCAAAGGTAAAATTTACAAAGAAGGTTTTTCTATTTTGTATTAGCTAAGGAGTAGGTGGTCGATAAATTAGCTTCATCTTTTATTTTATGTGGAACACCACATGCTATCCTTGTCAACCACCAACGAAGGAATTGTTCCTCTTAAAACATGCTATAAACAGGTGAAGGTCTTCTACATTCAAGCAACTTCTCACTCGTCATACAAACTATTTGTATTTTCATAAGACATTTATACTTATCATTTTCCTCCTTGTAAAATTTGTCTTACCATTCCTTCCTTGCTTTCTCTTCTTCCACCAGTTTGCCTTTCAAGTCTATATTAGATGCTTTGATTTCATTGAGTTCTCTACATGTGTCATCCCATAACTGCTCGATTAAAAAATAAGTCAATTCAGTCCGTGCAGAGACTATTGACATAGAGATCTATCTTGTACATTTTTCCTCATTCTCCATTAGTTTCCTTATAGTTTCTACTAATTCCTCATTCTTGGTTGTGAACTAGTTTGTTAATTTTTCAAGGTGCATTTCCTTCTATTCTAACTTGAGTTTGAGGAAGTTTAGTTCCTCATCCTTTTCCTTGATAATAAGTTATACTTTGGACAAAAATAGAGCCTATTTAATTTTCCAGTTTTGTTCTTTTTCTAAAAGTTCTTGGGGAGTTAAGCATTCCTCTTCCACCATAAGGGATTTCCCTTTCCTTCTCCAAGATTCATGCGATGGTGTTGTAGTCTCACTCATTTCTTAGAAAATTGGCTCCTCAAATCTTTCATCTTATTTTTCCTTTTCTACTTGGCTTGGTTTAGGAGGAGTCATGGCCATGCTGCCTAAAATATCAATAGCTTCAATTTCTAGCCTTTCTTGTTCTTCCAGCTCCTCTGAACTTTCTTTAGACTTTTTATGATGTTTTCTTTCTTGAAGAGCCTCAAAATGTGTAGACATAGGTCTCCTCTTATAACTTCTTCTAGTTTTCACCTTTTTCTCAGGCCTAAGTGAATTGTCATTATCAGAGACAGGTACTAGTTCTTATATAGCCTTAGCAGAAGAAGAAATGACTTGAGAAAGTATAGTAGGGTCTGTAATTTTAACTTTTCTTCTAGATTTTCTTCTTGTTCATATTTCCTCTTCCCTTAATCTTTTCTTTTCTTCAACAATGGTATCAGTTTTTAAATGAATTGAAGGAGCAGGAGGAGTTATTGGTCTTCTGGGAATACTAGGGTTTTGTCCAAACTTGCCAAGAAATTTGTCCTACATTTCTTCCCCATTTTTCTTGGAAAGGAAATGGTGTTGGCATACTAAATACACTAACCCATGGTGTCTAATTGTTCCTACACCCCAAGAATACCTCTGGGCCATGGTATGGATGGATTAAAAAAGAAGCCCTGGAAGGTTTACTATATATTCTAGTTTTTTGGCTCCATATCTAAAGTGTATAAGGATTTTTAGGAATTATTTTCCTACTATCCCAAATTGTCTATCACAGGTTAAATATTTGACTATCCAGAATGCTACTCTATCATAGGGTTTGGGCAAGCTAGCCCTCTTAACTTCTTTGATGATTTTCTTTATATTATAAATATATTGGGGTTCAACTTCCCCTTCTTTCAACAAGGTTTTAGTCAGGTCTTTCAATGTCCCTTTGATAGGGTTTGGGACATGCATTATCGGTATTCCAGACATCTCACTTATGATATTCATAGAAAAAGGAATGAAAACCTTCTTAATATTTGTCCTTATTTGTTCTAAATTGATAATAAATTATCTTACTAGTTCATCATTGTATTTGGGAAATTTCTTCAGAAACTCTAACCATCCTGTTTGTTGAAAGATATTATCTACTTCTTCATCTACAAGGAGTTGGGTATTATTTTCTAGTTCTAACTTATTTTTTATTCCCATGATTCTCTCTTCTTTGAATCTTTCATAGGTTAGCTAAAAAATACTTCTCATCTCAGTGGAACTGATGATTTTGACTATGGAACTAGTAGATTTGGTTGTTAATTTGACAAATTTAGTTGCAAAATTATTATACTCAGCTATGGAACTTATCAATTTTAGTTGCAAAACTTATCAACTTTAGCTACAAAACTATTGTACTCAGCTACAGAACTAGCAAATTCAGTTGCTTCAATCATAAGAATTAACCATGATGTATAATATATGACTCATCATACTAATCTTTCTAAATCAAGTTTAATCACACATGAAAAATTTCATTAAACCTTTAACAAGTTAAAAACATAATTACTATCCTTGATGATGTAATCTCTCCATCATGCTGACACATCATCCCTGAAAAATGGTTAGAATAAAAAAGTTTTATTTGAATTAGCCACTTATTTGAGAAGATTAACCATCATTACTAATTTTCAATTGATCTCTAGTTTATTTTTTGGGAAGAGAATGCCATTTACTAGTTTTCATTCTCTTCCCTTTTTTTTGGGGGGGGGAAGAGAGCACCATTTACTAGTTTTCATTATTTTCTCTTTATTTTGGATCTCTTCATCTGATTATTTGATCATTTTGGAAGAAATGGGTTCTTCCATATGATCAAATTATTTTCTTGCTTCAATTTACTTCAAGAATTCATCCTTAGTAGGAGGCTTCCTATAAATTTTTAGCCTATGTCCATTAACCAAAAGTATCCTTCTACTGCTATTAATGGGAAGTAACTAGATAGAAACATTATCAAATATCTACTTGATCTGATAAGGTCCCAACCATCTGGTTCTTAATTTATATTTGAATTGTTGGTACTTAGAATCAAACAACAATGCCCAGTATCCTACCTTAAATTGTCTTTCCCTGATATGTGAATCATGCCATTACTTCCTTTGACCTTGGATTATCTCTATTTGGTGAAGTGCTTCCATTCTTAATTCATCTAATTCATTGAGTTGAAGGATTCACTCTTTTTGAGCTACATCCAATTCAATTCCCACTTTAGCTACTATCCTCAATGTCTATAGTTGAAACTCAATAGGCAATAAAGGCTTTTTCCCATAGACTAACTCATATGGTAAAAACCCTGTTGTGGTTTTCCAAGTTGTATTGTAAGCTCAGACAGCTTCAGGTAGTCTTTATACCCAAACTCTTCTTTCAGCTTGAACTATTTTAGTGAGGATGTTTTCTAATTCTCTATTTGTTACTTCAACTTATCCATTTACTTGCGGGTGATAGTGAGATGACTTCCTATGATTGATTTTATAATACATTGTGAAAGCTTGGATCATATTGGACATAAATTATGGTCCCTGGACTGAAACTAATCTTCTTGGTGTTCCAAACTTTACCATAATTTTGTACTAAAGGAAATCAACAACTACTTCTTTAGTGATATTTGCTAAAGCCTGCACTTCTGCCCATTTTGTTACATAATCAATACACACAAGAATGTGCTCTTTTCCTTGTGAAGGAGGATTAAAAGGTCCAACAAAATCCAATCCCCATCTCTCAAATGGTTTAATCACAACTTGTGGTTGCAGATGCATTTCATTGGTAATGGTTGGCTATCCCATCCTTTGACAAGGATCACACTACCTGATATATCTCTTCACATCTTTGTACAGAGATGGCCAATAGTAACTAGTTGCAAGTATCTTATGAGCTATTCTTTTAACTGAATAGTGTCCTCTACTTGGTTCATCATGACATGCCTAGAGGATGTCAAAAATTTCATCTTCTCTTACACACCTATGTAAAACCAAATCAAGACCACATTTAAATAGCATTCCATTTAACCACTTGAACTGTGCACTAGTTTTGATTAATTTTTTTATTTGTTTTTTAGTAAAAGAAGGAAACTTCCCTATTTTAAGATAATTTTCCATGTTAGCAAACCATGGTGTGTTAGCTAAAATAGCAAATAATTATTCATCTGGAAAGTTATCCTTGACTGTATCTTGCTCCCCCGTACTAGTCAATCTTGACAAGATTTCAACCACCACATTAGATTTTCTTGGATTGTCCACAATGGTGATATCAAATTCTTGTAGAAGTAATGACCATCTAATTATTCTACCTCTAACCATCAATTTTTTCATTAAATATTTAATTGATGAGTGATCTATATGTATAAATATCTTGTACCCTGTAATGTAATGTCTAAATTTATTGATTACATAGATCATAGCCAAAAACTCTTTTTCAATGGTAGTGTAATTTCTTTTAGTGGGAGTAATATTTTTACTGAGATAGTAAATACATTAAATTCTTCCTTCATCTCTCTATCCCAAAACTACACCAATTGAGGTATTTGAGGCATCAGTTTGGATGTGAAAAGGTTTCTCCCAACTAGGTCCTTGTAATATTGGGGTAGTTACTAATTTCTCTTTAATTTCTTCAAAATCATGTTGACACTATTCATCCCAAAGAAATTCATAGTCCTTGGTAAGTAATTTAAACATGGGGACAACAATTTTACTAAAATCCTTGATAAAATGCCTATAGTATCTAGCATGTCCTAAGAATGATTTGATATCTATGGGAGTTTGTCGAATAGGTAAGTCTGAAATAATCTTGATTTTGTTTTGGTTAACCTAAAATCTTCTTTTTGAAATATGGTGCCCTAATACTATCCCTTCATCAACCATCAACAAACATTTCTCATGACTAAGAGACAAGTGATGTTGTTCATATCTTGTTAATACTCTATCCAAATTTTTTAAGGCATCATCAAATGTATCTCCATACACATTAAAGTCATCCATGTATACCTCAACACAATCATTTATTAGGTCTAAAAAAATTGCTAATACAACTCTTTGAAAGGTTTTTGGAGCATTACATAGTCCAAATGGCAATACCCTATAAGCAAAGGTACCCCATGGACAAGTAAATGTAGTTTTGTCTTGATCCTCAACAATAATTTTGATTTGATTGTATCCACTAAATCCATCCAAGAAGGAAAAGTATTGTTTACCTAAAAGGTTATCTAAGACTTGATCTATGAATGATAAGGGAAAATAATTTCTCAGGGTGGCTTTGTTTAGTTCCCTATAGTCAACACAAATTCTCTATTTCCCCTTTTTTTAGGGACAATTACAAGAGGAGACACCCATTGGATATCTAAGATAGAGTAGATAAAACCTACTTGTAATAGTGTTTTAATTTCTTGTTTGACTATATCCCTTAAGGCTAGATTAATCCTTCTCTGAGGCTGCCTAACTGGTCTAATATTTTTAGTATAAATGTGATGAGTGTAGATACTTGGATGAATTCCATTCACATCTCTATAATCCCAAGCAAACACTTTAGTATGATCCTTCAGAACATCAAACAGTTTGGCTTCTTCATCATTCTTTAACCATCTATTAATATTAAAAAAAAATCATGTTTGAATTTCAACATGTTTGGTTCCAGGATATGATGAACTGATTTGTTGAAAGGGTTCCATTAAGGTGTTTAGTGGATAGGCATGTGGTAACAATATATGATATGTAGAAGCATGTCTGAAAGTTCCTAGAGGTAGAATGCTGGATAAAGGATAATAAGAAGAGTTATGATACTTATCTTATTATAGATCAAACTACTTGTTACTGCTTTTTCCCAAAAACTCTTCACCATCTCTTGATATCTATAAAGCTAATGCTACAGATCCTTCCTCTCTGGAAGAGAAATTGCGTTCCTCTAGGGCAAAGTTATCTTCACTTATAGATAATTGGTGTGGTTCTAGAACTAACTGTGATGGTTTCAGAACTAAATGTAATGGTTCCAAAACTAATTGTGATGGTTCTAAAATTAACTGTGATGGTTTTGGAACTAACTGTGATGGTTTTGGAACTAACTGTGATAGTTTTAGAACTAATCTTGACTACTCCAATGATGATTGATGTTCATTTAATGAAGGATTAACCATATCATCTATTTTCCATACATGATCTTGTAATGTTATCATAGCCAAAGAAGATAGATTTTGCTCATTAATATCAGGATTATCAACCCATAATTTTGCTTGATTATCAATAAAAAGTCATGCAGATGGATATAATGAAATTTGCTTAGAATTCTTACCATTTTAAATAGCCATATCACCTAACCTGTAATCAATTAAGGTAGTAACTGTAAATAACCATGGTCTCCCCAAAATAATGAGATAACCAAGTGTTTTACCTTTTGGCTGTAATATAAGGAAATCGACTGGGCATTCCCATGATTCCACCATTGCTATCACATCTTCAATAACTCCTTCTGGTTTTACTATAGACTGATCTACCATCTATAATATGGTATTAGTAGGTTGCATCCCTATTGATGGTAATGTTTTCAAAGTGTCCACTGTCATTACATTAATATCTACAGCTAAATAAATCAAAATATTATGTATATCTTTATTCCCTATAAAAACAAAAATAAAAAGTCTTATAGGATCTCCATATTTAGGTAGTAAGAGTTTTCCAGCTAATAAATCAACAAGTTTCTCATCTACCTGAATAGTCCCGGGGTACTACTTCTTTCTTCTAGATTTTTTAAAACATAACAATTTGATTAACTTGTTAAACTCTAGAATATCCTTAATTGCTTGTAAAAATGGTATTTCAATATTCAATATTCTTAGTTCCTACACCAATTCAGATTCCTTAAGTTCTATGGTTTCTTTAAGTCTTTCTGGAAATGGAATCTTAGTAGAATTTATTTTTGGTTTCTTATCTTTTTCTTTGTCATCTTCCTTAGGTGTAACTATGCTAGGGGTTTTAGCTTCTGTCATCTCAGTGATTATAACAGGTGGACTGCTAATTATTTTTTCAAATCTAGTTTGAATTTTTTTATAATTCATTGTATTTAAATCAATTGATTTTTATGGTTATATTTCGTATATACGAGTTGTTTGTTTATTTCTTGGGTTTGCTACTGGTTGTGTTGGCATTTGGGTTTGGATTATGTTTTCAATCTATGTATTTTGTGTTGGAGGTCCCATTATGGCTTGTTGGTTCTAATTTGGATATGTTTTTCCTTGAACATAATTGCTAGGGCTCCATCTAGGTTATGGCCAAGCATAAGGATTTCCTTGACCAAACAAAGGTTGTTAATGTCTTTGAGTATAACAAGATTGACATACCCAATCCTAAGGATGTCATGTGGGTTGAGGGGCCCAAGGTGGCTATCCCCAACTTTGTGGTACTATTTGAGCTGCCCATGGCATCATCCAGGGATTAGGAGCTGGTCTTGGCATAAACTGTCCTTGGTTAGGTTGTCTCTAAACAAAATTTAATTCTTCTAGGTGGATGATGTAATGGTTTGTTTGAGCTAATTTTTTTATGAGTGGAAAAAGAGAACAAGCATGAGTATCATGTTCTTTAGATTCACAGACAAGCCATACTTCTATTTTATCCAAAAGATATTCCCTTATTACATGCTTCTTCCTGCATCTAGGACAATACATGGCTAATGGTTCAATTTGGGAATTTGCTTTAGCTTGCAATCCATCCATGGTGGAGATTAATTGAACTAATATGTCTATTTTAAAGTTTTCCAATTCATCCATTAGTTTTTTCATATCTGGATTCAAAATTTTAACTATTTTCCCTTTTCTAGGTCCACCCCTTATTCTTGAATAGTTTCTACAAATTTCTATGATTTTGTCCATTCTTAATTGAGCAATTTTTCCTCCACCAATTAAATCAAGGGTTTTTCTAGATTCATCATCCAAAATTTTGAGAAAAATGGTTTTATTTAAATCTTATTGAAGTACAAATCCACATCTTTTACTCATAAAGAGGAATCTATCCAATTAATCTTCTATATTTTCATCTTCTTCCTGTTTGATTTTGAAAAATTCTTCCTTCCAATTTCTTCCTCTATAATAATATTGATATTCATCTAGGAAGATAGTTTCCATTTGTTCCCAATTGGTAATAGAATTAGATGTTAATCCCATAAACCACCTCATTACTGCATCCTTTAGGGTAGATGGAAACAACTTCAATTTTTGATTATCTATCTTGTAATCATAAGTCTGACATAGTACTTTAAACTCAAACTAAAATTGGTCAAGATCCTCAAATGACATTCCTCTAAATGTAGGAAAGTGTGTAGGTGAAATGTTTTTCATAGTGGTTTCATCATCCTCGATATGAATGGGATAGGTAAAGGTTTTCTCAGGTTCTCTTCTAGCTTCTCATTCCATCTCTCTAGTATTTTCTAATCTGTTCTCCCAATCAATGTGGTATGTGGTCTGCTTTGGGGATGGTGAAAAGTCAAGAGTAGGGGGTTGACTACTCAATTAAGAATCAAAACTTTCCCTCAATGGATCTTGAGAAATAATCCTCCTTCCTAAGGTTTTACTTGGTTTTAGTGACTGATCTAAAAATTCCAAAGATGACAATTTTGTTTCTTGTCTTGTAGGAGATAATGGTGCCTCCAATTCTTGTTCAACGTCCTTTCTTAAACTAGAGGATGATGGAATTTATTATTCAGATATCTTAGGGAGAAATCTACCCTTAGAATCTCATGGTCTACTCATAAATTAGGGAAAATTTATTTAATTACTAAATGCATGATTGTATCTCTTATTGACACCTAATTAGAAAATTCCAACTAGTGTTCCCCAGCAATGGCAGCAAAAATGATGGGTGTCATCATTCCCTTCATTTAATCAACTTTATGTTGATGTCATATTTAACCAAGGCTGTGTCTAAAGCTATATGCAACAAGAGGAATCATAGCGATTTAGTAATTGAATGGAGGTATTTGTATTTTTATTGTTTTGGGGGGTTTTTAATGTCTTAAGGATTTCTTGGTTAAAACCTTATTGGAATCAAACTATGCAAACCTGCTGGAAATAAACACACTTTGCAGAAATGAAATAGATTACTAGAAATAAACACACATTACATAAATGAAAATAGATTGCTAGAAACAAACACACATTGTAGAAATGAAATTGATTGCTGGAAATAAACACACATTGTAGAAATGAAATTGATTGCTGGAAACAAACACACTTTATAGAAAATTTAATCTAAAAAGCCTACAAGAACAAATTTACAATAAATATTAACTTTAAGGAATTGGAAGAATTTATAAATTTAACAAAATCACCTATTTACTTTTGTGAATAGAAATATAAATATCGACAAAAATGAAGATCCTAGTTCTTTAGACGAGTGGACCCTTGCTCTGCTTAGAATAGGATTTGAGCAATTTAATTTGGTTTCAAAATAGAAATGGATATTCATTGATAAAATGTTTTATATCAAAAATGTACTCATCTATACTTTTCTCTCTATATTCTCAACTCTGTATATATAGATTCTTTGATGGATGTAACTATTTCATAGATACGATGGAATTGAATCATACCCAGAATAGATATTGAATCAAGATGTGGCTGGATGTCCAGCTGTGTGATAAATGTCTTGATTCTACAAGTTTAGAAAATTGGGAATCTTTTCTTGATTTAATGGGATCATTGATCTGATAGATCACCAATCATTTGGAATAGATCCTCATCAGTTCCATATCTAGCTGCAAAAGTTTTGGAGCTTATATATAAGAGTACTGGAGCTAAATATAGAGTTCTGGAGCTAAGTCCTAAAATGTGATAACTTGAAATAGTATGGTGGAGTTTTGAAACTAACTGTGATGGTTTTGGAATAGATTATGTAGGTTTTAGAACTAACTGTGATGATTTTAGAATAGATTCTGTAAGTTCCAGAACTAATATGAATTGAGTCTAACGCTTCCAAAAACATGCAATCCACTTCATATTTGTTCTTTAGCCTGATGATGACCTGTTTTATTACAAAATGAGAATTTTCCAACACACTTGTTAGGAATTATAGGTCTTTTAAAATGTTAGAATCAAAATCAACAAAATATGGATAATCACATCCTAACTCATCTTAGATCAAAATAAAAGTTACAAAATGCAATCAAACTTAATAGAAAGAGAGAGTAAGATGAGGTCATTTATTATAATTTTATTGGGCATATCCTGGCCTCTTCAATAACTATCTAAAAATCTATGATTTTTATAAGATAATATCCTTTGAGAGATGAATTAAGGGAAATAACATGTCAATAATGAGCCATATTTTGAGCTCACCAATCTCAATACAAAATAGACAAGATTAAGCATGATCTACTTGATGAACAAAGACATAAATGATAGGAAGATTAATATTCTATAACAATTGACACCTATCTAAGGAAAAATCATAATCACTAGAGAAGACATGTCATGCTTTGAATGAAGTATATGGTAGGACATGATCTACCTAGAGCATGCATTGATGAATATGTTTTAGCCATAAAAAAGAGATGTGACAAAAATGGTGGAAGCATCCAAAATCAAGTAATGTAGTAATTTCGTGAGATATATACTCACATTCTTGCACATGAAAATGTGTAAATCAAGTTGTGGTCATTGAGAGATGAAAGATTGGTTATCACAAAACCAATGAGAAAGTGTGTTGAGGTAAAAATTTCAAATTTGATTAAATAATCACCATGCCTCAAGCATGTAATTATAATCCCATTTAACTTGGTGATCCCTTTTTTATTTATAGATAGATTATATATCTCAAATTTTCATGTTCATTAAGTTTTATTATCTACATTTCTAATTGTAATTAATGACCCATAGGCTTCCCATTGCCTATAAAATCCCAAGTTTTACATTGTAAAATTGTTGACATTTCTAGGCATAGTAATTCTACCAAAAATTTTCATCCATGAGCCCTTTATCACTTGAGCCTTACAATTAATGAAAATTGAGTTTGCCTTTCTCCATTATTATTACATTTTATGTGTATTTATTTGTTTTTTTTATCTTTGTCTATGGTAATTCTCACCCCTCTCATTTTCATTCATCCATTGGCACATCTATGTGTAACTTTAATCTCTTATAGGTCTTATGTTATGTGCATTTAGGTCTATACAAACATTATCTATGGATTATTTTTCTCTACTCTTAGTTTTGTTTTATGTCCTTCACCTTCATATGAATCACTTATGCAAGTATAGTATCTATTTTGGATATTGTGTAATGTTTTCTTATTTTTTATAGTTTTAGTGTGTTTTTAAAATATTTTAGAGGAGATATTTATAATCTTGGTGCATCACCTTTTACATTTTTGTAATCCCCTCTCTCCCTTTTCCCTTAAACAAATTTTAGATTTAAGATTGGTAATATATTTTATTTTATATCTTTTAGGCCTTATGTTGATCCTAGATTAGATGGATTTAGATTATAAGGAAGTTGACATTCTCTAGAGGTTCATCATAAGGAATGCACTAGTCCCACACCTTGGGTGATGATCCCATTATCTCACTCAACCATCTTCCAATTTAGCTGGTGCACAGTAAGAATGACAAAAAAACCCATGGTAGACCCTCATAAAAAAATACATACCACCATTTTTAGATGTAATTAGACCAATGATTGATGTAAGGGTCAATGATTAAGAGTCATTATGTATTTTAGGGGTCGATGTATCCTACCTCCTTATCTTAGTGCATGATTTGAGAGAAGATAATAGTTGGATAATGAGTTCAATATCTTCCACTTGGAGCAATGAGATTCAAGTGTCATGGATGATCATCATGGTAGGCCCCATGAGGATGATATAAATGAGGATTTTCATTGATCTATAAGTAGATAATCATAGTTTTATTTTTATGGCTCATGGTACTTTAGTTTTTAAGATTATTGATTTGGACTTAATTTATACATTATATATATATATGATAATCACTTTGTTTATTATTTTAATTCATGTGCAATTATTTTTTATTTGAATTTGAATTTTATATTAACTATTTTAATCATGTCTTTTAAAAATGAAAAAAGAAAATTTTGTTCTTGAAATTTGAAAATGTGTGTGAAGATATTAATAATTATTTTAATAGTAACAAATAAAATTAATAAGCTACATCCACTTAGTATGAAATATAGTTTTAATGATGCACATTTTTGGTATTGGGTTTCTTTACCAAAGCACATTTTTTTATCAAGAAGAGTGAAGGAATTCATGATTCTAACACATATTATTTGTTGTCAATGACTAATTATTTCATGTTCACTACTTTCATCATAACCTTTTTATTAATATGTACTAAGAATTGTGTTAGGGTTAACATATTCTCTTGATATGATTTGATTCAAGAAAATATGTTTGACTTAAAATTTATACACAACATAATCATGGTTGATATTAACTGTAACATTCATATATTATATCCAATTTTTTCTTAATATAAAATTTTATTATGATAATGTGACATTGTAGAATGTAACAATACAATGCTTTGGGCTCAGTTTCATGGGTAATTGAATTGATTCTCTATGAATTAGTATGGGTAAATATATTTTATGTGAATCCCCAATATAATATCCCAATTTTATTAATAAGGTGAGGATAATAAATTAATGTCATGAGAATTATCAAACAAAATATATTTTTACGTTATTTATTATACATCTATGGTTCAAGTGTCAAATGTTCCAAACAAATAATATAATTTTCAAACTTGCAATTAGTGACCTTTTTAATGTGGATAGTTAGTTTAGGTAGAGATTTAGGCATTTCAATATTATGTTAAGGTTGTGTAAGAAAATATGTGATAGGTGATGGGATTTTATTTGTAAATTTATCCTTTCTTGTTTTAAGTGACACATTTTGTAATGTGCTCATTTTTTCCTCAATAAGCAATATCAAGTGATTATTGCATAATATATGTTATATATTTTTAATAGGTTATTCTTATATAAAAGTTTTAGAACCATCATCATGGTGTGGGTTTACCTCAATATGACCACTATAAATAAGATTCATGATTTTATTTTTAAAATAATTACATCAATCTGTGGAATGTTTATGGCACCTATGATAAGCATAATAGTATTTATCCTTATTTAAACCATGCAAAATATACACTATACACATTAGTGTAAATGTGTTTAATTATCCGTGAATAATTATTATAAGTATTTCACTTGTATAGATATTTAACTTAGAGAAATATTATTATTCACATGGCTTATGTATGTATTCTCTTCCCACATGTTAGTTAATAATTTCAAATTTTGGTGGTATTTAATTGGATATATAGAAATGGGGTTGAATTAATCATGATTAACATTTGAGAACATGTAATATCGGTTTCTAGTGAAACTATTTTATAACAAATCAAGTTGAAAGATTTATGAATATTATAAAGTAATTTCTCTTTGAGATGAAAATTTATACTCTTACCAAAAAGACACCAATTTTCTAATTATGATGTATACAACCCTTGAATTTTAATATGTATTTATTATGGGTTCAAATTCACCTTAGTTAATAAATGAAAGACTTTAAAATGTAACCCTTAGTCATTTCTTATAAATGTATTTTGTTAAATATGTTTCTTCCAATGTAAAGTATGTGCATAAAGATCCACTATGAAGGTGATGAAACCAATCTAGACCTTGAACTTAAGACTTTTAGGAAATGTTTTTAGTAAATACTTACAATTAATGTTGTACTTCATAATAAAGACCATGAAGTACTTTAGAATAAATATAAATCATCACTTCCACTACATAGTTTGAATTTATGCATTTTGAAGTCATGAGAATTGATGTATTAGGTATTTTACTTTCTATAGGAATTCATATGTCACACTATAATCCATCCATGAATTATGTAAATTAATATATAAATATGGTTTATGTACTATAGAATTTTAGATTTCAAATCAATGTTTTTATGTCACAACTTATTGATAAGGTATTTTTGGAATTTTAAATGCTTCATTCTAAGGTTGAACCTATCCATTGATAGTATCCATATGCATAATATTGGTTAGGAGTGTGAAGGTGTGTCAACATTAACCCTAAGATAATCTGTGTATGAAATAATTTCATCCCTAACTACTTATATACATTTGTTAAAGGTACTAAGAGATTCTTTAAATATTATTGTTATACTTTGAGCTAAGCATTCATACACCATTTCATTAATATATATATATATATATATATAATTAGGAATAACATGTACATTCATGTCTTCAATTTCAATCATGATTATAATTTAATAAAATATAATGAAACCCTAATTGTTAAGATCAAATTACTCTTTATTATACAAATAAAATCTAAAATTCATATTTTTAATGGGAAAAACCTAAGGATACTTATAAAACCATATATATATATATATATATATATAAATTAGGCATAACATGTACATTCATGTCTTCAATTTCAATCATGATTACAATTTAATAAAATATAATGAAACCCTAATTGTTAAGATCAAATTATTCTTTATTATACAAATAAAATCTAAAATTCATATTTTTAATGGGAAAAACCTAAGGATACTTATAAAACCCTCAGTGGGATTGGTATAATGTAAGCCCATAAATAGAAAATAAGGTTTTGGAAATGAGAACACATGGAAAAATTTTAGATATAAAAACTAGATTTGAAGTAAGCCATGGAAATTATAATAAAAAAGGGTTTTATAAGAAACCCTAGGTTCAATTTTCAAAAGAGTTAGGATTCACCATTTATATTTACCCTAATTCTAATTTTAATTTTAAAAAAACATGTGCAACTTAAGTATATCTCAACATGCACAATTATAACATAGAATTAAGGTCTAAAAAGGTGGATAGATATAAATAAATTCACTGAATTGACCTAAAGGTTGAGAAAAGTATGTCCCTTGATTGTTCTAAAAAAATTGATACTGTATTTTGATTGTGTTGACTATATTTGATCTCCACCAAAATTTATATACATACTATATATTTTAATAATAATATGTCGCTATATGAGCCTATATTGTACTCATTTGGTAGTATAAAGTATAACACGCCAATCCCATATCTATGATGTTGATATTTTGTTTATGTTCCAAGTCTAGTCTAAATATTTTGGTTCTTGTGTCTTGAATATTTTTTATTATGACTTTACCTTCATTTGATAGATGCATAGGGTAGTTTTTTACATTATTTTGATTCATTTATCTAATAAGATATATAATTTTCACTATTTATATTATTTAATATATTGAAATAAAATAATGGTTTGAATTATAAACTAGAATATGATTAAATAATTTCATCTACTATTTATGGAGAGTAATAAGGGGATTGATATAATTATTATTTTAATATCATATGCAGGTGTGAGACTAAATGCAAGTGATCGATAAGACTATAAAATAGATTATAAGTCATTTAGATAAGGAATATGAGTATTTAGATTTGCCTTGATGAGTCCACTAACCTCTAGATGCTATCATATAATATAAGCATTTATTATTTCTATATTTTTATTGTGAATGTGTGCCTCATTATTTTGAAATATGTCATTATGCTTATTCGAAATCTATCTTCCTATATGATATAAAGTGCTTACTATGAAAAACGATCAATAAAATTGTCTTATCTTTAAAACACTAGTTAAACTTTAACATTAGGTTTAGGTTTGTAAAATGAAAAAAAGTGGGTTGAGCTAACCTCAACCACTCCCTAGCAAATGGTTGATCACTACCTACATATCCAATACTAAAAGTAATGAATTTTAACCATAACTAGTTCTCCCTATTATATGTGTGAAATGGTGATCTTTTTATGAATGCAACATGCAATCTAACTTTTGACATTTTAAATTAAAAAAATGTCTTAGCTTAAGTGATTTAAATAGATAGGCCCTTATCCTTGTGAATTATTTATCAATTGGGAGGTCTTTGGAAGCCCCTTTAAATGTGTAAATAAAATGATAGGCTTGATTAGTAATTTATTGATAATGAAATATGATGCCAAATATCCCAAATAGGCTTATGCCTATTGTGCATTTATATGGGAATCTTTGGGGAAATTATCATGACAACGATATACAAAATGTATAGAATAACTCATAAAGATGAATTTTAATTTTAAAAATTACCATTTATTGTGTGGGGATAGGTTTATTAGTGTATGGAACCTCTATACTTTTTTAGGTATATAAATTCTAATATATTCATCTAAAATGTAGGAATAGTAATATGATGATCTATAAATAGTCTGAGTATGATAGTGAAGATGTTAATTATAGATTCAATAATTATTATAGATGATTCATAGAAAATTGGGAGCATCATGGCCATATAAGGCATGTGGGTAGAAGACAAGGGTGTGAAAGATCCATGTGTATATGAAAGTCATGTAAGGTGAATGAAAATCAAGACTAACATTATAAATTATATAATACCATATTTTAATGTCTAAAAATGTCCCCCTTTTATTATAGCATTGAAATAAAAAATGCTAGAGTAAAAGGATAAAGATATGTACACGAGTGTGTAAACACGATATCTTTGGGAAAAATCTCTAAGTGTCTAGATTTCTCCATAAAAACATAAAATGAACATGTAGTAATCAATGTCCATATATAAAATGAAATTTGAAATAAATAAAACTTTTGAAAATTAAAAAGGAAGGAATACACCTGTAAGTTGGTGAATCATATGACCCTATGATGTGTTAGAGATGATGTTTTATTATGAATCATTATAAAATGTGTTTATTGATAAAATATTAAATACTTTAGGGTTATCATACACCAATGGATAAATGTACTAAGTCAAGGTAAATGGGTTGGGAAAATAAATTCCCTAACCCTCATGAAGTGGGAGTAAAGCTAGGCCATTAAGTGATGTTGAACCTCAACCATACCAATCATTTAATCAATATTAAACCCAATATTAAAAGGTAAATCATATATTAGGATCATTTAGGGTTAATCAAATGGTACATATAGACTTATAGATTTAATATGTTACCTTAAGAACCTTCAATACCATATCAATGTTGTGCTTAAAAACTACAAAACTATAATAGTATGTGAATGAACAATATTCATGCCCCATAATCTGATCCAATAAGTGCCTACATGATATATAATATTATACATATATATCCCATATTGTTCCAAATTTTAAATATCTAAAAGATGTAACTTATGTTCTTGTAAAATGTTTGTATATGCCCTTGAATATGTTTCAATCTTTAAATGTTTGTCTAATAATCTAAACCAAACTAATAGAATGGAAAAATATGAAATATTTGAACCATGTAAACTATAGAAAAATTAGAATTATATTTAAATATAGTCCTATTGATGAAAATAACCCTTGCTATAAGTCTCAACTTTTGATTTCTTCACCAAACACCTAGGCTTATCATATCTTCCAACTAGCCATTTTAGACTGTATATTGAAATTTAAAAAAAATGTATAGTTATTTATGATATTATAAAAAAATATTTTACTTACCATAGTGGAGACACACTTGTGTGTCAAATTTGATGGTCTAATTCCATTTCTAGACCCTTCTTTCTCTTTTAAGCTTTCTTAATTAGGTCTCTTATTAGGCATTAAAAACTCAAACCTCTATAATATATAAATATAGGTTATTACACACTATAAAACCATGATAATCAGTTATAATAACTTGAAAATAATTATACTACAATTTTTTAGGATTTTTGTATGGTTCAATCTTCAGTTATAGTTAAAACCATAATTTAGGGTTTGTTCCACCTTGTCTCATGCTGAGAGTACAAACAAATCATTTTTTAGCATTAAAAATGGTTTCAAGGAACTATGAAATATTTCTTAGGTATATTTAAATCCCACTCAACTCTTTTAAACAATTTTTTCACCCTTTCAATCTACTATCATAGGTTTTGAATTCAAAAATTGTTTGATTATGCACAGGGAAAACATGTCTAATAGGTTTGTATTCTATGGAAGTAAATCAAAACCACACTAATACAAACCAAGATCCAAATTATTTAAAATACATGTAAATAAATAACTTATATATATTAGAGACGTTACAATTGGATTTGATGAACCTTTCATGCATGATACAAAATATACAGCCTACAAAGGAAGTAATTCACATCAAAATAAGGGATGGTGTTAGCTTTATCAATAGGGGTTATTTTTATTTATATTAATTAGAAGATTATTCTAAAAATAAACATGAAATATAGTCTAAAATTATCAAAATTTACATCCTCTACTCAATATTTCATTCAAGTTCTTGTTATCTTTATGCAAATTGTCACCTCTTCCTAAGTCTGCCAATGATTTCTTGTGAAGTTTGGTTCCAAAGAGAGATTACAGCCTATGCATAAATATGTTATGTTTTAAGCACCTTATGACACTATTATAAAACTTATAATACTATTTATTTCTTGATTTAGTATTTTCTAAGATTCTTTATATACACACTGCTTGTGTATTCACAACCTTACAGGTCTACATAATGTTTTAAGCAAAAATTCCATAAAATAAATGTTACAAAATAATGCATACTCATTCAAGAAGTATATAATAAAATTAAAACTTAATTATTCACATTATATACATCACACTTTAAAGTCTCACTTCCCAAACATCTTGATTATAATGAATTTTCTATACAAAAAACACAATCTTATCACATAATTTCATATATCATTAAATTCATTTATTCAAATATTGATCACCACCTTTCTATATCTACATTGAATGAGATATGATGTTACCAAAACTAATAATAGTTCCTATACCTCCTAAAAATATGCATAAATACTTCTTGGTTCCTTTCCTTTTTAGAGGTCTTTCAGTTACATTGCATCATTCTTGATTTTACACAATATGAGTTATATAAGATCATGACCTTAGACTAATAAACATTTTATGAACCTTATATAGTGTCTAAACCCATTATACATGTTTTATTTTTATACCTTACCCCCTTGAAAAACATATAAGAATCCTTAAAAAGTCTTGGAAAGATTCAAATTATCAAAAGAGGTTTTTGGTGGGAAAAGCTAGAATTCAAATTATATGCATCTTGGGACTGCCTAGACTCCACTTTATGACTATTAAATACTTCTAAAACCTATGAGAAAATTAATATACTAGATCAAGAAAAACATTATTAAACTTTGGGGTCCTTATAATATGCTACTACATCATACTACCAAGCTGAAAAATGTTTGCCATAGGTTATTATTGATGCACTTGGTGTATGCTCTTGTCTGATTATAATGAACCTCCTTATAAAAGGTATCTTCTTCTAATTTATTCTCATATAGTTGAGCATTTCATTATTACCCATAATTAGGCCTTATTTGATTCATCATCTTGAGTGTTATACCTATAAATAAAATAGAAGTGTTAAGAAAAACAAATATAATGTTATCTACTTCTTGCTTTGAAGGTGTGTACCACTCTTTTACTCTTACAAAATGATCCACCATCTCCTTGTTTCCATGGAACACTTATAATAAAAATATGTAGCCTTATTCATTCATACATACTTTTTTTTGTCCACTTCACCTCATGTACAACATATTGTTGATCCTTGCATGCAATATGCTTATATAGACTCTTGGTTTTCTGTTGTTCATCACCATTATAACTACTCTCTATATCCTACATATGTAAGCACTACATGCTCATTTTCAGTATCTCATTTACTTTATTTTTCACTCTTAGATAGTTATATTTTAAGTAACTTGACTATCTATGATATTCTTACTATATATTTCCCAACTTAGTGACATTTCTTCTTTATTCAAGACTCTCTCTCAAGAATTTGAGTTTGTCTACTATTCCTTTCATGAAATCAAAACTTGAAATCATTGTCAAGTGTTAGGATAAACTTGTAAACAACTTATTGAAATAATCATTTGAAAAAGTTTTACCTAGAAAATGTACAACCAACTTACCTTAGGATACCATAATCTCCTTAGGCTATTTATCCATCTTTGTATCTTTAGCCTACTATACTAACTTCTTATAGATACCAACAATTTGATAATCCTTATTTAAATGCAACAATGTGTGATTTATTCCTTTATGTTCAAATGAGTAAGTATTCTTCACACCATCATGACTAGTTGACTTATCAAACTACCAAGGCCTTCCTAAAAGTACATGAAAAACATTCATTGGAATGATATCACACATGAATTGATATTTATAAGTACCAATATCAAAATCCACCAAATATTGTTCATCAAAAATCACATGATTACCTTTTTGAAGCCAAGAAAATTTTTAAGGTGTAGGGTTTGGTAATCATTTGAATCCAAAATTACTTACCATTTCAATAGAAACCAAATTATCTATACTCCCTGAATCTATGATCATCTTAAAACATTTACCATGGGACTTACATGCTATTTTGAAGAGTGTCTTTCTCATTTTGTGGCTTAAACAATGTCCTCCTCATTAAGAGTGGATCTCCTTCTTCAGGTTTTTATAGGTGCAAAGTAGACCCAACACTTTTTACTTTTGTAGGCTACACCACCTGATTTTTTCTCTCACTTTTATTTATTCTTTCTTGTTACTCTTTTGGACAACCCCAATATCTGTGACCTATATATTTGTTGCATTTGAAGAAATTTCATGTGAATCCACTAGTACCTCTTCCTCTAAATGCATCTCCACCTCTATAGTATGGCCTTATACCCCTAAAACCAACTCTTGTCTATGTTTCATGCATTTTTTCACTTCTTTCACCTTCTTCATAGGTTTGATATGCATTCTTACTTTCATACTCTCCTCTTCCTCTTGTTTGTTTACCTCTTCCTTTTGTATGTTGTGTGTGTCTTTTTGTCAGATTTTCCTTAGATCTCAAGGCTACTTGATAAGCTTATTCTAATATTTTCAAAGTCATAATGTTGATTTCATGTTGAATAGAAAACTTAAGGCCATTTAGGTACCTTTTTACCTTTTCATCATCCTCTTCCAAGTGTCTTATTCTAATAGTCAACCTATGAAATTATTATGTATAATCTTTTACTAAATAATCCTTTTGTCTGAGATTTTACAATCTCCTAAACAAGTGAGTGTGTTAGTCCTTGGACATGAACTTTCCCTTCATCTTCATCACAATCTTATCCCATGACTAGATCTTTTCCTTATCTCTTTTTGGATTCCATCCCACCATAAATAAGTGTGTCCCTTCAATATTGTCACTAAAAGTTTAAATTTATTTATTTCATCCACTTCCTCATACTCAAAATATTTATCCATGGATTCTATCCAATCCACCAATTAATCCACATTAAGATTGCCTTCATACATTGACACATCCAACTTTGGTTTTGAGCCCATCTTCATCATGGCTTTGATCAATATTTAATCCATTACATCTTCTATTTATTATTACTATTATACTATAGGAAATTATTATTCTTTGTCACTTTCATCTTCATCTATAACCATTCTCCTTTGGGCTATCTCCATAGCTTCCATTCATGCCTACATATTCCTCATCTCTATGACCATATTTGCCATAGTTTGTTGTATTCTTTGAGTTGTATTAGGTTGTATTTGTATTATATCTTCAATATTATCATCCTTATCTTATCCTTTGACCTTCCTAATTTGATACCATAAATGATGCAGATAACCCTTATTATAAGTCTCAACTTTTGATTTCTTCACCAAACACCTAAGCTTGTCACATCTTCCTATTAGCCCTTTCATAATGTATATTGAAATGTATGGAAAATGTATAGATATTTATAAGATTATAATAATATATTTTACTTTACCTAGTGGATACACACTTGTGTGTCAACTTTTATGGTCAAATTCCATTTTTAGACCCTCGTATCTCCTTTAGGATTTTTCATTTAGGTCTCTCATTAGGCCTTAAACACTTATACCTATATAATCCATACATATATGTTTTTACACATTATAAAACCATGATAATTAGTTATAATACCTTGAAAATATTTATACTACAAATTTATAAGATTTTTGTATGGTTCAATCTTCAGTTATAAGTAAAACCCTAATTTAGGCTTTGTTCAACCCTATCTTAGGTTGAGAGTATAAACAAATCCTTTCTAAGTGTTCCAAATGGTTTCAAGGAAATATTAAAGATTTATTAGGTCTATTTAAATCCCACTCAACTCTTTCAAACAATTGTTTCACCCTTTCAATCCACTACCATAGGTTTTGAATTCAAAAATAGTATGATTATGCATAGGGAAAACATGTTTAACAAGTCTGTATTATATGGAAGAAAATTAACATAAAAATAGTGAAAACCAAGATAAAAATAAGTTAAAATAAATTTAAATAAATCATTTATATATATTAAATAATTTAAAATTTTATTTGATGAACCTTTCATGCATGGTACAAAATACACAATCTGTAAAAAAATAATTCACATCAAGACAGGGGATGGTGTTAGATTTATCAATAGGGATTATTTTTATTTATATTACTTCAAATTTTTTCTCAAAATAAACATGAAATACATTCAAAAATTATCAAATTTATATCCTCTACTCAATATTTCATTCAAGTTCTTGTATCTCTATGTAAATTGTCACCTCTTCCTAAGTTTACCAGTACTTTCTTATGAAGTTTAGTTCTAAAGAGAGATTACAACCTATGAATAAATATGTTATGTTTAAAAAAAATTGACACTATTATAAAACTTATTATATTATTTATTTCCTTATTTTATATTTTATAAGATTCTCCATATACACATTCCCTGTGTATTCACTACCCTACAGTCCTGTATAATGATTCAAGAAAAATTTCCATAAAATAAATGTTAAAAAATAATGCATAATCATTAAATAAGTTTATAATAAACTTAACAATTTATTATACACATTTTATAAATCACACTATAAACACTCACTTCCCAAACATCTTGATTACATTGAATTTTCTATACATAGAGCACAATCTTATCACAGAATTTCATATATCATCAAATTCATTTATTCAAAAACTAATCACCACCTTTATTTTTATACCTAAAATGAGATATGAGGTTACCAAGACCAAAAAATATTAATATAGCTCTTAAAAATATGTATAATTTCTTCTTGGTTCTTTTCCTTTATATAGGTATTTCATTTACATTGCATCATTCTTGATTTTACACAATATGAGCTATATATAACCATGACCTTAGACTCATGAGCATTTTGTGAACCTTGTATAGTTTATAAACCCATTATACATGTTTTTTGTGAAACATTACCATCTTAAAAAACATATAATAGTCCTTACAAAGGTTTGGCAAGATTCAAATTTTCAAAAGAGGTTTTTGCCAAGAAAATCTAGAGTTCAAATTCTATGCATCTTGGGACTGATTAGACTCCACCTTTTGACTACTCAAGACCTCTAAAACCTATGAGACACTCAATATAATACCTTAATACAAAAATGATTCAAATTTTGGGTCCTTTTAGGATGCCCTTACATCACCTATATATCTATGAAAATCCCACTAATATGCCCCCTTTTGATGTGGGGGATGTAGTATGAGAGTTACTCATCTCAAAATAAAAGATTTAACCACATCATGTTCTATAAAAATATGTAATAATTTAAAGAATCATGTTTTGAAATGTGTATAATATGTTATCATAGTATGTATGTATCATCTAAGCTTATATGAAAAATGTATTTTAAGGAATACAAGTGTCATGTGAAGATAGATATATAAATGAAGCATGTAGTAGTAGTCACCACTAATTTAATAAATGAAAAAAAATACATAGGAAGGTGAATTATATTAATCATGAAACTCCAAAATAAGTAGAAAATACTAAATTTATCCCTTCAAAAACACACAATGTCATGGAAATCACTCACATAATAAATTACATATAATATCACTCAATGCCACATAATGCAAGCACCACACATAATTGGTAATAAAATGTTGAAAAAGGAAATATCCATAATAGTAAAAGTCATATAATGAATAATTCAATGAAAAAAATTATGTAAGATGATGCCAAAAAAGAGGCCAAACTTCTAGAGGCCATAACTTTTGATTTGTAGCTATGTTTGATCCCATCTTCATGCCAAAATGATCTTCTCAAAAAGTTAATGACTCCATAACCTGACCTATCCATTTCTGGATATTTTTGATATTTTTTAGAGGCATACATGACCATATGAGGGTTTGAAATTATAGTCTAATATTATTTTTGGTATTTTTCTAATTTTATAAATTATATAGTTTTGTAACCACACTTGAACTTTAGTTGATATTTGTTCAATAGGTTAATTTTAATGTTTAGTTTATTTTTGGATATTTTTAAAGATATGCAAGCTTTCATGTGAAAGTTAATAAAAATAACATCTTCTCAAAATAGCAGGTTGATTTTTATTTATTTTTAGAGATATGAATTGTGTATGTCAACTCCAATTCTAATTTAAGACTTATTTATGTATGGTTTTTAATTATTTGAATCATTCAATAAAAATCAACAAATGTGATTATTTTAGTACCCCATGTGAGTGACATCTATCCCTTACCAATTAAGACATTAGGCAATTCAATTGGTAGATTATGAATAAATTGAATTATAGTTTATTCTTTGTTGCTAATGGATCAATACTCCTTAATGAATAAAGAAAGATTATTTAAATTATAATTTCACATGTTAAATATATATTCACATATAATAAATTGATAATATTGAAAATTGAAATTTAATAGGTTTTTAGCTTCTCAAAGAGCCTATGAACCCTATCCCATAGGTCTTTTAGAAAACCTACTGTCTTAGGTCCTAACCTATTTAGTAGGCATTGACCTACTTGGTGGAGCATATTTCAAGAAAGGTAGTTTAAAGTTATTTGTTGTAGAACATATGGGCATGCAAGATAATTTTTTTTATGTTTAATAATTTTCTTCAAAGAAAGTCCATAATAGGAAAGAAAAACATGGGTCCTTCCATGATAGAAAAATAACCAATAAGGAATGGTACTCCCTTCATTTAATGAACTTGGGAAGAGGAATTTGAGTCCATAATTTTATTTTAAAACTCGTCTTTATTTGGGGATTCATTTTAGTCATTGTGTAGGGTTGATTATTTGGGGAATAAATTGGTAGAAGGAGGATCTTGGGAAGATATTATTGGAATCTTATAAGCTTGGAGAAGTGTAGGAAGTGTTGACAATTTTGACCTTCACAGGTAAATTATCACCCCTATCAATTGAAACTTGTATTTTTAGTAAATTATGTAATTTAAGGCATGAAAATATCCATTGGATACATTTTTTAGAATTTTCAATAGGCTTCTCAAATGTTTCTAGCATTTTAGTGCTAAAAAGGATTATTTTGAGGCCATCTGTACATTTATTCAAGGTAAAATTGAGATTTAGGAATATTTAGGACCTTATTTGTCCATTAAAAGGTCCAAAAAATATTTTTTAAGAGATTTCAAGTCTCAAAATGAATAAAATTCATTTATCTCTCATATCGACCTCATTGGTTGCTCGAGAAGGGAAATTTTAAAATGTTAGGTATAGACAAAGGAGAGATTTAGGAGATGAAATTTTTTCCAAATATTGAAACTATTAGAATTATTTTGAATATTTATGTCTTATAATTAATGAACAATTGATAAGAGTGTCAGTTGGTCATTATGGCCTATGAATCTGATAGGGGTCTGTTCGTACACTTGTTTATCTAACTAAAAAATTGATGGAGAGGAATGATTTTTACGGTAGTTTTTATAATTCTTGGATATCATTTTCATGTTGGTTTAATCATTTTAATAATCTCTATTAAGTGTTTTCACTTAAAGGAAGAATATCTTAGTTTATAGGTTGTTTCAATGAGTTCTATTGCAATTATCTATTTTATATTCATGATGATCATTCTAAGAGGTTTTATAATTATAAAAAAATCATGGGAGATACATAATTTTCATGGATTTCATGTGTTTTATTTGAAGATGTGTTTCTTGTCCATGCTCTTCAAGTGTGTTTGTTCCTTGAGATATAGTCTATGTTTAGACAGTTCACTACAAGTTTGATTACCATAATGGATTAAAGGATAAAATGTATATCATGTTGTAGATTTTTGATATGGTATTACATCATTGAAAGTGAATAAAAGTGAAGAAAGGAGTCCAAATAAACACTCTCAATGAGAGGTCATAGTTGTCTCTTCAAGATGCATTTGTATAGACTATAGGGTAAGTTGAGAACCACTTGAGACTTTGTTAGAGACTCTATAAGACATTAAAATAGTGGTAATGAATGAAAATAAATAAGGTAGTGGATTGATAATGTTTAAGGGTCTAAGGACTAGAGAGAGTATATTTTATATTCAATTAGAGACCTGTAGGTCCTACAGGGCTTTAGTTCCACATTTTGTACTAAGATAAACCTCAGACCAATATAAAAGAGTCTCACATTAATGTGTTATCACTTTAGAGTGCACCCTAATTGAAGTTGTGTAAAACACAACCTCACTCTAGATGATACAATTTGAACTTATTAGAGTGTGGGTGACTCTGTACTGAGAAGAACCTCCAGAGAGTGCTAGTTCCCTTAAGATTTATCTATTAAAACTGATCATTATTGTTTTCAGATGAAAAGGGGAAGAGGAAACTAAAGGGAAATCCTATCTAATGGGGTGATGCACCTAAATTGTTTAAATCATATAGAATATGTTGAAACTACTATATATATATAAAATAATAAAAGTCCTATATTACCCTTAAGCATAAATATTTCAAATGAAAGATTGAAAAAAATTTGGATTACAAGATTTCTTTTTACCTCTTCAAATGACCTACAAAGGGTGAGATAGAAAGTAATAGGTGATTAAGGGACCTACCAAAAGGAGATATAATCCTACTTATTGTTGATAAACAATAAATTACACTTTATTCTCTATCAAAACTCATATGCAAAATAAAAATCTCCTTTATTGATATATGGTCTAGATATAATTTCTACTTTAGCTCTAAGAATACCTCAAAAATAGCTTGAAAAATCCAATATATATGTCGAAAAACCTAAATATAGCCAATGTGGCATTGAAAAATGAGAAGTATTAGTCTTTTTTGACTAACTCAGGACTAACTCCTTTTACAATATTAAAATCAATCTTCAAAAATCTTCAAACTCCACAAAAATTACACGATCTTCAAAGTTGGCATATGAATAAGATGGTGGGCCCATTTGACAAGTCAAATATTCTTTCATGCATGTTGCTATGCCAAAAATTGGGTGGATAAATCCACTTGAATCTGAGTTGGAAGTGTTTGAAAGGCTTCCCTGACATGTTAACCAAGAATAGATGTATGACTTGTCAACTAGTCAACTAAAGTGCAAGACTAGTCAACTTCAATTTAGCCTTTAATTGCATGATAAAGGACCTTGAAGAGTGATAAGTGAGTTAATATATTCATTAAATAGTATATATTAAGCATGGAAATCCATTTGGAAATCTTTGATGATCAATTCTAATGCCAAACTCAAACTTAACAAGTTGATCAATTAAGCCATTTAGACCAAAAAGGCCTAAAAGGTAATCTATTCTCCTCATCACCATTAAAAATAAAATAAGAAGCCATGAAACCTACAAAAACCATGAATTATCTTGGAAAAACTTTCTTCATCATCAAATATGTGATTTTGATGAGAAAACCTTTGCCATTCGGTCAATAGGGTTGACTAGGCCTATTTTGCTCTATTTTCAAATAGACTGGCCATTTTCATTAAGCTAGTAGGGACACTTCTGGGATGATTTTTGATCATATAGATATTTCATTATGAATAAAAAGTCTTAGGATTTGAGATCCATTGATTATATTCCATTGAACTACCTTGTATTATGTTTTACATGTTTTTTTCCACAAAAAAATGATTTATGCTCTCATCTGTATAGCTCAATGCATAAAATTTCCATTTTTGAAATCTTATAGAATATTACTTGATTTTTTAAAAGGTTTTAGGTTTATACATGATGATTTGATAGCAATAAATTCCACTTTTCTCAAAACTAGGTTTTTAGGGGTTTAGGAGGGTTTTAAAGTTGAATCTTTAAAACAATGATTCATGAAGTACAAAATTACAAATCCAATTTTTTTTCCATTTATATGTATCAAATTTACCCCCATATCATCCCTAAAAATATTGGGTTCCCATGCAAAAGATATGAAAATTTACCACGTAAATGTAATATACTTGTGGGGATTTGATTGCATTCTAGGCTACTTATGCTCTTAGTGATTGTTCAAAAATCACAACCCCTCAACTGATATAATTTTTTCATTAATTATAATTACATAGGTTTTATCAAAAAATACTAATATTTTTCAACCAAACTCCACACATGGTAAACAATACGAGCATCTAAACAGGGGGTTTAGAAGGGTGCTTAGAACAACAAAAATGAAAATCTTCACCAAAATGGAAATATATCCTCCCTAGATTTAAAAATATTTAAAATATAATCATATTACCTTTACCATGATATCAAATCACTTTGAAATCATATTTTTCTTGAAATGTTAAAAAACCCCTTTTTGACCTATATCCCTATTTGCTTGCAAAAGCCTATATGAGCATGGTTTGCATAAAATTTGGAGTTTTTAAAATGTTTAAATGTATTATTATTATTTAAAAACATCATACCATTATTTTCAAATGTTTACCTAGACTTAGAAGCTTTTGTAGCACTTCATAACGATGCTTGCTCCAATGGTGACCTCAAACAGATAGGCTGAGATCTAAGACAAAATAGAGAGTATCTCCACTCATCTAATGGATATGATTTTTTTTTTATTATTTTAAAACTAATTATTAATTTTTTTTACCAAATTTCAATTCTTTACTCTATCTGTAGCTCCCTAAATCCTTAAATTTCCCTCAAAAATGACCCATGTGCATGGACTGTCTGCATTTTTGACTAAATTTTTGTGTTTTAGAGGTATTTTAATAATTATTATATGTTAAAAAGGTCAAAATAATATTATTTTATCTCAATATATATCTTCAATAGTTTTTAAAAATCCTCTACCCCTGTTGCAAGCATGCTTTGACCTCCAACCAAGCAAATAAACTTCTCAAATGATTGTGTTTTTCTTTATTAGGTAGTTGATGATGTATTTTGAGCATATTTTGTGGATAATACAGATTAAATAGGTGATTAAATATAATTTAAATAAAATTAAATCCCTCCATACATCTTAATTATGATAACTTGACTCAAAACCAAGCTTTAAAAGCTTTCACCTGTGCATAGTCTATACATGTCTGATGTACCTAGTTGTAGATGGAACTTTGAGAGTTACTCCATGTCCTGTGGATTATATTTTCATTATTGTCTTCTTTTTATTATCATGAATCTTTATATTCTCAAATAGCCATTCAAATAGGCCTTATATTCTCAAGAAACCCCATTTAATGACTATAGGCCTGCATAAGCATGACTATAGATAGTCATACTTAAATAAATTATCTTGAAACTTGTGATATGCCCTATATTTCTTTTTCCTTGTTATATTTCCAAATCCACACTTTATTTTGTCTAAACTATCTCTCTTTCTTTTCAAAAATCCATCTTACCTAGCAAGCATGCCCTCTAAGATTGTGACACAGACCTACAACATACTTTGAAGTTGTAGGTCTTTAGGATAAATTTTTTGAGAGTTATATCTCTATTAATATTTGAATAAGGTTAATATCCCTACTAAAACTTATGTTTACAAATATTTAGGTTCTCATCTTCCATTATGGCTATCTTAGATCACTAAAACTCTAAACAACTATAGTTTTTGTTCAAGTATAGGCTTGTAGTGTACCTTAGGGTACTATAGACTATATCCATAAAGTAAAAAGAATGACAAGACACTTGCTACCTCAAAACTAGGATGATAATCCTCATAATCACAAATTACCTCATAAAAGTGAACCAACTTCTTGATATGCATCTTGAACATGATCCTTCATTTGAGCTTGTTGAAAGGTGATATTTAACTAACTGTGACTTCTCATTTGAGTCCCTGATGATACTGAATAGAAGTTTTTTGTGTATGAAATGGGAAAAACAACATAAGTTTATATTTTTTATTTTTCCCATTATTATTACATCCACTCAAACACAAAACACTCATAGAAGGATGTCAAAACCCTTAGTGAGTACTAAACCACCAATTTGCCATTTGACTATAGCTACTTAGGGCTACCTATAAGTTAATCTTATATTATGAGGCCAATTTAAGATCTCATATGTCTTATTTTGTCTTTCCTCCTAACTAATTTTAACTTTAAACCTCATAACCTTATCAATAGTTTAAAACCCTTAGCGAGTACTCTAAAGTACCACGTTCCACTCCTTGGTTGTAGACTCTCATTAGGTTATTTGACTGTAGATGCACATATAGGTTTTAGGTTAGTTTTTTTGTTATTTAGACCCTCATTTACACTTGTTATGGTTTTTAAATATCAAATTTCTATCTCCATTCCATGATAATCACCTTGAAACATCAATAACCTTTTGTTAAGGTCAAACTCCCTCAAAGGTCTCCTATATGCTACATCCATTTTCATGGCTATAGGATATTGTCCATATAAGTCTGTAGGTCATCACTTAATGGTTTTAGTAGCTCAAAATTAAAACATACTGTAATTTGGTGAGTATTGACAATCATAGGTCATGAATACTTATTCAAGCTTTGAATAGGCCAATTTTTATTGAAGCATTATGCATTGTTAACTCTACTTTAAATAGGCCTATAGGATGTCTCTTATAGCACTGTAGGTAAGCATTATGAATTGGAAATTATCCTTCTTACTTAATCATACTTACTTCTTTACCACCTACTAAGGATAATCCTTATTAATATGATTCCATATTAGATAGTGCTTTAGGTTTTCAACCCTTTGATAAATCTCCTCATGAAATCAACTATAGCCCCTTTTGCTCAAATATATGCTTGTAGGTTAACATTATGCCCTAGATATAGCATAATGCTTCATTTAGTGATAGAAACCTTGTAAATTTATTTATGATATTTGACCTCATCTAGGTCATTTACTTGATTCATGAGTCCTTTTTCACCAAAGGACTTAACTATAACCTTCCCTGAAATAGACCTTCCTTCTATGATTGACTATATGACCTAATGGCACTGTTCCTCTTTACTTTACTTTGATGCTTTGATTGGTCCATAACCCCTTTTTTTCATGATTTGTGTTGGTCTTTGTCAACCTTTTAAACCGTACATGATGGTAACATGAAATGGATATGGTGTAATAATTAAATATGGTGAGAGATAATGAAAACACAAGTATGGAGATGGAAAACATCAAACATAGTGGGAAAAAATAGAGTGTGGTAGTGGAATGAGGTGAAAGATGTGGAGGTGGGAAAGGAGCATGGAGGAGCATGACAAGACTAGAATAAGGATTCAAAATAAAACATGGGAAATAAATCATCATAATGCATGGGTTTATATGCCATTATAATAGTGCAAGGAGGTGTATTTGAAACATGGCTTTCTCAAAAAACCTTAAAATTTGCAAAAATTCCTTAATATATGCTAAACTGGCCTCTTTTAAGACACATGGAAGCATGGATATGGGATTTATTTCCATGAAAAAAGAATAAAATTTGAGAATTATGATTATAAATCATGAAAACATGATGTAAATCCTATAAAGATGAACTTGAAAACTTGAAGCTGCCATCTCCTTCCATGACTATACAATTCACCCTTGTAAGCTTGTCAATACTTTAGATTGAATAGTTGAGTTTAAGTTCTATATTTTACCTTGAAATTATTAATAACACATTAATAAGCCTTATAAAGGTATAAATAGTCCTCAATATTTTGGAACAAGTTGATTTTCCTTGAAACTCTACCCAGGTGAGGAGAAAATGGCAAAAAATAGTTGCCTTTTTAGTTTCAAGGTACTAGAATTTGACCAAAATTAAACTAAATGTTTCATGAACTTGGATAATACAATTTATATTACACTTAGACTATCATGAATCCCTTTGATTCTAATTTATTCATACCAAATTTGAGAGTATAACCTCTCCTCAGTAGGTTGTACCATCAAAAAACCTATAGGCAAGTTTGTTTATGCCAACTAAGTAAATACAAAAAGAGGATGGGTTCACAGCCTTTATGGCCATTAATTTCCATGAAAATTATCATGAATCCTGAATATTCCTTGAAAAATATATCCCCTACCCTAGATTGTATGGAAACTGTATGGATTTCATATTATGCTTACAAAATGATAGAAAAAAAGCTTCTTTTTTTTCCTTTTAAGAGAAAAGTAAGACTTCCTACCACTTGAAAAAGAATATTTTAGAATTATTTCATGTCAATAATGTAAAATTATACCTTTTTAAACCTTTTCATGTTTTAAACTTGCAAAAATGGCATGTGTGGGGGTTTCTAGAACCTTTTTGGGCTATTTAACATACCAAAACACTTTTTCATGATTTGAAATATTAGACTCAAGATATTGTCATATTTTTGAGCATATTCAAAGATCCTTTAAGATAATTAAATTACTTTTGAAACCATTTTTTTACACTTTTTACCCCATTTTTTGACATTTTTACCAAAATTTGTGCTTTTAGATCATAATTAACCAGTTGGACCAGCTGTAAAGGGCTAAGGACTAGATTTTGGAAAGTTTCAAATGATAGGGATAGTAATTTGACCTTGATAGCCAAATTACTAAAAAAACTTACAAATTTAAAGGGTTAAAAAACCTATTGTTCAAAATAACTTAGAAACTATGGCAAGGATAGACTAGAACAAACACTAAAACTATAAAAGCTTGTAGATGGAAACATAATAGGAGAAAATGACACAAACAACAACAAGAATTTTCACTTAGAGGAAGGGACAACAATAACATAGAAAGGAAAAAAAATATTGAAAGCATGTGTGGAAAAACACATAGAGGAATGAAATTATTACTATATAAAAAGGAGTGACTCTCTTAATAACAATATTTAAGAAACATCCCATTCATAGGAATGGAAAGCTCTTCTCCAATAAATTTAGATAACTAAAAAGCATTTTTCTTCTTACAATCAATGATAATATAAGGTCCACTCCAAAGGCTATCAAATTTGGAGTGATTATCTAGCTTTGCACATTCTTTAGCCCATTTGACTACTATGTCTCCTTACTAGAATGTTTTTGATGAATCTCTCTTATCAAATGTCTTCTTGAATTGATACTAATTTGACTAGATGTTATTCATAACATCATCTCTTATCTCCTCCAATTCTCTTAGTTCATTCATTTTGACTTCCATTGAATCACTTTCTAGAAGCTCTAGCTAGTGTGCAAGTTCCAAAGTTGGAAGCTCTAATGAGATAGGTATCCTTGCTTATCATCCATAAATTAAGAGATAAGGTTAATGACCAGTGGAATTATTAGGGGTGATTCTATCAACCCATAATGTAGTCATCAGATTTGTATGTCAAGATCTCTTATTATCTTACATTATTCTTTTGATGATATGAATTAGGTTCTTGTTAGTGGGCTCAGATAATCCAGTACCCTATGGATAGTAATTTAATGAAGATGTAAAATAAATACCATGTTAAATAGCCCATTCACATACCTTTGAAATATTAAATGATAAATCATTATTGGATATTATAGTAGAAGGACCTCCAAAATGGGTGACTAGACTCTCATAGAATTCAAGCATAAAGTTCTTATTTACCTCCTTCAAAGGCACTACTTCCACCCACTTGGTGAAATAGTTTGTATCTATCAAGACCCACTTATTACCAGCACTAGATAGAGGATGAATCTTGCCAATGAATTATAAACCCATTTCATAAAAGGCTACTCAACCTGAATTGGCTTTAATGACATAGTAGCTAGTCTCTATTTCCATACAAACATTGCACACTTTGTACATATCCTAACCCATGCATATTTATATATAAATAAATTGGGCCAAAAATAACTATATATAATGATTTTTATGGCTATGGTCCTAGTTTCAAAATGACCTCTAGAAGGACTATCATGAAATTGCTCAAAAAGCTTGTCAAATTGACTAGTTTCAACACATCTTAAAAGCATACCTCTAATGTATTTTTTGAAAATCACTCCATCAATAATAATGTACGGTACTAATTTTAGTCTAAATTTTATTCTTTTTTATTCATTCAAACCCATTGGACACTCTCCAATTTGAATAAATCTAGCAATGTTCTGTGTCCAGCTTGTAGGAGGTGTATTTTTAGCTTCATGCTAAGTGTCCTTAATTGTCAAACTTGTTTATTTTTATTCTTTTATATCTTCTACAATATGTTCACATAATAATTTAAATTGAACCAGATTTTTAACCTTGAATTAAATGTCATATTCCATTAATTTAGTGACCCTTCCATCTCTCTTTTTTCTCAAGTCTCTATTGAGAATGAAATCCTTCACACTTGGATGAGCTACCATTAGTATAATCTTATTATTTAAAACCAAATGTATGAATTTTTTTTATACCTCTTCTAATATAAATAACATGTTTTTCTACAAAATAATACCTCTTCATAACCCTATAAAGCTTGACTAAAGAAAGCAATGGTATGTTCCAAACCTTCATCATTCTATTACATAAGCATGGTTGACATAATAATGGAAGTAGAGAAATCATACAAGAAGAAATCCTTACTAAAATCTAGATTGAGAAAATTAGGAGCTTGGTTGATTGCTTCCTTGATAGCTTAAAAACTCTTTTTACCTTATTTACTTAAATTTAACTCTTGATGTTTCTTTAGCATTTGAGTAAGTGGCTTTACTAGTTTTACAAAATTGAGAATGAATCTTCTAATAAAATTTATATTACCAAAGAAGATCTTTAATCCTTTCTTGTTTTTAGGCAATGATAGAGAAAGTATTTCCTCTATTCTCGTTGGATCAATGGAAAGATCAACTTTGGACACCACATGCCAAAGAAGTATCCCCTCATACACTAGAAAAATGCATTTTTTTCGATTCAATGAGACTCTAAATTGTCTACATCTATCAAAAATAACTCTCAAGTGTGTTAGATGATCATTAAGATTCTTTAAAAATACTGTAATATCATTAAGAGATACTACACAAATTTAAATCAAAATATCATGGAAATGAACATCCATTGCCCTTTAGAAGGTATCTCTAGTATTGGAGAGTCTAAAATGCATCTTCTTATAACCAAAAATACCCCATTTAGTGGTGAAAGCTATTTTATATTGATCTTGATCTTTCACCAATATCTATTTATATCCTAAGAATCCATCTAGTAAAGAAAACCTATGTGAACCTAATACTCTCTACAAGATTTGATCCATGGAAGGAAGTGGATAGTGGTCTTTTAGTGATAGTCTATTCAAATCTCTAAAATCTACACATAACCTTATCTCTCCATTATTTTTTATTATTGGTACAAGATTTTTTACCCATGTTGAATGCTTTAAATTAAAAATAATACTTCATTCAATTAGCTTTGTAAGCTCTTTCCTCATGAGAATCTCAACCTTGGGGTTGATAGGCATTTACTTTTGTCTTATAGGTTTTGCATCTTATTCTAATTTAATTGTATGTTGTGCCAATTTGGGATCAAAACCTTTCAAATCATGATATTCCCAAGTAAATACATCCATGAACTCCTTGCATAAAAAAATGAAATCTACTCTCTTAGAATCAATATTAACTATACCTAGCTTGAGTTGATTACCTTCAGCTATGCTAATTAGCTCATAATGCTCTTTCTTGGAAGAAATACTCACCTTATCTTTCCTTAGCTGATCATCCTAATTGACAATGATTTCTAAAGTCACCAAACCTTTTGGCATCTTTTTTTATTTCAATTTTACAATTTGATTTTCATATTGATCCTACAATTTATTATGATTGTTTTGGCAAAACTTTGCCTAATTATAAGAAATATTATATTTTTTTATCATAGTCAAAAACTTGCCAACTTACATCATTTTTTGGGATTGAAGGCCTACATAAAACCTTGATTTGGGTCTGATTTTTATTTTCCTTAATTTAATTTCAAATATTGTATTGTGTTCATATGGTAGCAAGTCTATCTACATATTGATTTGCTCCTCTAAGAATAGAGTGAATGCTAAATGAAAGAAAATATTCCATGAGATCCAAAAATCTATGTTTATAGGCATTCAAAAGAGGATTATTTTATGTAATTAAACCTTTGACTTGTTGGAATCCCAAATCACTATCACCTTTTAACTCTAAGAGCTTAATATCCCTCTTTCTAGCCCAATGGAGACCATAAATAAGAGCTTCATATTCTACAGTATTGGAAATACAACTAAAATAAAATATAATAGAAGAATAATACCTTTGATTTCATGGTGAAACCAATGTCACACCATCCCAACTTTATGCATTTTTTCTAGATACCTCAAAGAATAGATTCCAAACTCTTTTTTGATATTGCATTGAGATAGTGAAAATAGGCAATAAATCATCTTCTTTGTGCATAAAATAGACTCCAAAACTAGCATATTCAATAATTTTATAGGGGTCATGTCCATGATTTTTATAATCACACTCATCTAGGAGAATATTTTGTATACCCTTAAGAGGCTTAGAAGGCTCTTTCTCAATGATGTTATCATCATCTTCTAAAATACTTCAATTCACATTTGACATATTTGGCATATATGGTTCAAGGTGAAATCTAGAAATAGGCTTAGATATAATAGTAACCTTGGTTCCATACCTAGCTCTAAAAATTATGTATGACCAATCTGAGGAAATATAACCTTCTATTTTGGTATTGAAATCTATAAATAGGCATGGTATAAAATATGGAGGTAGATCATCAACAACAACATCCTATAAAATAGTGAAATTTGGACAAGTAGCAAGTATGATTTTTAGATCTTTCAACACACCTAAAATCTTGGTTAGATACCCATCTAATTTTTCTCATTGCGTTCATACTACAATCCTAACTTATCAGCTGTTGATTTGGGCATGATAGAAGTACTTGCCCCACTATTAATCATACACTAATGAACAAGGCAATCTCCAATGATAATAAATAGATAAAATGGAGGAGGCTTAGTCACCTTAACATGTTGAGAATCAATTGATGGATTAGAATTCGTTAGGAAAATAATTACTCTTTCTATTTTAGGTAGTCTATCAAGGATATTGAGTTTTGAAATATCCTCTTGTAAATACTCCTTTTATCCTAAGATAAGAAGAGTATCCCACATTGAAATTGATACTAAAGTCTTCTTCATATGATCCACAATACTAAGTGGAGAAGTGGCTTCCCTTGACTTCAATTTAGAAGTAGAAGGAACTCTTAATTTTTTGTGAATTGAGAAATGAAAGGCCCTTTCACATTATGCCCCTTTGGATCTTGAGCTTGTTGATTTAAACTTGTTTGAGGTATTTCAGGTGTAGTCATCTTTTGTAGTGGTTGAGAAGAAGGAGGGTCTACCCTATCAAGACATGAACCTTCACCAATTGCTATTTTTTTGGATCTAGTATGGGATGTAACTAAAATATCAATATTAGGTAAATCTTGACTTTGATTTACATCCAAGTACTCAAAATAATTCTCACTTTCCAAGAATTTCAAAAATGTAGTCTCAGTAGGTACCTTGCCACTAATTTCTCCTTGTTAATTTGGCACTTCTACCTTAGTGAATGAATGAATGTCTCCATAGGGTAGAGAGGCTTATTTATTTTGAGAATTTGTCTAGTTTTAAAATGAAGGAAGAACTAAACTTTATTACATAAAATATTGATGAGAACTCTCACCAGTTGGAGCCATTGCCATTTTATTTGCTTAATCTCATTAATTGTTCCATTACCCTTCTTGAGCATAATTTCTATGAGTTAGCAAAATAGCTCTAGAATTTCTTAGATAATTAGGATTATAATACATTTATTGAAAATTCTATCCTTGTCCTTGTTGATTGGATTGATAGGATGGCCTATTGCACTAATAATTATGATTAGTATTATGATATGGCCTATATGGTGGAGTATCTTGCCTCTCCATTACAACCAAATTATTAGTATAAGCCTCAATAAGGATATATATATCTTCCCCAATATGTTATTTTGATCACCTTTTATTTTATTAAACTTTGATGACTTTGGAATTAGAGTAGAAGGATGGATCTCTAGAAAAAAAGGCATTGGTGGCCTTGGAGATAGCTTACCTTCTTGTATAAGGTAATTTTCAGCCTTAATTACTACTTAAAAAGTTTCAAGGAAAGTGTTCTCTCCTAAGGATTGGATAATGAGAACCACATTTGAATTAAAAGTTTTTAGATAGTAAAAAAAGGCATAGTTGGGTGTAGGCTTGATCACTGTAAGAATGTTATCCCAAGTCTTCTAGAATTTGTAGTTGAAATCCACCATGAATTCATGACTTAATCTCTTAATTATTTTAAGTTGATCCACAAGTGAAAGATTATCACTTTTATCCTCAAAGTGTTTGCACAAAAGTTATCCAAATTCATCTTAGTTTTTGATTGATGTAGGAGCTAAACCTTTATACCACTGAAGTGCTTTCCCTTTGAAAGAAGTTGCCAAAAACCTCATTTCTACATTTTCCTATGTCACATGATGCACTAAAAAAATATTAGAAATATATACAATATGTTCTATAAGAGTTGTTTTATTTTATATTATAAAATAAGAACTATAATTTAGAGAAAAAACTAGAATATCATCCCATTTATTGAGACTTAGAGGACTACCACCATTGAATGTAATGAAAGCCTATCTTATAGGAATATCCATTTGAGGTATATGATTTAAAATAATATTTGGTTGAATAATATTGGCTTGGATAGGAGGATTTTATGCAATATCAATGGTAACAAAAAGTGTAGGATTTGGATTTAACTGAGAGGTTTTCTTCTTCTTTGCTGATTGAAAGATAACTCAAAGAAATCTATTTCTTTCCTTTTTGCAGAGGATCTTGTGACAACTCTTGGTGGCATGAAAAGTATACAAATCTGAAAATGAAAATATATAAATGAAAAATATACTTAGATACATAAATAATTACTCAAAAGTGTGACTAAGTGTCTCACTAGGTGTGTAAAAAACTATTATCACTCTAGAGTGCACCCTGCTTGAATTTGTGTAAAACACAACCGCACTCTAGTTGATACAATTGGAACTTCTCAGAGTGTGGGTGACTCTATACTGAGAAGAACCTTTAGAGAGGGTTGGTTCCCTTAATGTTTATCTATTAAAACTAATCACTATTATTTTTGGATGAAAAGGATAAGGGGAACTAAAAGGAAATCCTATCTAATGGGGCGATGCACCTAAATTGCTTAAATCCTTTAGAAGCTATTGTGACTAATGCACACATAAAAAAATAAAAGTCTTATATTTCCCTTAATCATAAATATTTTAGGTGAAGTATTGAAAGAGTTTTGGATTACAAGATTCCTTTTTACCTCTTCAAATAACCTACAGAAGGTGAGATAGAAAAAAATAGGAGAGGAAGGGACCTATAAAAATAAGATATAATCTAACTTATATGTTGATACATAATTAGTTACAATCTATTCTCTATCAAAACTCATATTCAAAATAAAAATCTCCTTTATTGATGTATGGTCCAGATAAAATTTATGCTTTAACTCTAAGAATCCCTAAAAAATGGCTTAAAAAAGCTAATATATATGTCTCAAAACCTAAATATAGACAATGTGTCATTTAAAAGGGAGAAGGATTAGTCTTGGTTGACTAACTCAACACTAAATCCTCTTACAATATTAAAATTAGTTTTCAAAAATCTTCAAACTCCACAAAAATTGCCTGATCTTCAAAGTTGGCATAGGAATAAGATGGTGGGCCCATTTGACAAGTCAAATATTATTTTATGCATGATGTTATGACAAAAATTGGATGGATAACTCCACTTGAATATGATTTTGAAGTGTTTGAAAGGTTTGGATGACATGTTAACCAAGAATAGATGCATGACTTGTCAACTAGTCAACCAAAGTGCAAGAGCAATTAATACTAATTTAGCCTTCACTTACATGAAAAAGGACCTTGAAGAGTGATAAGTGCATGAATATATTCATGTCATATAAAATATGAAGCATGGAAATACATTTGAAACTCTTTGATGACCAATTCCAATGCCAGATTCAAAATTGACAAGTTGATCAATTAAGCCATGGAGACCAAAAAGGCCTAAAGGCTAATATGTGCTCCTAGTCATCATTAAACTTTAAATAAAAAGCCATGAAACCTTAAAAAACAATTAATTAGACCTAGAACAACTTTTTTCATCATCAAATATGTGATTTTGATGAGAAAACCTTCACCATTTAGTCAATAGGGTTGACTAGGCCTATTTTGCTCCATTTTCTAGGAGACTGGCCATTTTGATCAAGTTGGTAGGGAAATTTATGGGATTAATTATGATAAAATTAATATTTTTTGATGGAAAAAAAGTCTTAGGATTTGAGCTCCTTTGATTAGATTCCATTGAATTGCCCTGCACTATGTTTTACATGTTTTTCCACAAAAAAACATTATTTTTGCCTTCATCTGTATAGCTCAATGCATAAAATTAGAATTTATGGAATCCTATATGAGTTTAATTTATGTTTTAATTTTTTTAAATTTTATCCATGATGATTTTATAGCAATAAAATCCACTTTTCTCAAAACTAGTTTTTTAGGGGTTTAAGAGGGATTTAAAGACAAATCTTCAAATTAATAAAATGAAGTAAAAAAATCCAAATACAAAAAAATTTAAATTTATATGTATCACATCAACCCCATATCATCCTTGAAAATATTGGGTTCCCATGCAAAATATATGAATATTTACCAAGTAAATGAAATTTGCCTATGGGGATTTGACTGCATTCTAGGTTACCTATGCTCTTAGTGATTATTAATAAATCAAAAACCATAAAATAATATAAATTATTAATTAATTATAATTAAATATGGTTCCTAAAAACATACTAATAGTTTTTTTTCCAAACTCCACACTTGGTGAACAATATGAGCATCTAAATAGGGGGTTTAGAAGGGTGCCCAAAACTGCAAAAAATGAAAATCTTCACCCAAATGTAAATATATCCTCCAAAGATTTATAAATCCTAAAAAAATCATCATAATACCTTTACCATGATATAAAAACACTCTAACATCATTTTTTTTTGAAAAGTCAAAAAAACCCTTTTTGGCCTATATGCCTATTTACTTGTAAAAGCCTGTATGAGCATGGTTTTCATAAAATTTGGAGTTTTTACACTATTTAAATGCATTATTATCATTTAAAAATATCATTAAATTATTTTAAAACTTTTACATGTACTTATAAGCTTCTATAGCACTCTAGAATGATCCCTGCTCTAATGGTGACCTCAAATAGATAGGCTAAGGTCTGAGACAAAACAATGAGTATCTCTAATCATAAAAATTTATTTAAACCTGGTAATATTTTTATCTAACTCATTATGACCTTGTGTACCAAAATTCAAGTCTTGACTCTATCTATAGCTCCCTAAATCCTCAAGTTTCCCTTAAAAATTACCCCTATACATGGACTCTCTACATTTTTGACTAAGTTTTAGTGTTTTAGAGGTGTTTTCATGATTATTATAGGTTATAAAGTTAAAAAAAAAAAACTTTTTTTATCTCAATATATCTCTTCAATAGTTTTTAAAACTCCTCTACCCCTATTTCAAGCATGTTTTGACATCTCACCAAGCAAATAGGCTTCTCAAATGACTATGTTTTGCTTTCTTAGGTGGATGTTGATGTAGTTTGAGAATATTGAGTGGATAATCTAGATTAAATATGTTATTAATGATAATTTATATCAAATTAATTCCCTTCATACATCTTAATTATGACAACTTGACTCAAAATCAAGCTTTAAAAGCTTTCACCTATGCATAGTTCATACATGTCTAATGTACCTAGTTGTAGATGGTCCTTAAAGAGTTCATAAATTTCCCATGGATGATCTTGTCATTATTGTCTTATTTTTACTATCATGAAGCTCCATATTATCAAATAACCATTCAAACATGCCTTATGTTCTCAAGAAACCCCATTTAATGACTATAGGCCTGTATAAGCATGTTGTAGATAGTCATACTTGAATAAATTATCTTGAAAAATGTGATATGCCATATATTTCTTTGCCTTTATTATATTTCCAAATCCACACTTTATGGTGGCCAAACTAGCTTTCTTACATTTCAAAAATCCACCTTACCTAGCAAGTAGGCCCTCTAAGACCGTGACACAAACCTACAACATGCTTTGAGGTTGTAGGTCTTTAGGCTAATTTTTTTGAGAGTTATAGCTTCCTTACTATTTTACTGAGGCTGCTATCCTTACTACAAATTCTCTTTACAAAGATTTAGGTTCTCATCTTCCATGATGGTTATCTTAGATCACTAAAACTCCAAACAACTATATATTTTGTTCAGGTATAGGCTTGTAAGGTGCCTTAGGGTACTGTAGACCATATCCATAAAGTAAAAAGTATGACAAGCCACTTTTTAACTCAAAACTAGGATGATATTCCTCATAATCACAAATGACCTTGTAAAAGTGAATCAACTTCCTTATATGCATCCTGAACATAATCGTTCATTTGAGCTTGCTGAAAGGTGACATTTAGTTGACTATGGCTTCTCATTTGAGTCCATGATGATAATGAATAGAAGATTTTTTGTATATGAAAGGGTAAAAACAACATAAGGTGATATTTTGGATTGATCCCATTATTATGACATCCACTCAAACACAAAACCCTCATATAAGGATGTCAAAACCCTTAGTGAGTACTAAACCACCAATTTGCCACTTGAATATAGGTACTTAGGGCTGCTTGTAAGTTAATCTTGTATTACTAGGATAATTAAAGACCTCATATATTTTGTTTTGGCTTTCCTCCTAACTGACTTTACCTTGAAACCTCATAACCTTCTCAAGAGTTTAAAACCCTTAGTGATTACTCCAAAGTACCACTTTCCACTCCTTGGCTGTAGACTCTAATTGGGGTATTTGACTGTAGATACACATATAGGTTATAGGTTAGTTTTGTAGTTCTTTAGGCCTCATTTAGAATTGGTATACTTTTTTAGTATCAAATTTATATCTCCATTCCATGATGATCACTTTGAAACATAAATAACATTTTTATAAGTTAAAACTCCCTCAAAGGTCTCCTATATGCTACTTTCATTTACTTGTCTATAAGATATTATCCGTACAGATCTGTAGGTCATCACTTAGTGTTTTGAGTAGCTCATAATTAAAACATACTCTAATTTGGTGAGTATTGACAATCATATGTCATGAATATTTATTAAATATTTGAATAGGCCAATTTTTATTGAAGCATTATGCATTATTAGCTCTACTTTAAATAGGCTTGTAGGATGTCTCTTGTAGTATTGTATGTAAGCATTATGACTTGGAAATTGTCCTTCTTATTAATTATATTTACCCCATTACAACCTTCTAAGGATAAGCCTTCTTCACATGTTTTTTTATTATATATTTCCTTAGGTTTTCATCCCTTTGATAAATCTCCTCATGAAATCAACTCTAATCAACTATAACCCCTTTTACTCAAATATATGCCTATAGGTTAACATTGTGTCCTAACTATAGCATAATGCTTCATTTAGTGATAGAAACCATGTAACTTTATTTGTGATATTTTACCTCATCTAGGTCATTTCATTGCTTCATGATCCCTTTTACACCAAAGGACTTAACTATAACCTTCCTTGAAATAGACCCTCCTTCCATGCTTGACTGTATGACCTAATGGCAGTGCTCCTCATTACTATACTTCGATGCTTTAATTGGTCCATAACCCCTTTGTTCATTCTTTGTGTTGGTCTTTGTTAACCTTTGAAGCCATACCTAATGGTAACATGAAATGGATATGGTGTAATAATTAAATATGGTGAGAGATAATGAAAACACAAGAATGGAGATGGAAAAAGGTCAAACACAGTGGGAAAAGATAGAGTATGGCAGTGGAATGAGGTGAAAGATGTGGAAGTGGGAAAGGAGCATGGAGGATCATGACAAGACTAAAATAAGGAGTCATAAGAAAAAATGGGAACTAAATCATCACAACACATGGGTTTTTATGCCATTGTAATATTTCAAGGATGTGTATTTGAAACATGGTTTTCTAAAAAAAACCTTAAAATTTGCAAAAATTCCTTAATATATGCTAAATTGGCCTCTTTTAAGACACATAGAAGCATGGAGATGGGGTTTATTTCCATGAAAAAATAAGAATATCTGATAATTATGATTTAAAATCATGAAAACATGATGGAAAACCTACACACATGAACTTCTTGAAAACCTGAAGCTACTATCTCCTTCTATGACCGTATAATTCACACTTACAAGCTTGCCAATACTATAGAATAACTAGCTAAGTTTGAGACTTATTTTTTAAATTTAAATGTATGAATAACACCTAAAATAATCCATTTAAATTTATAAAAATTCCTCAAGATTCTATAACAAGTTTATTTTCTGTAAAACTCTACCCAGGTTAGGAGAAAATTAAGAAAAATTGTTGCCTTTCTAGTTGCAAGGCAATAGAATTTGAACTAATTTCAATTGAATGGTTCATGATCTTAAATAATACATTTTATATGACACTTAGACCATAAGGAAACCCTTTGAGTTTAGTTTCTTCACCCCAAATTTTAGAGTTTTACCTCTACTCAACAGACTTACCATAGAAAAACCTATAGGCAGGTTTGTTTATGCCAATTAAGCAAATACCAAAAGAGGACTGGTTTAGGGCCTTTATGGACATTAATTTCCATGAAAATTCTCATTAATATTGAATTACCTAAATAGTATATCCCCTATCTTGGATTGTATAAAAACCATATGGATTTCTTACCATCCTTACAAAATGAGAGAAAAGAGCTTTTTCTTCCTTTTAAGAAAAAATTAAGACTTCCCACCACTTGGAAAAGAATATTTTAGAATAATTTAGTGTAAATCATGTAAAATTATACCTTTGTAAACCTTTTATTGTTTTGAACTTACAAAAATGGCACGTGTGGGGGTTTTTGGTACCCTTTTGGGCTATTTAACATACCAAAACACTTTTTCATGATTTAAACTTTTAGACATGGGATATTTTCATATTTTTTAACATATTCAAATCTCCTTTGAGAAAATTAAATGAATTTTGAAAACATTTTTTGACACTTTTTACCCCATTTTTTGACATTTTTTACCAAAATTTGTGCTTTTAAATCATAATTGACTGGTTGAACCAGCAATGAAGGGCTAAGGACTAGATTTTGGAAGGTTTCAAATGATAGGGATAGTAATTTGACCTTTTAAAACCATTTAAATAATGATAAGTAGGTCTATCAGTTTGGTAGTGTTTAAAAAGGTTCAATAACTTGAGAAAGTGGCTTCTTATAGCCTACACAGTTAAGTATATACCTACAGGCCTCAAGGCTATAGTCTTTATTTAGAATCAAAGTCAACATCTTTCCATATCAAAGAAATAAAAACAAAGTCTTGAACATGGATACCTAACTTAATTGTTTTCATATAGTGATATAAGCCCTTGAAAATCACCAAGGTGTGTTTCATAGTCTAAGATGGCCTAAGCTGAGTTAGCAGTCAAATGAGACCTCTTATAGGTTCATATAGACCACTCGGAGTTGATATAAGGTGGTATAAGACTTGATAATAATATATATTGGATATTTAAATAGTGATAATAGAAGTTTCATGGTTTGACAAGTTTGAGAAGAGGAGGATAGTCAATAAGTAGATTTGAGCCCTTAAAACAAGTAAATGAGACCTATAGGCCTCAATCTTGTAGGTCCTATTTTAAGACAAAGATCAGTCCCATAATAACATGATAGAGTTTCAATCATGAATACCTAACCTTTATTCAAATTCAAATAGTGTTAGAAACCCTCAAATTAAAAATTAGGACACTCTCAAATCAGAGATAGTCTTGAAAATGAGATTAAGTTGACAAGCCCTAAAAGAACACCTAAATGACTGTATATAGTAATGTGTAAAGATGTTAGCAAGTGGAAAGTGATTTTGAAGTGTCATAGGAGATTTTTTAGACCCTTTAGACATTTTAACTTCAGATAAGCTCATGAACTATTAAAGAACTGAGTGATGTTGAAGAAGAATTCTAGAACACTAAATACATAGTCTAAAGTCACTTACAATACCCTGTATAAAAATGAAAATGACAAGTGTTTTGTAAATGATGAAAATCATATTGGTAAAGGTGTATAAGATATATGTAAATTAAAATTGAGACTACAACTAGTTTAAATAGCATTGAGGTATCAGTGGCATGAAGATATGTACAAAAGCACCTACAAATAGTCAACTATCCTAAGTGAGTACCTATAGGGGTTAACCAAATAGTTGGACCTAATGAACATGATGAAAGAATATAGAGGCATTTAAAGATGATTTAAATTCAAATGGGACTCTAAATTTAATCCATGAGATATTAAAGGAGATCATTTATTTTAATGGTAAGGTCAATAACTAAACATAGTCAAGAAACTCTCTCAAGACACCTATAGGCTACAACTTAGACAATTAATTTCAAGCCTAAGGATACAAAGCTAACACAAGTGTTTGGAAGTTATTATAATATAATTTAATATTTAAATCAATTTCAAATTCCATGAGTGATAATTTATATAAGGGTGAATTCAAAACCAATACATAGTCAAGCTAACCCTAATAGGCCCTAACAAACACCTATAACCATTCCTTGTATGGTATGATCTAAAAGTGTATAAGTTAAAGTAGAGAATATTTGAAAGTATATGATACCATTTTATATCCATAAAAGTTCATGAATCAAATTCCATCAATAATTTTAATGAGATGACTTAAAATAAGAAGGAATACAGTCAAGATAACCCTAATGGGCACCTACAAGCCTACTTAAAGGGTCAGCTCATGTTCAAACCTAAATGGACAATAGAACATGTTTTAAAATGTTATTGAACATATTTTGAGACTTAAAATTAGTTCATGAACTTTTAGATGGTCAATAATGATAGTGATGATGTCCTAAACACACATAAGGCATTCAAGTACCTTGACTGTCACCCATAGGTAGCTAATGTGACATGCTAATTCTAAACCTCATGGGAAGAATATAGATGTTGTAAATGATTTAAGGTATATCTAAGTTTATAATATGACATAAATTCATGATGATACCAAAAGGAAACATGAGGTAACTTGACCAAATTGAATTTTAACTCTCTATGTACAATTAGCCAACACCTACAACTCTACCTATTTAGGAGATTTTGCTTGATTTGAAAGACTATGAATAGTGTTAAAAGTGGTAATTTGGGATGATATATAGTGTCAAAAATATATCAATATAGATAATTAGACTAAATTATATGGATAAAATGATCAAAACATAGTTTATGACCTAATGCAACCTAAGTTCAATATCTTACACATAGTCACAGGCCTATAGTCCAACCATGAGAGAAATTGAGATTTGATGGTTCTATGAGAGTAACCAAATCTTTATATTTTGTAAACAAAAACATTTTTATGAGTTTATTAAGAAATTCATGATCATTTAAAGGTCACATAAATAGGGTATATACCCATTATTTTATCTCATACTTGACCCACACTTTGGTAAGGGGTAGTGAAGACACCAAGAGGATTGTTTGAGGTCTAAGCAAAAATAAAGATTTTAAAACTTCATGAAGGATATTTAATAAATTAATAGTTATATAAATTTTCTCATAACACACCTAAAAGTTGCATACACACTCAGTTTTTAATCAAAATTCCCTTGAAGACTATCAAGGAGATGACAACCCTAAACCCTAAACACCCTAGCTAGTGTACCATGAACATACATAGGAATGTTTTTAAGATGTTTCATAGGTTTTTTAACCTCTCCTAATATTAATATAGATTTTTGAGACCCAAAACTCATATTTGACCTCTTTTAAGCCTCAAGAATGTTAATCAAGCCTCCTGAGGGGCAACTTTAGATCATTGTACCATCTCTAAAAATTATCATGTCGATATGATCCATTTTGGATAGTTTAGGAGGTAATTAAATAAGGTTTTCCATGTTTAAGGATTTAATTTGGATTTTTTTCTTTATTAACAATCATTAAGACCCCAGACATGTCTTAAACCCTTCTAAAACCTTGATTATGACTAGTCAAGTAAAATGGACTTCAAATGAATATAAATTGACACATTTTTATCCTAAAACATATTTTATGTTTAAATTAATCCAAGGATGTTTTTAAAATGTACTTTAATGTTGATGTCACTTGTTCAAATTTCAATAAATGCCTTATTTTTTTATGTTTTATTGTGTTTTAGGTCTTTTGAGAAGGGACAAGCTTAAAAATCATGGGGTGATGTCATTTTTGAGTTTTTATATCTATATAAGTATAAACAATTACATGGGATATTTTTTATTTGATCAAAATAGGCCCATTTTCCAAGGCAATCCCATATAGGCTCAAAATAAGACTAGGTAGCAAGGTTGTTTCATGGTTTGCATATTTTTGAAGAGTCTCAAGACCCCAAATTTGGCATGGAGGATGTTATTATCATATTTAAATGTAATTACATGATTTTAGGTTATTTCACATGTGTAGGATATTTCTAGAGCCAATTTTCTAAATATAGGCCTAGGAGGCCTAATTAAGCCTAATTGGTGAAGAAAATGAAGGAAAAGGAGTACTTCCACTTAGATTTTTATCATGAAATTTCATATGGAGCTGTAATGGGATATAAATTACTCAAAAATGTTCCCAATTTTTCAATTTGGTTCTTAAATCTTCTATGCAAGGAGCATTTTATGTTTTTATGGTTACCAAGAAGGGGTGTTAAAGCATGATGTATGAGAGAAATTAAATATTTTGGGATACTCAATGACTCCAAATTATTTTTTGAAGGTTTTATTTCATCTTAAGAATATATAAGTGGTGGAATTTTTCTTGTTGTAATGTAAAAACTCTTCTTTCTCTCTCCATTACTTTTTGTCCATGTGGAAGAATCAAGTGTTCACAAGTACTAAATGATACATAAGAGATATTTTATGAGATTTATAAATATATTTATCACCTTCCACTCCAATTTAAAGTTTATAACAATTAAAATTTGATTGGAATAATATTTCAAGGCTTGAATTGGTCTCAAAAACTCCTAACAACATCTTTTTCCATCAAATGCCTAGTCAAAAGACAAAGTCAAAGGTGCACAAAGAGTCCTAACAACCTCAACTAATTGGAGAGACCTAATAAATGAAGGAGAGGAATAATTAAAATAAATAATTAAATTTGAATTGAATACCTAATTTTAAGGAAAGGAAATTTTTTAGTCAAGGGATGCATTCAACTAAGAATATAGGGTTCTTGAGTAAGGATTTAGGCACTTGTTAGAGTCAAACTCCACCAATAGGGTCTGAAGACTTCCTTAATTAATTTTTGATGATTCTAAATAGGTATAATTAAAAACATATACACCATTTTACAAATTTGGGAAAGAGGCTAATCAAGATATATTATGTTGGAATTAAGGAAGTCTAAGTAAAGGTTACATTTCCTAGTTTTATGGCTCTTGTCCTCTTTCTCTCTCCTCTCTCATTCTCTCTATATGTAATCCAATGTTTGGTTAACCTAAGGAATGTAAATTTATTTCTTATAAAACATATTTAATTTATTATTTTTAATGAATAAAATAGAGTTTATGCCTTCTTAAAGCTTGTTTTTATTGTAATTCTATAATTTGTTGATAGATGACAATGATAGTTCATGATTCCTATCATATTATCCTTTCCTCATTACCTATTTTTAGGTGTTATCTCATACTTATATCTTTAATATTATTATTTAATAATCTTATTTGTATGGTAAGTGCAAGCTTTCTTTATTATCTTTAAGAGACTGATTGAATAGGTGCCTTAGATCATGCATCAAGCCTGAGCCTCTGTGTGAAAAATTGATGTTTGGAAGATTTCATTTGAGAAGTGTAAATATTTTTGTGTCCTTATTCAACCTTTTTATTTAATACTACACAAGTGGAGGTCAAATTTTATTTTATCACCCTAGGTATATAGGTTTGTCTTTTAGTTTAACTTCTTCTCTTTTCCCTTACAAGATGGTAGTGTAGAGTAGGGATCCTAACTGATACATCAAGGGGAGATATCCCTTAAAATTTATATATTTAATCCAATTATTAGGACACACATATCATAGGATTATATCTATGTTAGTTCAAATTGTGAGGGCCTAAAACTACCTTTATAAGGGTGCAAGCCTAGCAGTCAATAGTTTTTAGAACACCCAATGAGATAGATTGGAGTTTATCTTGGTGAAATTATAGTTTTAGCAAAATTATTCATGAAATATTTGATGACTCCAAGCTCAATACACTTCTTATAATATTCCATAAACATTTTCCAGGTATGTGTATTTTCATTACACTATCCTAATGTTGTTTTATGGATGTGTATGAGAAAAAATCCTATGTTATACTTCCTTATTAGCCTTATAATGAGTTATATCACCATGGTCATGATTCATATGAAGATTTTCATGATCCATATGAATTTGGTTATGATCCTAATCAGCCTTACCAAGAGTATTATCAACCCTATGAACAATCTTGTCAAGAGTATGATGCATATCAAATTTATAGTGACCCTTATTAGCCTTACTATGACCTTGACTATATGTCTCAATAACCTTATCAAGACTTGAGGCAGTTATAATCACCTCCTCCTACTCCATTTACAAATTAAAATCATGTTTCCCCTACCACATCCATGTTGGAATTCAAGCCAAATATGATAAAGTATAAAGGGGTGATGGGATTGTGGGATAGAGAGATGGATGTGATTCTTTTTCACCTCATAGAGAAGATAAGGAAAATAGTTCAGATGTTGAAAAGTATGTGGGAAGTAGTTGGAGTACAAAATCATTATATTATGACCTATAAGGTGTGTGAAATGAGAACCATGATCTAATGGTGGGTAGATAAGTTAATGAAATGGGATAATCAAGAGATGAAAATCAAGAAACCTCAACCATAGTCACTAACCTTGGTCAAACTTTTTGTATTCTAGTTTTTATTCCAGCTATACGTATCATTCATAAAAAAAATCTTATTCAATTTTGGAGGCCTTCTTAGGCTATGAATCTTGATTATGCCATGCCAAGTATTGTGGATGAGTCTCCTCTCATAAATCTTCAATAATCCTCATGTTTAATACATCATACCTCGTGTTATCCTTATCCTCATAAAGTTATTGAATATTATCAAATAGATCCTCTAAGTGAATCACTTCAACTTGCAAGTGAACCTACTTGTTTCAAAGTCCTACCTTGAAACCAAGTCGTCAAGTCTTGAAATAAATAAGACGAGGTAAGTGTTATAGAGTTTGAGCCCAAAGAAGACATTTTAACTATAATGTTTCTCTCATAGAATTAAATTTAAGAAAACATCCATAGGTAGGAAGAGTGATTGTTGAAAAGGCCAAAATTTAGGATACATCTAAAATTAATGAAGTTAATCATAGTGTTGAGGAAGGAAATGGTGAGATAGAAAATCAAACACTCATATGATAACTCAACTTGCTCTCTCTCCAAGCATTCTTATAAGAATGTTCCATTCCCAATATCTTAAATTTTAAAATTACTCCATTAATCCTAAAAAAACTCATGATCTTATTCATTACCCTCCCACCATATCCCTTATTTAAGAGGATCCTATTCTATAGAGGCTAAAATAAGAAGTTACATGTGAAAGTGTTTTTAAGGTGAGTATGGTGAAGATGAGAAAGCATGAATGAGGAAGAAATATTTATTGGTACTCCCCTTGGTGAGAGTAAAGGAATTTTATCTTTTAAACTAGATGAAGAGGTTTCAGCAAAAGATGAAGATGTTGACTTGTTTCAAGAGCTTCCTTTTGATGTGATTGAGGATGAAGAAGAGAAGGTAAATTCTTGCTTTAATCTAATTTATACCAATCAATAACATAGTGAAGATCTATTTGAAGCTTTGGAATTAGGTTAATCATCTCAAGTAATTATGAATTGAGTAAGACAATAAGAGGTAATTTTGGTAAACCAATCAACAAGTTAGAGAGTGATTGTCTTAAAAAGTTGCCTTTTCAAGAGGTAGCCTCACTATATGGTGATTTGTTTGAGATATTTAGCATGGGTTATCATCCTCTCTCTCCATTTTTAGACCTTGATGTACTCTTGGAAGATAGTGAGGATCACTTTTACCCATAATTTCTCATTGAATAATAAACTCTCACTTTTGGAGATAATGATGGGAAAGTTGAAAGACTTAAGGATAATACTAAGGATTAGGTATGTTATTTCAATCAATCATATAATTTTCATGATTTAGAAAGTCTTACAAACAAATATTTGACCATCTTGGAGATCATTAACAAAGAAGAGCAATGACATAAGGTAGATAATGAATAAGACGATTATGTGTTCATTGGAGATATTTTTTGATGATGTATACATATTACAAGACATGTAAAACATGTTTTCATTAAAGAAGAAGGATTAGAAAAGTAATAAATCAATAAAATGTTATTTCACATGACATTTCATACCTCATGAATCAAGTGATCAAAAAAACTTTCCTTTTTATCTTGGAGGAGAATTATAGTTAGTTAAGTTGTAGTTATTTTATATTTCCTCTAAGTTTTTTCAAGTACATTAGTTTTTTTACATTTTGTTTCAATAGTTTCTTTTCTAGCACATATGTTTTGTTAGTATAGGTTTTTTTCTTTGTTATATTTTCTTTTCCTATCTTTGAGGAGCAAGAAACTATCTTATCTTGAGTCAAGAGTTGTGGTCATTGGTCAAAGTATAATCATGATTATTTTAGTGTAAGAGTTATCTTATGAGCTTTAAAGGGATGCAAATGGTTTGGTTCTTAAGCATAATAGGAATTATTCCTAATTAAGTTACCAAAATGTTGATAATTTTGACATCATAGGTCAAATTTTCACCCATATCATTTGAAACTTTTCTTGTCAATACATGATGTACTTCTTAAGGAATGAAAATCTCCATTGGATATAGTTTTCAACATTTTCAATAGTCTTATCAAGTGTTTCTAGTAGTTTTAGTGATAAAAAGGCATATTTTGAGTCCATACATACAATTCTTCATGATAAAATTAATCTTAAATCATATTCATGACATTATTTGTCCATAAAAAGGTCAAACAAATGAATTGGAAAAGGTTTAAAGTCTCAAAATGAAGAAAACCAATTTATCTCTCATATCAACATCCTTGATAGCTCTAGAAGGGTAGTTTTCAAATGCTTGGTACAAATAGAGGAGAGAGAGCTAAGAGATAAAAATTTGTGCATTGTGAAGCATCCTAGTAATCTTGAAATAAGTGACATTTTTTGCATATTTATGGCTTATTTTTTATGAATAATCACTAAGAGTGACACTAGGTCATTATGGCCTATGCATCCAAGAGGGGTCTATTATTTCACCTATTTTTAAAAATAATAAATTTATGGAGAGGAACTATTTTATGGTGGTTTTTAGAAGTCTTGTATCTATTTTTCATGGTGGTTTTTGTTATCACTCATAAGTGTATCCTGCAAAGAACCTGTTTATGTTCTCACTTGCATTGATATAATGTAAACTCTCCAAGGTGTAGGTGACCTTATGATGGAGAGAATACATATATTAATGGTTGGTTACATTTATTAAATTCATCCACTTCTCGTTAAAATCTCTCAGATAGTGGTTTTTTGAATAGGAAAAAGGGTAGAAGGAGCAATGTTGAAGCTAAAAATAGAATTGAAAACTAAAAATTGGGATGATGAACCAATGTTAAGGTCTAATATACACAATTTATAATCTAAATAACTTTAAACCATTTAATTCATCTTCATACAATGACTCTTGCATAAGTATTTCACATAGAGGTCTTGAAAGACACATACACTAGCTTGGGAGGAATGAATAATGGTTGAGTTCACTTTCATATTAGGAAAAAATTAGACATAGACACTTTATATGACCTAAAATAATGTTAATTTTCTACATATATGTGATATATTCACACATAAACATATAAAAAATAATCATTCACTAATTTTTATCAATGAATTAAGAACACAGTTCATGAATAACTTGAAGATGGAGGAAAATTTTAGATATTTATTGCTTCAAAAGTGAGGTAGTAGAAATTTTGGTAGAGATTAAGTAATAAAAAGTAATAATATCCCATAATAATTAAAAAATTAATTTAAATATATAAAATAATAAGAGAGAGAGAGAGAGAGAGAGAGAGAGAGAGAGAGAGAGAGAGAGAGAGAGAGAGAGAGAGAGAGAGAGAGAGAGAGAGAGAGAGAGAGAGAGAGAGAGAGAGAGAGTTAGAGAGGGAGAGAGAGAGAGAGAGAGATAAGAGATAAGAATTTCTAGATGAGTCCATGTGCAAGTCCTAATTCACTCCTGCTTCAACTAAAAATTCAACTCAAAATTGAACTCCACCTTCAAAACCACTTTTTTTTACATCTATTATCCTATTTATAATTTAATTTTAAATTTTTTTCATATAATATGGCATGCTATGATAGAAAGAGGTTATTATTTCATGTTTGAAAATTCAAAGGGCTCTTCATGTATCTTAAATCATGAGTTAACTTCTTGCGATCTTACGTGAAACTTTTGATCTTCTTTAGTTAACTCTTTTTGGTATTTATTTAAATAATATTGGTGTTAAATTAATATTAAATTTATATTTTATTTACCTCAACTTTAATATTTATTTGACTATAATTATCTTGACTTCACATCTGGAGTTTAACTTCACTTATCTTGACTTACAACTTGCATGCAACTTGACTTTTTGACTTTTCTAAATTTAATCCAAAGCGGGGTCTATTAAAATAAATATTTAATGATGATTTTATAATAAGTATTTTTTATGAAATTATGGCCTCAAATATTGACCAAAACTCTAATTCAACTTCTCTATTTTTGCATGTTTTGAACTCCACTTATCTTGACTTGTAACTTTAATAAGTTTCTTGAATGCACTGTGAAAGCCTAAAACTTTATAGATATTCATAATTATAATATATATGGATAAAAAATATTATTTTAACCTAATTAAAATTTTGTAACATACCTTCCAAGAAAAATCATCTCCAAACTCCATGTACAGCTCCAAAAACACCATTTTATGCTATGTGATGCGCTCTTGTTCTCAAGAAACCCTGATTTATATTAGGGGGTCTAAAATGACTTATATGAATGATAAAAAACTCATATTATTTTGGGATATTTTTAAATGGAGAAAAATTTTAATTTTTTAAAATATCTAAAATTCTTCATCAAACTCCCTAATAAATTTTCACAAAAAAGTGTTTGCTTGCTGCTCTAAGGATGACTTAGAGATGTCTTTCAATGAGCTGACCCTATTTTGAATTGGTTTTAATTGTATAATAATTTATTTATAAATTTAAATTAATTATTCACACTTTAAAATATATTTTTTATTTTAAGGACTTGAAACACCCATTTCCAATTCTATTTGTGAGTAAAAAAGTGAAGAAACCTTCATTCCCTTCATGATCAAACATGTATATCAGAATTTTATCTCTTATAAGATAAATTATAGACATAAAATAAATTTAAACATTAAAATACATAAAAAAAAATATCCACATATAAAATTTCAAGAGTTTTCATTCAATAAAACTCAAAATATGCTCTTTTTGGTGTTGATTAGCTTGCCCAATTTCATTTCTAAACGCCCGTAGGTCTATGTTTTGCCATTTATTGAGTATTATGAGTCATAAATACATGATAATATTTTAAATATTATTTTTAATAAATCCTCTTATCTTTAAAATAGTTTTATTTTGTCAAACAATCACTTAAACCTATTAAAAATTACCTTTTTTGATTGTCTCTTTTATTTGCTTAAAACCCTAATGCTTGATCCTTTACCTTTATTCATAATGTTCAAATAAATTTTGATATATGAATTTGTATAAAGGTATTATATTACCTATAATATCTCACTTAACCTTTAGTTTTTAACAAATAATTAAAAAATGCAAACATATTGCTTAAAACTGAGCAAATGAGGGTTTAAGAAGGGTTTTAGAGTATTTGTTCTTCTTAACAATTATTCATAAAGTTAAGACACTATAAAATAAAAATATTTAATGTAATATTGAGTTCATAATGGTACCAAAATCACCATAATACCATTTTATCTAACTCATCTTCAACTTCATGTACCAACTCCTCTTCACCTTCATGTACTGAGCATTTGAAAATTGCCTTCACTAGCTTGGAAATAGCTAGTTAGAGGAATAAAAGAAACCTCTATCAAAATTTATAATTTTTAGTTGTAAATGAGAATTATTTTTAAATTATTAATTTTTTATGATGCTTTTAATACTCATTTTTACCTTTAATCCTTAAATGGAGTCTTCTTGAAAACCTACACATAAGCAACTCTTACCAATGGTGGCACAATTGACAACATTCTCGGTATCTTTATTGGGATGTTTCACTACTAAAAAATAAATAATAATAGATATATACATTGGTTTATGGAGTCATAAAAATATCACCATATTTGAAACTAAAAATTTCTTTTCAAGCAACCTTGAAATTGATATTTCCCTCAAACAACTACAATACTTGTGCATAAGCACTTATTTAATTAAAAACTAGATCAACTATCAGCTAAAAAATATGAAAGATAGGACTTAGATGAATTTAAAACTAAATATAGTAATAAAACATGTAAATAAAAACACTTAGAGGAAAATTAAATCTAAAACTACTATGTATAATCACTTAAAATCCACCTGGATCAAAACAAAAACCTCTCATGTCCTTTCCATGTGATTGATGAAGATGAATAATTTTTTTTTGTGTGAGTTCCATTCTATTTGGATAATATATTTTCATTATTATCAACCTCTTTTTCTTATCTTCAAGTGAATAAAATGAAGCCAACATACCTTCAATATAAAAAAAATCATCATGTAGTTTAATACTCACCTCATGTTGCTCTTTCACACTAAGAAAGCTTTTCAATGTAACCACATTCTGATTTACCTTCACAAATTATTTATAAATGTCTTAAAAATTAGAGGCCTACAAATATTCTTTAATTCTTGCGTCAACTCAAATTACTCCTGATGTAAGTCATCAAATCCTTTTTGGTCATCACTTATGCATGTTTTCACTTTTATTGATACAATAGAAAATATCCAAGGTGTGAGTGACCTTATGATGGAGATAATATATATATTAAGGTTTTTTATCTTTAGTACATTCACCCAATTCTCTATAAAATATTTTAGATAGTTCTTTCTTGACTAATAAAAGGGTAGAAGGAGCAATGTTAAAGCTAAAAATGGAATTACAAACTAAAAATTGGGGTGATGCACCAATGTTAAGGTCAATTATACATATACTAGACTCACTTTATAATATAAATAAATTTATTACCTTAAATTCATCTTCATACAATGACTCTTGCATAAGTATTTCACATAGAGGTCTTGAAAGACACATAAACTAGCTTGGGAGGAAGATCAATCATTGAATTCACTTCCAGATTAGGTAAAAATTAGATTTAGACACTTTATATGACTTAAAATATTGTTATTTTTCTATATAAATGTAATATATTTATACATAAATATAGGAAAAATAATCATTCACCAAGTTTTATCAATGAAGTAAGATCATACTTTATGAATAATTTGAAGATGGAGGAAAAATTTAAATATTTATTGATTCAAAGGTTAGGAAGTACAAATTTTGGTAGAGTTTAAATAATACAAATTAATAATATTCCATAATCATTCATAAATTAATTTACATATGTAAAATAATAAAAGATAGATAAGACAAGAAGTTTTAGATGAGTCCACATGCAAGTCCTAATTCACACTTGCTTTAACTGAAAATTTAACTCAAAATTGAACTCCAGCTTCAACTCTAATTTTTTTACACCTATTATCCCATGTATCATTTAATTTTAAATATTTTTTCATATAATATGGTGTGGTAAAAGAGAGGTAGTATAATCTTTCATGTTTTAAAAGTCAAAGGGCTCTTCATGCATCTTGAATCTTGAGTTAACTTATTGTGATCTTACATGCGACTTTTGATCTTCTTTAGTTAACTCTTTTTGGTCTTTAGTTAAATCCTCTTGTTATTGTATTAATATAAAATATATACTTTAGTTTTAGATTATGGTAAAAGCAGGTTTTAAAGGGACCCCGAAACCCTTTTATAGAATCAAAAGAGATAAAGCATTAACAACCACCAGGAAATGCAGTCCTGAAACCTACTGAAGAGTAGCATCAAAATCTGGTTCTATATGGACATCATCAATATCTATTTTATGAATACTATTCAGCCCCCTAATATTCCAAGAAAATATTTTCAAATCTATTTTTTGGGGGTAAAATCCAAAATAGTTGCCTACCGACCATCATCAATATTTTGCATATTTTCTAACTCTCTGGTTTTCTTAGTGGATCTTCTTCCAGGTTTGTCTGGGGAACCAACATCTAGTTTCACCTTAGAATGCTGTTCAACTCTTTTTTTAGATTTATTCAGAATAGAAGCAAGAGGTTTCACCTTAGTTTTCTAATCTATTTTGTTGCTTCTAGTTTCTACCCCCTTAGTATTGATCTTTTTTCAGCCCTTTTTCTTTGGTTTGGTTTATACTTTGAGTTTTCTCCATTATCTTTCACAACTTCTAGGGGAGGAGGCTCATCCAAAGGAAAGTCATTATCAGCCTCAGATAACACCTGAATCTCCCTAGACTAAGAAAAAAGATCTCCTCCTCTGATTTATTTCCAGCTTTAGCCAATAATTCACCTTCCTTTAGCATAATTTTGTCATCTACATCTCTCCATCGATCTTCTATCCTTTGATAGATCACGATTTGTTTTGATAGATCTGTCAGATCATCTATTCTTTGTTTAGGTATTATGGTATCTGATTGCAAACCATGTCCTTCTTTCTCAAAATTTACTTTCTCAAAAGAAGGCTCTTTATCTGCCTCAGCATGTGGAGCATTAGAATCTTCAAAAGAAGGCTCTTTATCCACCTCAGCATGTGGAGCTTTAGAATCTTCATTATTCTTTTGTTCTTGGCTATGATCTTCTTTGGGTTTCCATACTTTATTTTGTTGGACCTTGGTCTTTTTCCCATCTAAAACACTACTAGGATGATTTTTACTTTTGGAGGGACAATTTTTAACCAAATGCCCCTGTTTCTTACAAGCATAGCAAGAGTTGGGCAAATCTTCAAAAAAAAAATCTTGAGTTTTTTTACCAAGCTTGGATAATAGTTCCACCTTTTCTAGGAGATGATTCAGATCTACCACTTTAACATAAAGTCTGGCATATTGTTAACATTGTTGTTGAAATTTATACTTTAGTTACTTCCACTTTTATCTTGATTTTACTATAATTATCTTTACTTCACATCTAGAGTTCAACTTCACTTACCTTGACTTGCAACTTATATACAATTTGACTTTTTAACTTTTCTAAATTTAGACAAAAGCAGGGCTTAGTAAGATAATTATTTATTTATTATGTTATAATAATTATTTTAATTAAAATATTTCCTCAAATATTGACCAAAATTTGAATATAACTTCTCCATTTTTGCATGTTTTGAACTCCACTTATCTTGACTTGCCACTTTGACAAGCTTCTTGAATGCATTATGAGAGCCTAAAACTTTATGGATATTCATAATTAGAATAAATAAATAAATAAATATTATTTTAACATAATAAAAATGGTGTAACATACCTTTAAATAAAATTTTAACTCCAAACTCCATGTATAACTCCAAAAAACACCATTTTATGCTTTGTGATACTCTCTTGTTCTCAAGAAACCCTAATTTGAATTAGGGGGTCTAAAATGAGTTCTAGGCCTAATAAAAAACTTATAATATGATTTTTGGATATTTATTAATGGGTTATACCTATAAATTTTTTAAAATCTCCAAAATTATTCACCAAACTCCCTAGTAAAAATTCTAAAAAAAAAAGTGTTTGTTTGCTACTCTAGGGATGACTTGGAGATATATTTCAATGAGATGAACCTACTTTAATTTAGGTTTCATTTAATTATAATTTATTTATATATTTAAATTAATTTTTTACACTCTAAAATCAATTTTTTTCATTAGAAGGACTTGAAACACCCATTTCTAACTCCATTTGAGAGAAAAAAGTGAAGAAACCTTCATTTCGTTCATGATCAGACATGTTTATTGGAAATTTATCTCTCCTTATGTACATTATAGATATTAAAAAAAATTTAACATTAAAATAAATAAAAAAATATCCCCATATAAAATTTTAAGATTTTTTTGTTTAATAAAACTCAAAATATGCACTTTTTGGTGATGACTAGCTTGCCCAATTTCATTTTTGAATGCCTATAGGTCTTTATTTTGCCATTTTATTGATTTTTATATGTTTAAATACCTATTTATTTTTTAATTAATACATTTAATAACCCATATTATCATTAAAATAATTTTATATTCTCAAATAATTACTTAAACCTCTAAAAATTTACCTTTTTTGACTCTCTTTTGCTTGCTTAAAACCTTAATGCTTGATAATTTTCCTTTATTCATAATTTTCCATGAAATTTTTATTTATTAATGTTTATAAATGTCTTATATTCATAATAATATCTCAAAAAACCTTTATTTTTCAACAAAGAATATTTTTTTTGAAACATACTACTTAAAACTGAACAAATGAGGGTTTAATAAGAGTTTTAGAGCACCTATTCTTCTTAAAAATTATTCATATAGTTAATAAAATATAACCTAAAACCAATAAATTTAATATTTAGGTAATATAATACAAAAAATAATCCTAATACAATTTTATCCAACTCCTCTTCACCTTCATGTACTGAGCATTTAAAAATTGTCATCACTAGCTTGCAAATAGCTAGTTAGAGGAATAAAAGAAACCTTTGTCAAAATTTGGACTTATGAGTGTTACTAAGAATTTTTTTTGAATTATTAATGTTTTATAATTATTTAAATACTAAATTTAACCTTTAATCCAAGAATTTATTCTTATTTAAAACCTGTACATAAGCAACTTTGACCAATAGTGGCAAAATTGTAAATAGTTGAATAAGTTAAATCATCTCCATGAAGTGCTTTCACTTGAAGTAATCATGTCTTAGTTCACAAGTTATTTTAGTGATTTATTATTTATTAATATGTTTTTTATTCATTTTTGTCATTCTCATAGGTTTTATAATGCTAAATCAATCATGGGAGCTTCCTCAGTTTCATGGAGTTCATGTGTTTTATCTGAAGATGTGTTTCTTGCCCATACTCTTTAAGTATGTTTATTCCTTTAGACATAGTATATGTTTAGATAGTTAAATACATGTTTTATTACCATAATATATTCAATTATAATATTTATATCATGTTTTAGGTTCTTGATATGATATTACATCATTAGAAGTGAAGAAAAGTGAAGAAAGGAGTCCAAATGCACACTCTCAATGGTCATTGTTGTCTCTTCAATATGAATTTGTATGGACTACAAGGTAATTTGAAAATGTCTTGATACTTTTTTATAAAATATATAATGAGCTTACACACTAGTAATCAATGACAATAAATAAGGAACTAGATTGATAATGTTAATGGGTTTAAGGACTAGAGAGAGTGTCTCTTATAGTCAATTAGAGACCTATATGCCTTACAGTCCTGTAGGTCCACATTTTGGATTAAGAAAAACCTTAGAAAAATATAAAATATTATAAAGGAAATATGGAAACCTAAATTTCATTACACTAAATATATCATAGTGATACAAGCCCTTGAAAATCACCTAGGTGTGTTTGATAGTCAAAGATGGCCTAAGCTAAGTTAGAAGTCAAATGAGACCTCTTACAAGTTCGTATAGACTAGTTATACTTGATGTAAGGTGGTATAATACTTGATCATTATATATATATATATATATATATATATATATATATATATATATATATATATATATACACTATTAAAACAATTAAAATGGAAGTGTAATGGTTTGATAAGTTTGATAATAGGAAGATAGTCAATAAGTGGCCTTGAGCCCTCAAAATAAGTAAATGAGACCTACATGCCTCAAGACTGTAGGTCCTCTTTTGAATCCAAGATCAATCCCATAATAACATCAGAGAGTTTCAATCATGAATCCATAACCTATATATAAATTAAGATAGTGTTAAAAACCCTTAAATTAGTAATTAAGAAACTCATAAGTCAGAGATAGTCTTGAACATGAGATTAAGTTGACAAGCCCTAAAAGAACACTTATATGACTATACATAGTAATGTGTAAGGGTGTTAGTAGGTGGAAAGTGATTTGGAAGTGTCAAAGGATAATTTTAAGACCCTATATACATTGTAACTTTATATAAGCTCATGGACTATTAAGGAGGTGAGTGATGTTGAATAAGTCTAGAACACTAAGTACACAACTTACAGTCACCTATAGCACCTTGTACAGAAATGAAAAGGACAAGTGATTTGAGGATGACACAAAGGGTGTTGGAATAGGTGTATAAGAGATATGGAAAATCAAATTTATATTAAAACTAGTTCAAATAGCATTTAAGGATCAATGACATGAAGAAAGGTTCAAAAGCACCTACAAATAGTCAACCATCTTAAGTGAGCACCTACAAGGGTTAACCAGATAGTGGGACCTAATGAACATGATGAAAGAATACAAAGGTGTTGAAAAATGATTTAAATTCAAATCATATTCTGACTTGAATACATGAGATATTAAAGGAGATAAATTATGTGAATGGTAAGGTCAAAATCTAAACATAGTCAAGGAACTCTCTAAAGACACCTACAAGCTACAACCTAGATTATTGATTTCAATCCTAATGATACAGAGTTAAAAAAGGTGTTTGGAAGCACTTATAATCTAATTGAATATTTCAAGAAAGTTCAAAGGTGATGAGTGATCATTGAGGTAAAGGTGAAGTCAAAACTAATACACAATCAAGTTGAACCTAATAGACCCTAATAAGTACCTACAACCATTCTTTGTAAGTTATGAGATAAAAGTGTATAGGTTAAATTAGAGCATGTTTTAAAGTATCTAATTTGATTTGGAATACTTCTAAGTTAATGAGTCAAATTCCATCAATGATTTGAATGAAATGACTTAAAGCAAGAAGGAATATAGTTTAGATGACCCTAATGGGACCTACAGGCCTACTTGGAGGGTCAACTCATGTTTAAACATAAATGAAGAGTATATAATTTTTTAAAACGTTATTGAACCTAATTTGACACTTTAACTTAGTTCATGAACTTTGAGAGAATTAGTAATGACAATGATGAGGTCTTAAACACACATAAGACATTCAAGTACCTTGAATATCACCCATAGCTAGCTGATGACATAGGTTGGTTATAAACCCCATGGGAAGGGTAGAGATGTTTTAAATTCTTAATGGTATATCTAAGTTTAAAAGAGGTCATAAATTTATTGGGATATCAAAAGGAAACATGAGTGAACTTGACCAAACTAAATTCTAACTCTCTACATATAATAATCCAACACCTATAGCTCTACCTATTTAGGATATTTTGATTGATATGAATAATAAGGACTATATGATAGGGATAAAATGATCAAAACATAGTATATGACTTAATGAATCCTAAGTTTAAGATCTTACACATAGTCACAGGCCTACAATCCAACCATGAGAGAAATAGAAGCTTTAAGGGTTCTATGAGCGTAACCACACCTTGAGATTTGGTACAATTTTTTTAATGAGTATATTAAGACATTAATGATCATTTCAAGGTCACACAGAAAAATGAGATACCCACTGCTTTGTCTCAGACCTAATCCACTCTTTGGTAGGGAGCAATGAAGAGACCAAGGGGACTATTTGAGGTCTAAGCACAAAATAATATTTTAAAACTTTATGAAGTATATTTAAATAAATTAATAGTGATATAAATGGTCTAAAAACACACCTCTAAATGGCATCCACACTTAGTTTTCAATCAAAATGCCCTTGAGGGCTATCAAGGAGATGACAAGCCTAAACCCCAAACACCCTGACTAATGCACCATGAACATACATAGGAGTTAATATCATTGAAAATAAATTTATAATAATTTTTAGGGATGTTTAAGAGGTTTTTGAACATATCCCAATAGTAAGATAGATTTTTAAGACCCAAAAATCATATTTGACCTCTTTTGAGCCTCAAGAATGCTAATCAAGCCTCTTGAGGGCAACTTTAGATTATCATACCATCTATCACACCTATAATGGGGATATGCAACATTTGTGATAGTTTAGGAGGTCATTTAATAAGTTTTTAAAAGTGGAAGAAGGTTAGTTAGACTTTTGTTCTTTATTAACAATTGTTAAGCCCCTAGACAGGTCTTAAATCCTTCTAAAACCTTGAATGTGATAAGTCAAGGGAAATGGAATTTAAATGAATATTAAATGACATATTTTTATTATAAAAACTATTTTAAATTTTATAGGACTCTAAGGAGGTTCTGAACATGTATTGTTATGCTGATATCACTTGTATAGATTTCAACAAATTCACTATTTTTTCATTTTTTAGGTGTTTTTAGGTGTTTTGAGAAGGGGAAATCTTCCCAATCATTAGATGAGGTCATTTTGGAGTTTTTATAGTTATAAAATTCCAAAAATTTACACGGTATATTCTTGAGGTAATCAAATTAGGTCCATTTTCCAAGGCAATCCTAAATAGGCTCAAAATAAGACTAAGTAGTAAGGTGGTTTCATGGTTTGCATACTTCTATAGGGTATAAAGACCCAAAATTTGGCATGGATTAAATTTTATTAAAATATATAAAGTTAATAACATTATTTTGGGTGATTTCACAAATGTTGGAGCTTTCTAAAGCCAATTTTCTCTTTCTAGGCATACGAGGCCAAATTTGAGAAGCAAATGAAGGAAAATGAGTAATTCCACTTAGATTATGATCATGAAATTTTGTATGGATTTTTAAGGGGTTATATTGTAATAAAAAATATTCCAAGGTTTTCAATTTGGTTTGTAAAATCTTTTATACAAGGATCTTTTCAAGTTTTTAGGGATACAAGGAAGGGGTGTTAAAGCATGTTGTTTGAGCAAAATTGAATCTTTTGGGATACTCAATGACTCCAAATGACTTTTTAAAAGTTTTATGTCATTTTAAGAATACATTCATGGTGGAATTTTTCCTGTTCCAATGCAAAAACTCTCCTTTGCTTTTTGCTCATGTGGAATAATCAAGTGTTCACAAGTTGTAAATGATGCATAAGGGCTATTCAATAAGATTTATAAATATCCTTCTCACATTCCATGCCAATTTAAATTCTATAACAGTTCAAGGTTTATTTGAATAATATTTTAAGGTTTAAGGTGGTCTCAAAGACTCCTAACAACATCTTCTTTCCTTCTAATGCCTAGTCAAAAGTCAAAGTCAAATGTGTAAAAAGAGTCATAACAACCTCAACTAATTGGAGAGACCTAAAAAATAAAGGAGAGGAAGAATTAAAATTAAGACTTGAATGTGAATTTAATACCTAATTTTAAGGAAAGTAACTTTTCTAGTCAAGGGAGGTATTCAACCAAGAATATAGGGTTCTTGAGCAAAGATTTAGGCACTTGTTAGAGTCAAACTCCACCAGTCGAGGCTAAAGAATACCTTCATGATTTCTTCATGATTCAAAAAAATTATAATACACAACCTATATTCCATTTTCCAAAGGTGGAAAATATATTAATCAAGATATACTACGTTTGAATTGAGGAAGACTAAGTAAAGGTTATATTTTCTAGTTTTGTGGTTCTTTTCCTATTTCTCTCTCATCTCTCATTATCTCTATATGTAAGCCAATGTTTAGAAATTGAAAAAATCCTTAACCTAAGTTTTGGTAAGGAAATTATAAAAAAACACTTGTAATTACATATTTTAATGAATAAAATAGAATCCATGCCTCTTAAAAGTTTGTTTTTAGTGTATTTTCATGGTTTGTTGATATATGATAGTGATAGTTCATGTTTCCTCTCATCTTGTCCTTTCCTCTTTACCTATTTTTAGGTTTTATCTCATCCTTATAGGTTTCATAGTGTGATTTAATCATATATTTTTTATGGAAAGTGCAATCTTTATTTAGTGTCTTTGAGAGACCTATTAAACAGGTGCCTCAGATCATGCATCAAGCCTATGCCTCTGTGTGAAACATTGATGTTTTAATGCTTTCATTTGAGAACCATAATAAGGTTTATGTTCATATTAAACCTTCTTAGTGCACAATACATAAGTGGAGGTCACATTTTGGTGTATCGCCCTAGTTAGATAGGTTTTCCTTTTAGTTTACCTTCTTCTCATTTACCTTGCAAGTTAGTAGTGTAGAGTAGGGATCATAATTGATACATAAAGGGGAGATAGACATTAAAATATAGATATTAAATCCATATAATAGGCCACCCATATCCTAGGATTATTTCCATATTAATTCATACTATGAAGGCCTAAAACTACATTTACAAGGGTACAAGTCTAGTCATCAACAAGAAGCAAGAAGAGTAAAGGTTGGTTATTTTTCTCCTCTATTTTGTATTTGAAAATACTTATTAATTTAGTATATTTTATCCATTTATATTTATCTTCTTTACTCACTTCCAATACCTTATTTGAATTTATAATAAAATTGAATATGAAAATGAGATGGTTGTAGTACATGATCTCTCTCTTCTTTGATCCTCTCTTTTTGAAATATAAATTGTTCTTGAGAGTTGTATAATCGTTTATTGAAAACATTTTCATTACACACACACACACACACACACACACACACACACACACACACACACACACACACACACACACACACACACACACACACACACACACACACACACACACACACACATCCCTTATTTTACTTGCATTTTTAGATGAGATTAATATTTCAAATAGAAATGATTTAGTTGAGTTGTGCATTGCTTGTTAAAAAAAAGGTCATTTTTATCTAGATATTGAAAGAAGTTTGTAAGTCAAATTATTTAAAAAAAAGAACTTATCTCCTTCCTCTTCCCACTCTCCTTCTCCCTCCCTCTCCCTCTCTTTCTCTTGAGTAATGAACATTAAAATTTAAGAGTCAAAATTGTTTATTGTAGCTTTTCCATTTGTTGGTCAAATAAAAATAAAAAAAATCATTTGGAATGTACATGTTATTCATGTTGTCACATTACTTAATATAACTATAAATATTTGAAAATAATTGTGTCAAACCTTTATTTTTATATTTAAAAATGTATATATAAATGAACATATTTATAAAGGTATGTACACATGCATACATACATATGTGTGTGTGTATTCTCTATCAATTCATTATTATATATATATATTTAAAAATAAATATATATATATAATAAAATATATAATGAATAATATGTGTGTGTGTTAAATAAAGATAAATAAATCACATACACACATACACACACACATGTATATGTATATATTTTAAAAGTATATATGTATGTACATACAAACACACATAAATATGGAATGAGATTACAACTTGGGAGTTCTTGCATTATAGCTCCATCTTCAACCTATAAGATGAAAAGAAAATGAAAGAGAGAAATGAAAGAAGTAGACTTTTATCCTTATAAAGAGAAGTTTAGAGCAACATTGAGGAAACCCTAGATAAAGTGGTGGTGATTCATCCAATATAAGGGTGGAGATTTAACCCTATTCTCAAGTGGGAATATTTTTGTTCTTTTAATAAAAATATTAAATTACTTCTAATCCATTTTTTAACTTTGACTTGTGTATAGACTTTGATTTTGTTTTATTTTAATAACCTTAAAATTCATTCCACCTTATTACAATTTTTAAAATAATAATTAATTCATTATGATTAAATTTTATATGGTAAATAAGGAAGATATATAAATAGGCCAAATGGAACCTGGTCATAAGCCTAATTTCTTTTTAATATAACAATTAGTTAATTTCAATTACATTTTATATCCTTTTGAAATTTGGTTATGTAAAATTCTTAAACTACGAGTTTGACAAAACTAAAGTTTATGTATTATTACTTTAGATAGTGGAATCCACCACAACCCATTAAATAAATTTTAACCCCTTTGGTAGTAGTTCTTTGGGACCACTTCTAAGGCTCTTTGTAGAAATAAAACCAACTTTTGTTTCTTACCCCAATTTTGATTTGGAATTGATGTGTTTAAAATACCAAAGAATGATATTTTTTAAAGATGGAAGTTGTAAGAAAAATATTATAGCTTTAAATTATCATAAAAAGAATAAAATAAATTTTATTATTAAATTTACTATTTTTCTATGGTGATTTCATAACCTATTTATTTAGATTTTTGAGGGCAAAGTTTTATAGTTAATTAAAGTTACCTTGGAAAAGTTTATTAAATCATAGTTTTTCTCATTATAAAAATATTTTGTTGCCTTAATTGTAATATTTATGGTTTAGATGATTAGATTTTTTGAAAAGAAAAATGTATCCTCTTACATCAGATTTTGACTGGAGGCACTTTTGCACCTGATTACTAGTGTGAAAATTAGTGTGTTTTGTCTTGTTTGGAAAGGTCTTATGATTGTGATGGTTTTTTAAGTACCTTTTAGAATTTGTAGTTTGATTTGTGGATAATCCACACTATTTTGTGTCCTTTTTATACTTGTTGCCTTAGTTCAAATTTTAGACCACAAACATAAATGTTTGTGTCTAACCTTTGTTACTAGTGGGTGAATCTTATATAAGGCCCACTTAAAGTCCTTTCAATGTTTGACCTTGGAACAAGTCTTGGTTTCCATATTCGTGCTTAATATTATGTGGATCCATACTTACACCATATATATGGAGGTACTTGTAACTCCCAGTAGTGTCTAGTTGTGTTTGGGTCAACTATGGCACAGTGTTACCCATAAGGGGTAACAATGTTTTGCTTAGTCATGTAGATGATTGGTGAAGGTTGATTATCTTCACATCTAAAATAACAATCATTTATGAATGAGTGAAATATATCCATCCCTAATTTTGTATGTGATGTAATCACCATATATATGTAGGTAGCTTGTAGAGTAGGTGTAGGCTTAGTTTACTAACCCTTATAACACTTGGTTGTGTAGGTGTTATCTTCTAACTTGAGAATGTTCTTGGAAAACATGCTTAGGAAACTAACCCTTAGGATGCCCTTCTAGTGTGGTCAATTGACAACTAACTTTAGTGTGTTATTATAATACATGGTTAAAGTAACTAATTCTTAGTATGCTTACTTATTCATAAATGGCATGATATTATTCTTTATGCATGTGTTTATCATTAGTTTTAACAATTTAGTTTTATTATTTGATCATCTATTATAGAAGTAACCCCTACTGATTATTGATATTTGAGCTTGTTCTCTCTCATATTAACCTTCAACACCTTTTGAGATTTATTTGAGAGATGGGGTTTCTCTTATAGATTTTAGATTCATTGACCACATTAGAATAAGAGGTTATAATTTCTTAGTCACCCTTGATTATTGTTGTGTCATTACATGAAAGTTCTTGGATAAGGATACACACTTTATGATTTCATAGATAGTGATTGATAACCTTAATATGTGTCATTAATTAAAGTAGTTGACTAGAGATTTATAAGCTCATCTGAGTGATGTATTAGTTACCTTATTATCTTATATTTACAACTCTTTTTTGGTGATGATGTCTCATAGAGGAGGACATCACAAGTGTAAGGAAAACTACATCAAACCCTAATTCCATAAAATGTATATGTAGGTTTCCCAAGTTGTAGTGGGGGCATCGAGTCTAGGTTCTTAGAATAGGTTAGGGGTGTTTATCATCTTGCTTCATATTGGGTTCATACATCTTTGGTTGGATATTACTGTTTACTATTAAATTATGTTTTATTTTGATCAACATGTGGTAATTATCAACCATTTTATTTTAAATTAGTTGGTCTCCTTATCTTTAGTACCTTAAAAGCAGAGTTTAGTGTTAGATGACTCTCCCTTGGTGAGTCTAGAAGTGAAAACCCTTTTATAATTAATTATTATTTAAACTCATTTTGTTTGCCTTAGGTGTTGATCAATTTATGTGTGAATAAATTTGTTATCCTTCAAATCAAGAAAATATAATTTAGGTTTTCTTAATAATGTGAATTATCTTACTTCCTTAATTAGGATATTACTTATTGATTTTATTTTTAACCTCTCATTATTGTATTCTAATCTTTGATAGGCATGATAGTGGAAAATAAACATATTAAATAAATTTTATAGTAATTAAGTGTGTTACACATCAATTGTACCTTGACCAAATCAAAATAGTTAAACATTAAGTAACCATGGTGAATAAATAAAAACTGATGAAATAAGATAAAATAAAAAAATTGCATGGGTTTTAAGACAAATTTTTTGGGCATTACATTTTTGTTTTAGAGTCAAGTTTAAACACTGGGAGATCTAGGATGAATAAGTGCAATTTTTTTCTCTTCTAATCATTTTATTTTATTTTGTATATTGTAGTATGAAACCCATGGGAAAAGTGGTTAGCTCATGTAATGGGTATCATCAAGAACCATCACTTGATCAATTAGTGTAGAGAAACCAACAAATCCTCCAAAACCTTCGACACTTAACAAATATTTTGGAGAGATTACTTCAAGCTCAGGGTAGGCTTGTGAGAACCCCTCCATGTCAATAACAAGTAAGGTGCCCAATACAATAACATCAACGAAGGAGTCATAGACCATGTTGATCTAGGGTTTGTATTATATATTATCCACTAGTGTAGGAGAGGCACTCCATACAAGATGACTTCACCTTACTCTAAAATGTATGTTACCCTAGGATAAAAGGTGATTCTAGTTTGAGTATGCTAGCATGCAAAGGCCAAACCAATAGATATTATTGGTGCATAACCAAATAAACATTATTCATAGGATTTTTACTTATGCGGGGGTGTATGTTATTTATTTTTTTTAGATTTCCCATTGAAGGTAATGTTGAACTCTAGACTGACTAAGGATTAATGTGGTGGATGGATCAAGAATAACTCAACATTTTAGTAATATCATGTTGAGGGTATTAGGGAACTAGGCATAGGACCACCAAAACTTTGAGATTGGGTTGATCGTGGGCTCAAATTTTATTTTTTAATAGTATGCCACTATAGTTAGTGATCTAATATTTTGTTATGGGGCACTAGGTACCAATGTTGTACAGTTGAGTATTCAATGGATATCTGACTATGGTATGGTAAACTCTATTTTATGTCATAGATAATAACTTACCATGGAATTTTTAGATAATATTTCCTTTTAAAAAAAATTGTGATAAATAGAACTTAAATTATGATGCTTGTTAACAAAAAACATACATTTAGATTTTTCAAAAGAAGAGAGATTCAAACTAAGAACAAAGTATCAAATTATAAATGAAAATAAAATGATTCTTAGTTGTTTAGAATACCTTTGATACTCTTTTATTAAGTGATGCTTATGTGGGGGATGGATGATTGTCATTTTTAGTTTCATAATAATTATGGTTGGTGATGAGTGACATATATGTACGACCATGATGGTACTTATTTTTACATTGACAGTGTTGGATTCTATGACAAATATGATATGGAGGATGTAAAAACTATTAATGTGGATGTGAGATGCCCTTACCCCCTATGTGATACCAGTAAATTGTAAATTATGTTGAGATTATGAATTAATGTGGATAGTTATCTCAATCTAAACATGTGTACCTTTAAATTTTATATTTATTATGTACATGTATAATTATAACATATTTTGTACACCCATGTATCATTGTATAGGTAACAAACCCCATAAATAACGGATCTTATATATAAACAACATTGTTATGTGATAACATAATGAGTATGTCATGGTACTAGTATGATGTTATGTCTGAAACCTAATTATTTTATTATGAATATAACATGAATTATCTTGTGTGAAAATCCTATTATTATGTGGTGTAAAGTAACTTTTTTTCAAACAAACATATGATGCATAATTGAAAATTGTTACTGTGTAGTAATGTGTTGTGTTGTGTAACCCTACATCATTGCTCTAGTATTTGGGTAATGATGAAAGTATAGGGTTTGAGGGTGGAGTATAACTATGTTTATAATTTTCTAGACATGGTCAAGGGTTAAGAAGTGGAGCTTCTCATAATATACAAACCCATCATTCCCCTTTGTACATGGTATCCCCCTAGATATTTTTGGTGTGTGAACCATGAGTGCCTTAAACACCATGGGATCTTTGTGCACAATGGTCACTTTATAAATGGTGTGTTACTTCACCTACCCCTTATAATTTTTAAAAATAATAACCTTTGTGAATTATTTTGAATGCATTCTTGTGAACCTTTGGGAGACATATGGAGAGAATGATGTTTTAGTCTTACCTTTGAGAGGTAATTAATTTTTATATTATTCTTTCTCCCCTCAGGTGGATTTATTATCCACATAGTTATATAATGTGTACTTTTTGTGAGATTATGGTACCCTATTTTATTTTAATTTGATTGATATTTTATGTTATTTTATGACATTAACACTTTTATTCTCTTAAATCTATATTTTATTCTACACATATATTACATTTGTTTTGAATTACTATGATTGGAATTTCAATTTTTTTATGACCATTTGGATCTCACCTTATTACATAATTGAGATGATTTTTTGATATGTAATATTTATTTTGAAATATCTATCTGAGGCTAATTGGAATTTGATTTAGTTATTGGATTATGTTAATGATGTTTTGTTGTTATTATGTTTGAATGTTGGTTTCATGAATATTATGATGTGATCATTGTATGCTTGTTACATGTATGGGGGAGAATGATTAGCTTGGAATACATCTAAAGGGTGTGATGAGCTAGCTTGTGAGGTTAAGTCTTGAACTATCCTCTCACCCACCATATGTGGTGGTTTCATATAGGATTTAACTAAAGCACTTGTTATCCTACTTTTGGTTGGTCTAAGTAGAATCCTTCTTGGGAGTTATAAGGAGGTTATATGATCTTATACATGATTTGGATATAAATTATATTTATTATTGGTAAGTCTAAGGAGTTTATTTTTAGATCATAATTATTCTTTGGTTATTCAACCTCGATATTTCTTGATTCAAATGATAGTTGATGTTATTTCTTAGCATTACTTAGTATTGATTTATGTTCTACCATGATTTTTTAAATTTTATTCACCTTGTATGTTCACCATGGGATGACACATAGTTTTTTTATATGATAGTATAAGACATGGATACTTATACATAGACTCCTTCAAATATTTTGACAATAATAGTCTATGATATCTGTTGATTCATGATAGATAAAGGTTATTAGTATTGGTTTTTATTGCTTGATGTTACCTAGTGTTTCTTAATATGGCTTGGTTATGGAATGGTTCTAATCTCAACAATGTACTCTTGCCATGGGATGGTGCATAACATATTCAATCTATTATCATAGTAGAACAATATTATTATTATATACATTGTTTACTAGAACTATAAATTCATATAATATATTAGGTTTCAGTGGGATAAGACAAATTTGGATGTTAGTGTGACAATTTTGATATTATGGGTTATTTTTTAATAAAATTAATAATTATATTAACCAAAAATAACCTTCTAAATTGAAAGAAATCCAATTTCACAATAATAGTAAAAGATGCTAATAAGTCTAGAATGTGAATAAGATAAATCTTTGAGAATAATTTAATTGACATGAAGACATGATTGGAATTCAGGGGATTTTTTGTGAAATAAAAAGAAAATGTGTTGATTTGAGTTACACTATTTTAAACCTAGTATGTACTCTAGTAATGTTTGGTTCTTCAACCCTTGAGTTGGTTTGACATATCAAGAATGATGATTTTATAAGGGGGAGTATGTAATACACCATGTGAGAGACATCCATAGATTACTAATTGATTCAATAGGAAATTTAATTGCGTGGTTATGAAGAAATTGAATTATAATTTTTTCATTGTTGCTAAAGGATTAAGGTTCCTCGATGAATAAAGAAAGACTATTTAAATTATAATTTCACAAATTAAATACATATTCACGTATCATAAATTTATAATATTTATAATTGAAATTTAATATGTCTTAGGATTTCTAGAGATCATATGAACCCTATTCCATAGGTCTTGTATAAAACCTACTCTCTTATTTCATATCCTAGTTAGTAGGAATTGACCTACTTATTGGACAATTTTTTAGGAAAGGTAATTTACAATTATTTGTTGTAGGAGCCCATATGGGCATGTAAGATATTATTTTAGGTGTAAGACTTTACTTTGAAAAAAGACCATAATAGGCAAGAAAAGCATGGGTCCTTTCATGACATGAAAATGCACATGCAATGGAGGGTAATCACTTCATTTAATGAACTTGGGAAGAGGAATTTGGCTCCTTCCTTTTATTTTCAAACCCTTGGATTTTATTTAGGGATTAATTTTAGTCATTGTGAAGGATTAATTCTCTAAGCTAGAAATTGGTGGAAGGAGGAGCTTGTGAGGAGATTTTGGGAGTTTTAGAAGCTTGTAGAAGTGTAAGAAGCAAGAAGAGTAAAGGTTGTTTATTTTTCTCCTCTCTTTTATGTTTGAAAATACTTGTTAAATTAATATAATTTTCTCATTTATCTTTATCTCCTTTACTCTCTTCTAGCACCTTATTTGAATTCTGGAGAAAATTGAATATGAAAATGAGATGGTTGTATAAGTAGATAACCTTTCTATTCTTTGATGCTCTCTTTTTTAAATAGAACCTATTATTTAGAGTTGTATAATATCTTATTGAGAACATTATATATCCCTCTCTCCCTTATTTTCCTGTCATTTTTAGATGAGATAAATATTGTAAATTGAAATGATTTAGTTGAGTTGTGTGTTGCTTGTTGAAGAAAGAGGTCATTTTTATTTAAATATTGAAAGAAGTTTTTAAGTAAACTTATTAGAAATAAATAACTTGTCTCCTTTTTCCCACTCTCCCTCTCCCTTCCTCTCTCTCTTTCCCTTGAGTAACTAATGTTAAAATTTAAGAGTGAAATTGTTTATTGTAGCTTTTCCATTTGTTGCTCAAATAATAAAAATGGAAGAGAGAAGTGAAAGTAAAATTAAAGAAGTAGAATTTTATCCTTATAAAGAGAAGTTTAGGGCAACATTGAGAGAACTATAGATCAAGTGATGATGATTCACCTAATATAAGGGTGGAGATTTAACCCTATTCTAAAGTGTGAATATTGTTATTTTTTTAAATAAAAATATTAAATTTACTTCTAATCCATTTTTTTTACTTTGACTTGTGTGTAGACTTTGATTTTGTTTTCTTTTAATAACCATAAAATGCATTTCACCTTCTTACAATTTTTTAAATAATAATTAATATTGTGTGAATAAATTTTAGATGGTAAATAAGGAAGATTTATAAATAATCCAGATAGAACCTAGTTGTAAGGTGAAATTTTGTTTAATCTAACAATTTGTTAATTTTAATTTCATTTTAGACTCTATTAAATAGGTCTAAAACCCTTTTGAAATTTGACTATGTAAAATGATTCAACTATGAGTTTTTAAAAACTAAAGTTTGTTTATGATTACTTTAGGTAGTGGAATCTGCCACCAACCATTAAATATTTTAAATCCCTTTGGTAGTGGTTCTTTGGGACCACTTATGGAGGCTCTTCATATAAATAAAACTAACTCTTATTTCTAGCCCCAAAATTGATTTAGAATCAATTTTTTAAATATTAAAGTTTTTATAAAATTATTATAGATTTAAATTATAATTAAAATAATAAAATAAATTTTATTATTAAATTTACTATTTTTACTATGGTGATTTCATAACCTATTTATTTAGAATTTTGAGGGACAAATTTTGTAGGTAATTAAAGTTATGTTGGAAAAGTTGATTAAATCACAATTTTACTCATTATAAAAATATTTTGTTGACTTAAATGTAATATTTATGGTTTAGATAATTGGATTTTATGAAAATAATAATTTATCCTCTTACATCAGATTTTAACTAGAGATAATTTTATACCTGATTACTAGTGTAAAAATTAATGTGTTTTGTCTTATTTAGAAAGGTCTTATGATTGCAATGGTTGTTTTAGTACCTTTGAAAATTTATAGTTTGATTCATGTCTAATATAAAATATTTTGTGTCCTTTTTATACTTGTTTCCTTAGTTTAGATTTTGGACTAAAATTCTAAATGTTTATGTTTAACCTTAATTGCTAGTGGGTGAATCATGGATAAGACCCACTTGAAGTCCTTTTGGTTTGTAACCTTGGAATGAGTCTTGGTTTCCATATTCGATCTTAGTTTTATGTATGTTCATGCTTCCCATATGTAGGGAGGTGCTCATAACTCCTAGTAGTGTCTATTTGCATTTGGGTCAATTAGGGCCACAAGGTTACCTACAAGGGGTAATGATGTTTTACTTTGTCATATAGATAATCAGTGAATCTTTATTGTCTTCACATCTAAACTAAAACTCATTTATGAATGGGTGAATTATAGCTAGACCTAATTTTTTATGTGATGAAATCACTATAGATATGTATTTAGTTAGGGGAGTGGGCATGGGCTTAGTGTACTAACCCTTAGAACACCCCTTTGTGTGGGTGTTATCTACTAACTTAAGAATGTTATTGGAGAACATGATTAAGAAAATAACCCTTAGGATAACCTCTTAGTATGGTAAATTTGTTGTAGTATTGTCAATGATGTCATGGTGATATCCTGGTGAGTGGATGAAGTGCCTTGATAGTCTAAGTGACAATGATAAAGTGTTTATCCTAGTATGCTTGAGGAGGCTTGGTTAATGATCAATTTTGAGATGAATAGAGATGTTTAGGGAAGAGTATGGAGTATTTATATTGTGAAAGGGGTGCTATAATAAGTTTTATATGCTTTGAGTGCTTGTGTACATGAGTGAAATTCACCTAATTCATCATTTTTCTCATTTAGACATTTTGGGTCTAATGGTATAAAATTTGAGTAGGTAGTTTATTTATGTCACCATTGACACATGTGGATGAGTTAGAGGGATTTGGTCATATGGTTGTGATAAAATTAGTCCCTAGTTACTATGTACAAATTATAAAGTCATGTGATGAAGTGTAACCAAAGATATGCAAGTGAAAACTTGGGCTCCCAGACATTTTGATAGTCTTTTCCCATAGCCAAAATTTCAATGTGGCAAGAAGAGTTGAGTAAGCATTTTGATGATGGCATATCTCACATGTGTGGATGTTTTAGGATAATTTGGTCATATGGGGTTATTAAATTTATTCCTAGTTTATTTATGTTAAATTTTAGATCAAGTGATGAAGCATGACAAAAGATATGCATGTTCAAAGATGGCCTCTTAAATAGTTTTTGACATAGTTGGCTTTGTGACAGAAACATTTGAATGTCATTATATTTCACATGTGTGAGGGTTCCAAGATCAGATTGACACATGGTTGGATTATCCTATGTGAGTATATCATATGATCCAAATTTTAGAACATGCACTTAAGTGAATAAAAATATATGGAGGTGCAAAGTTGACCTTCTAGGTAGATAAGCAATGGTTCCCATACTTAGTCTATTTTGAATGATGTTAAAAACCAAGACCAAATGGAGATATAATGGCTTATAGGTGATCATAAAATGAATATATATATAGTTGTAGTTAATTAAAATAGCTCAAATTGTTCATTGGTTAATACAATTAAAGATTAGGACCAAATGAAGATCTAATGATGCATGGATGATCGTATAAGATTGATCTAATAGTGTGTGTTGAGCAAGATGTTAAGAAGTGAATGATGTTTAATAGTATAAGTTATTAGAAGGAATTCTAAGATGTGAAGTTTCATGATCATGGGGCTTATGATAAGTATTGAATAGTTATAACTATAAGATAAAGACCTGGATGATCTACAGAGATCAAAGGTGTGTGTTGAGTCAATATTGCAAGATTGCACGAGATGAGGTCAACTATTCAAAGTTTAACATTTGGTAGTGGTGTAATATAAGTTAAAGGTTGAGATTAACATAATAAGATTAATGTTGCATTATTTATCTAAATTATCAAGGACACAAGATGAAAACATAGTGTTTGATGTTTAATTGTGACCATTTGAATTCATATATTTGAATTTAATAAAGGAAAGACTAGTGCTTAGTTCTTGAGCCAAAATTTTGAATTTATGCATACTCTAGCCATGAAGAAAAAATATTTTTTTTAGAGGACTCTAAGGGTCATATTTAAATATAAATTTAAGGTTTGAAAGTGTCTACATTCAAAGCTATGAAGGTCCAAAGTTTATTGTGTGTTTGACTGTGTTCTAAAAGTAACATGAGAAGAGTAATTGAGCTTGTTATGATGCTATTTTGATGTCTCATGATGAATTTAACATTATGGAGTGTTTTAAACTCTATTATGACCATTTTTGTGCATTATAAAGGTCTGAACAATTATATGTAGTATGAACAAAGGTTCAGAAGTTGATTGTGTATTCATTCATGGTGATTATGTGCATAGAATATTGTTTGAGAAAATTATGCTTAATCAGAAGGGTATTATGATGGATATGGACACTTAAGGGAGACCTATAGAACATTTTTCATGGGTATATATGTTTAAAATATTTCTCATGTTCCTATTTTTATTATAGAAATGTCAAAGAGCTGAATGGGTCTCCATAGGCCCTAAAAGTGACTTAGGCTTATTTAAAAGTGTATTATGCTTAAGTGTGGCCCATGTAAGATGATCCAAAAAGGAAATATTTTGGACTTGATAATTCATGATTTATTTATAAATAGTGAAATCTAAGATGATGATTTCTAGATTTGTGAAATAAACTTGAGAGAGACTTATGCAAGGCTTGTGTGAGGAGTATGCATTAAAGCGAAGGAAGGATATGTAGTGTGCCTGTTCATTGAGTTAATGATAATAATAGTTTTTTGACTATGTGTATGACTTGTAGGTCAGGTCATTAATTTTATAATAGTGATTTTGTAATTTGAGGATGTGTGAAGAGGTTTAAGTGTGCATATGAGGATAGTTTGAGTCAAGGAGAAATATTATGGCATGCCTATGTGAGAGGTCTGCATGAGATAGATAAGGATTTTGTGTAGAGGTTAGATATCAATCATCAAGTGTCAAGGACATTAGTTCCAAGGTGGATGTGTTCAATTTAAAGGAGGGTCTAAATGACTTGATCTTCCTTAGGGGTAGTCGTTCCTTGTGAAGTAGGTATTTCACTAAAGGCCTTTAGTCTAAAGGATTTGATCAAGGTTTTTTGGTCTAAAGGAGTTGACCATTCTCTTGTTTGTAATTTATTATAGGAAAAGTATTCTATGTGTTACAATCTTGAGACTGGGTTTTATTCCCCATGAGGGTTTCCCATAGGAACTATGTGTTGTGAGTTTGATCTTGTGTATGCATTGAATGATTGAGCTCTCTTGTTAATGTTGATTGATCAAGTTGATATATGTTGATTTTATAATAAATAGTTTGAAAGGATTGAAATTTAAATTGAAATATATAGGCTCATAAATTCACCCCAATATAAATTATTTTATCTCAAATAATTGGTATCAGATTAGATCTTTTGGTATTGGCTTGACAACTTGAAAGTGATCCAAGGAATAATATGGGTAGTCATCAAGGCGGTTTCTCTACTAAGTAAGCACTGATGTTCAGTGGATCCAATTATGCATTTTGGAGTGCTAGGACGAGGACATACATTATGTCCATAGGGTTTGATATATGACAATCTATTCTATATGGTTATGTTGCTCCTACAATTTCTCCATCTAGTGTTGTAGAAAAGAATTTATTTGAGAAAACTTCTAAAGAAATGAATGATATCACTTGTGGTCTTTCAGAGACTAAACACACCAAATTAATCTATTATAAATATAGTAAAGAGATATGAGACAAAATGTAGATCATTTATGAAGGAGATTCAAAGGTCAAGCTTGCTAAGTTCCAAACTCATAAAAGGATATTTTAAAGTCTCAAGATGAAGGAAGAAGATTCTATGGCATCTTTTCTATAGAGAGTTGATGAGATTTTGAGCATCATCAAAGGTCTTAGAGAGAAAATTGAAGAATATACTATAGTTTAAAATGTATTAAGGTCATTGTCCCTCAAGTTTGATTCTAAAGTATCTACTATATAATAAATTCATGATCTTACTCAGCTAAAGTTAGATGAACTACATGGCATTTTTACTGCCTATGAGATGAGAAAGAATGATGATGTACCACCCAAAGAAAGAAGCAACATTCAAGATAAAGATGAAACCAAAGAAGAAGTTCCAAGGTAACAAACCCAATTAAGATGAAATTTATGATATATATGAGGATAAACTAATTACTTTGATTTCAAGGAAATTGAAAATAATTTCAATCAAGTAGAAGGGTAAACTACCCCTCAAATGTTTCAATTATGGAGAGGTAAGACATTTTGATAATAAGCGCCCTCATAAGTATAAGAAATATGATGATGAATAGAATGATCAAGGTTATGATGATACCAAGAGATCATTTAGCTCTGATAAAAGAAAAAAAGGATTAAGAAGGTTTGAAAACAAAAAAATGCTTTAAGTACAAGAAGAATCTCTACATCAAAGAAGATTGTAGTTCATTAGAGGATAGTGAAGTCAGTGACTTAAAGTATGATAATTAAAATTATGGTTCTATTGAAGATGAATAATTATTCATGGCTGAGGAGGTAGTTGATCACATCAAAAGGAGTCTAATTGGAGTGATTCAAATGAGATGGAATATGAGACTACATTGACAAATGCTCTTGAAGAAATGAAGATTGAGAAGAAGATCAATAAGAAGATGAAATCTAAACTCAAGGACTATGAGAAGAAATTTAGTGTGTTGATGGAAAGATTGGTTTAAGACTCTAGAGAGTATGAAAGTGTTATTATATTTCTTAATTCTAAATTGGAATCTATGTCTACAATTTTAGAGCCAAAGAAGAAGAATTATCAAGGCATGATTATGATAATGAGTCATTTAAATCTAAGTTAGAGAAGACATCTAGTAAGGTAATGCCATTTGTGATATTTGAAAAGATCTCAAGCGATCTAGACAATATTTTGAATGATCAAAAACATGCAAGTGATAAGTCTGGTCTTAGATAAAAGAAGAACAAAATATTACAACTCAAGACAAGATGGAGACTAATGTGAACAAGGAAAATCATACTTTGAATACAAATCATCAGATAAGGAATGAAGATGCTAGAAAAATAAAGACAAATCACATCAAACAACCAAATGTCAAGAGGTGTGTAAATTTTAATGGTTACTGCTACTCTTGTAATCAATCTGGGCATAGAGCTAGAGAATATAAAAGACTTGTTATAAATGAGTTTACATCAGACTATGATGGGGGTCATCATTAAAAAGGTGTGAGCAAGGTTGAGTGTTTAAATTTTCTTGATAAGGGACACTTAGCTAAGCATTGTCTAAATAATGAAAGGTTAGGTAAGTCTTCTTCAAAAAGAGTAATTTGTTTTAGTTGTCATGACATTAGACACATTGATAGTTTTTTTCTAAATAAGGTAATATAAGTTGAGTTTCCATCAAGGAGTATGATTTGATACAACTATGACTAGAGAGCTCACATTGCTAGATTCTATAAGCAAAGGCCATTAAGTCAAAATAATTTTAATTAGGCTTCAAGAGTGCAAGGAAGAAGGAAAGTTATCTCATAGAAACCAAAGGTGGTATGAGTGAATCATGATGAGTCTACATGTCCAAGTAATATATTTGATATGGTCGATAATGCTTCAAAAGTTGAATAATTCCTAGGGATTTCATTTTGTTCTCATGTTGTGAATAAAGAGACCAAGCTCAAAGATAATAACAAGGTGTTTATTGAAGCTAGTTCTAAGGTATGTATAGATCCAAGTGAACATCATGATATTTTTTAGCAAGATTTATGAAAAGGACATCAACTATCAATGCCTAGTGATGAGGTTCATAATGAAATGATGAATTTTTTAGATGAAATGGTATGTCATGAATCTATGTTATTTCCATGTATTTTCAATCCTATCTTAGAAGAAAATGAGATTGATTTATAAAAGGAACCAATTGTCATAGTTTAGGCTGAGAAGAAGAAGAATAAAAGTAATAAATCTTATAGCTATAAGAGGTTTATAGTGGTTACTGAGGAGATGTGGGCCACTCCTAGCTTCACTTTATTTTAGAGTATAGTGGTGTAAATGATGTTTCTATATATGATTTTTAAGATATTCCTTTCAGTGGAGAAGAAAGTGTTCTTGTGATGTTCTTTAAAAGGTCTTAGAAGTCTAGAGATGAGTGTTTTTAGTTAGATCATGTGTGTCTAAGTGGAAGATATGTTAAGGTGATGTTATGATATTAACAACTATATATGGAGTAGTTTGTAGGGCCAAATTAAAGGTTCCTAGTGGAAAAAGAGGATCTATGTTTCATCAAGATGATTTTTTTCATAGAAATGTATGCTAGCCTTATTCTATCATGCTCTAGGTGGTTTTATGGTTTGAAGGTATGTTAAAGTCAAATTTGAGTTTTTTGTTTGCTCTCAAGTTTCTCAATTTGTGCTTAAGAGTATGTAGGTCCTAAATTGGGTTATAGGATGTATGGGTTCCCAAAAATTTGGAATCTCAAATCTTAGTCCAAAAGTGTGTAATAGTTATCTCTAAGTGTACAAGAAGTTTCAAAGGTGGACGTTAACCAAAAGGAGGATTTTTGACTCATTTTATTTTAAGATTTTAGGGTTTTGGGATCTACTAGAAAAGTGTTTTTAATTTTAATTTTAGGTCTAAGTATTCATAATATATTTTAATGGGAAAAATGGGTTGTCAAATCATGCTTCACATAGATTTTAAGGTTTATGGTTTTCAAATTATTCATGTTTTTATCAAGATGGAGGCCTAATAGACAAGTTGGTTCTTGAAGGAAGTATATTGCATAGATTGAGTTATTTGTAAAATTTGTGTGATTAAGGGGGAATTTGAGAGTGATATAGATATCAAGTTTTATGTCTTGATTGTGTGACTTATGAAATTTGTGGGATTTGCAAGTTTTAGGTAGGGCTATAAGGAGACTAAATAAGACTAGTGAAAAAAAGAGTGATTTTTATTCAGTTTCTCCAAAAGACTAAGGCATGAGTATTTCAAGGTGATTCCTTACGTTAATTTAGTAAATATATCCTATTTATTTAGTGTTATGTATTTTTTTTGGTGGTTCTTAAGGTATTTTGAGAGAGAAGGATAGTAAGCTTGTATGTTGGTTCTTCATGGTGTGTGAAGATCTAAAGATGTTCAAGTGATGCAATAGCTCAAAAATATTAGGGTGAGTCCCTATCAGATGTATCTTGTATTTTTATGTCCTTAGGATCAGTTGGTGCCCACTTTATCATTGTTTCAAAGGGGGATAAAGTTCCTATTTTTGGAGTGCTTAAAGAGAGACAAGGAAGGTGAGTTGTATGATGTATGTTGACATCAATGATAAATTGGGAGATTTTTCAAGTATTGTTAATGATGTCATGGTGATTTCATTGATGTTTCCTAGTGAGTGGATGAATTGAATTGATACTCTAAATGATAATGACAAAGTTTGCAAAGTACTTGTCCTAGTATGCTTGAAGGAGGTTTGGTTGATCTTCAGTTTTAACATGGCTAGATATGTTCAAGGATGAGTATGGAGTATTAAGATTGTGTAATGGGTCATATAAGAGATTTTTTATGATTTGAGTCCTTGTGTGCATGAGTGTAATTCACCTGATTCGTCATTATTTTCATCTAGACATTTTGGGTCCAATGGCATAAAATATGAGTAGGCAGTTTGTTGACATCACCATTGGCACATGTGGATGAGTTAGTGGGTGTTGGTCATATGGTTGTAATCACATTAGTACCTAGTTTTTATGAATAAATTCTAAATTCATGTAATGGATCTCAACCAAATATATGTAAGTGTAAAGTTAGGCTCCCAAGCATTTTGACAATGTTTTCTCATACTTAGCCAAATTTGTAATGTGGCAAGAAGAGTCAAGTAAGCATTTTGATGATTGAATATCTCACATATGTGGATGTTTTAGGAGACATTGATCATATGGGTTTGTTTATTTTTATGCCTAGTTGATTTATGCTAAATTCCATATCATGTAATTAAGTACGATAAAAGATATGCATGTTCAAAGTTGGCCTCTTAGATAATTTTTGACATAGTTGGCTCTATGGCAAAGAAAAATATGATTAAGCATTTTAATGTAATTATACCTCACATATGTGAGGGTTTTAGGATCATATTGAAACATGGTTGGATTATACTATGTGAGGAGATAATATTTTCTAAATTTCATAACATGCACTCAAGTAAAGAAAAGCTATGAAGGTACAAAGTTGACCTTTCATGCAGATAAGCAATGGTCCCCATACTTAGTCTATTTTACATGATGTTAAAAACTAGGACCAAATGGAAATCTAATGGCTCATGGGTGATCATAAAATGAATATATATGATGCACATCAAGTCAAATAGGTAAAATTATTCATTGGTTAATAGAGTTAAAGATCAGGATGATGTCATTGACAATGATCATGAGGATGATAGCCTTCCTATTAATAAGAGCTAGTGGTGATGGATCCCTAGTAGGAAAATCATCTAGCCAAATGTTTGTATAGGCCTTAATGAGGTCTATATCAACCTTCCATTGAAATATGGGGATACCTTGATAGCTACACAATTCATAGAGAATCACATTTTTTGTGTTAGTGGTGTCTAAAACAATATCCATCCATGCATAGGCAACTTGAGGATATGTCAAGTATCCTATAGTGTCACAATAGCCTCCCCTATGGGTAAGTGAAATGTGTAAATACCACTATGTCAGTGCTTAAATAACACCCTCAAGTAAGCCTAATCATCTTGGATGACTGAAATCCATGTCATGTCATGTAGATCTAACCTCTACAAGAAACCAACCATGTCCTCTATTTAGATCTATGAGGTCCACAAATAGTGTGATCATTACTCTCAGCATATAAGAAAAACTAATAGATCTTATAATAAATTAATAGTTAACATCAACCTAAGTATATGTATCTAATTGAGCCTATCCTACTCAGCCTAATTGACCCTCTTCCAGAGGTTAGACCCCTTTCAAGGCATCAAAACAAGCAATTTTTATCCTCTAGGGTGAAGCCCCTATTTCATAAAGAGCAAATCCACCATTTAGGTGATTTTGCATATTTTTTGGTGATATCACCATTTTCATTTTGATGAAAATAGTGAAATCACCTAAAAATAGGCAAAATTGCCATTCTAACAATTTCCACCCAATTTTGGTGTTATTGCCACTTCTAAGAATGACAACTTTACATGAAGTCATCATTTTCCTTGGTGAAGACACCATTTGCCCAAAAATACAAACAATGACTTCATCATTTTTCAACCTAAAACATCAAATAAATGCTAAAATTTTAGCATTAATGGAAAATTTGAGATTACTTATTGGTTGCCCATCACATGGTGGCTGAATGTGCTCCCTCACCCACCCCAAAATGTGATGCCAAGATCCTCTATAGGAGATTTTTATCATCTCAATACTTAAAAAACTAGAGGTAAAATTCTTAATAGTCTAGGGTGAAATGAATTTTTTTCCACCCCATGGGTGAATATATAGCCATAATTTTGAATTTTTAACCCCTAGTACCTATAGTTCATTATGTATGATTTAAGAAGTGTATTTTTCACATTTGTGGTTCATTTTTCATGTTGTTTATTCCTACATGCCTTATTTTTGTATTGTATTGTAACCAAACCATATTTTTGGGCCTCCCTTAAGACCCATTTAACAACATTATTTATACCTATACCTGTTTGTCCAAATGTGCATCTTCAAACTCATATTTAGGATATAAATTTGTTTTTATCCTTTTCTATCTCATAAATCTATTTTATATATTTTCCACATAAGCCACCCTTGTCAATTTGCCCTGTTTTAGTAAATTCCTTTTTGATCAATCAATGCTATAATTCTTCCTTCCTAGGGAAAATAATTTTAAATCATGTGATTTAAATGAGAAAATGATTATAACTACATTTATTCAAATCATTCTTTTTTGATCAATTTAATGATTATAACTACTTTTGGGCAAACCATTATTTTTCAGCTCCACTCACCTTACTAGGATAAATGCTTTCATCACTTATTATAACCACCTTTGGTAAAATTAATTATTTGCATTTTATTACTAATTATAACCACCTTTGGGTAAATCAATATTCATCCCACCATCTTGATAGGGAAAATATCTATGCTATTTCTTATAACTACCTTTGGGAAAAACAATGTCACACTCATTATTACTAATTATAACTTCCTTTGGGAAAATCCATGACTCTGCCACCATTAATATTTAAACTGTCTTTGGGTATTTGATTAATTTCACCCATGTTATCACTAGATCATAGTATTTTCTTCATTTTGATGGAACATTTGATGACTTTATTTTTCCAGTTACTTAAGGGCTTATCAACAACCCTTTATGGCATTAACTGTTTAGATTAATGACTTTTGAATTCTTTTAAAATACATTATTGTGCTCATGTATTATAATGCCTTCTCAAATATGGGAAAAATTAAACACTTATTTTTAGCCACTTTCATGCCTAAACTAGGATTCAATTTAATTTATAGAAAATGACACATTTTAAGCCAATAAATAACCTAAATTTCCTAATTTTATCTATGTAAAGGATTTAATTGCCTAAAAACATGATGAGGCTAGTCTATTTTGCATATTGCGATGTATACATGAATAACATAATTCAGTTTTAACCCTAGTCAAATTATGACCTAGAAATTTGACACTTTTATCAAATTGAGATATTAATTCATAACATTTAAAACAATTTCTGAAAGACAAAAAGCACTAATCAAGATTAATTACATTGTAAATGTTAATTAACTTGACTAAATAAAAATTCTAAGTTGAATTAGTGAATTTCATTTATCTAAAAAGGAATTTTAATCTAAATATGAAGTCAAAAGTCAAATGATATAATAAAATTATTTATTATTTCCTAAATATTCCAAAAATTATGAGTCATAAACTCACGAATATCTAAATCAAGTTGTCATTCCTAGAAAATATTTAAAACTAAGGTGTCAATATTTCATGAGTGTTTTGACTCAATAGAGAGTTAGCTTAATTCAACTTAGGTTATTTTAAACTCAACCAAAGTTAAAATTTAACCTAACCTTCCTAGGGTTAAAGTTAGTCTTTTAGATATAAACATAAGTTCCCACACAATATGCCAACAATATTTTATGTGTAAGGTTATTATATTGGAATACCTTCAATAATCCATTGAGATTAGTGTTATAATTCCCATTTTTATGCTAATATTTACACCAAGCCACAAGTGACCATTAGAGAGATGCTACCAACATGAAGAAGCATCGTTAGAAGACTCTAACTGTCATAGATCAAGCATGAATATCCTTATGCCAACATGTAATTATCGAAATTGAAAAAGGAGGTAAATTAGTTACATTGTTTTTATCTCTATTTTATGATATTTTTTACTATGTTATGCTCTCCCTAGTTTTAAGTAAAGAGTGTTTATTCCTAGTGTATTATTATGCCCATTTTTTGTCATTTGGACTAACAAGGGACTAATATATATATATATATATATATATATATATATATATATAGTGTACTATTCAAACTCCTAAGATATAATAGGTAATTTACATCTAACTAGGTCCATCCTATCACTCTTCCATGAGGTGACATAGCCTATACTTTTATTACTAATTCCCATACTAAGCCTATCCATGCTTCCACCTCTCCCCTATAGGGTGTGTGCCTACATGTTTAATCAAAAACAACTAGGGTTTGCACTTATGAGACTCTAAGGGATTAAATTATCAATATAAGCAAGATAATATTAGAATTATAGAATCAAAATTAGTTATTAAGTGAAAATGTCACATTACATGTACATAGTCTTCAGAATATGCTATTGTAAACCATGTATATGTATCTACACCTAGAAAAGTTGTGCCTAACACTCTTTCATGTCAAAATCATAAATTACAACACAACACATCTATTATAAGTGATTTCAAAATCTTACAAGGGTATAATTAAATTTAAAGTGAGATACTAAGGGAAATGATTAAAGTTAAGTTGATCAACCTACCTCCTCTACACCTAGTGAGGAGATCTAAATATTATTGTGCATATTATAGAATGCATGGGCACCACACTGATTCATGTTTAGAATTGAAAAGGGAAATACAATAGATAATGGATGCAGATGAATCAAATAGTGACACATCCTCCAAATAATATACAATAGCACATCTATAAATTTAAATGGGTCAAATTTAGAAACAATATAAAAATGGTTACCAAAGCATAACTCAAAATAAAAAAAAGTTTGGAAAGCACAATCATAGCAAGAAATAGTACAAAAAACATAGGTAAAGCAAGTAAAAGATGCAAATATACCTCTCCAAAATGAGACTTAACTTTTAAATCACTACGGGTTTGGTTAAAAATATCTACTTCAATTTGATTATCATGGTCAAGCTTTGGGCAAGCAAGCCCAAGGCATCACTTCTCCTATTCTAGTAATTGATAATTTTGGTCAACAAGGTTTGGGAGTTATTAAAAATCCTATGAAAATCATTCATAGATACATTTAATCAAGGAAATAAGTCTAGATACATAGGAAATGTTATAAAAAGAGCAAGAACTTAAGTTGCAAGGTCAAAATCATACTAAGCCAATAAACATTCTCAAAACATTCTTTATAGTAAAAGATCCTAAAAACACCATATGCCTATAATAAGCATAGTTTCAAAGGGTAAAATGAAAATAAATATTCTAAATCATAATTTAGAAAAGGAAACTCCATAGTGAGGTGATCCCCTCTAGCATTCTAGGTTATTATGATTATTATGATTTCAATTATGAACAATACCTAGATTCACATTGCAACACTATTCAACTCCAACATAGAAATCACATTACATGAAATATTATGATTCCTATTTTTGACACACACCACATTGATAATGAGTAACCCGATAGACTAGTATGTTCTTCCTTTACTTGTACATAGTTTCCCTATTTATTGTTCCTTGTATATAGTTTCATTTTCATGTTACTTGTACATATCTTACATATAGTAAATAAAACAACAATATAATACACCAAAACATAAACAAAAAAACATTCAAGTACTTACTCAAAAAATACAAATTATAGATTTTATGCATTTCCATGTTTGCATCTCTTATACTTTCTAGGTACTACATATGTAAACTATCTTAGTATAGTTAGTTATTATCATACGTACATTATTTAATTTGTTCTTGTTGAGTGTTCACAAATACTTATAAGGCATAGGTCCACTACACTAATCCAGGTTTACTACTATCTACCCACTTGGAACATACACATAGATACATGGTTTCTTTATTGGACACATTTTCCCATTTGGGGACACCCTATAAGTAATTTTAATTACTAGGTTACATATTTCTAAACCCTAAATCACATATTTATCATTGTTATATCTTGATATTGATCATGCTACACCTATTCAGATTTTTTATGGCTACTAATACTTTAGACTCAAATTATGTACATCCTATCTCTTATAAAAATTTATACCACATGTTCATGCATACTTTTATTTCTATCTTTCCTATTTTAGACTTGATTGTGTCTCTATGATTATTCTATTTGATGGAATTTGAATATACCATTTATTTATGGATCTATGCCACTTATTTACATTATATGTATGCTTTGGACATGTGCCCATGTCCTTGTGTGTGATTTATTTATTTTGTATGTAGACATGTTAACATGTCCTTCCATGTGAATCTAAGACAACTTGTTTTTATTTGCATATGTGGACATTTGAACATGTCCTTGTATGTCTTACTTTCTTAGATTTAGTGACATGTGCCTCTCTTCCTTGTATGGTGGCCCCTAAGCCTAATTTTCATGCCTTGTGTGTGTTGTATGAATGCTTTCTTGTGTTCATAATGTCCATGACACTTATCTCTTACTTGTGACACACTCTATATTTATATTCCATGAGGGAACTCATGCATCTCCCCTTCCTAATTAGGTTTCATGATAGACATCATGCCCCATCCCCCTAGGTAGCTACTTAGTTATTTCTTAGATTTGTTGTTACAAACATTGTTATATCCATCTTGATAGTTGTGTGAATGATATCCATAACATACATCACACATTACAAATGTATGCTTAGATTATCTTACATTCTAATGTTATGTGTGCACATTATATTGGATTATTATGTAGATATCATATATACTCTAGCTAACACACATCTTGTAGAGCATTTTATTTTGAGAAAAATTATTACATAAATTCAAAAATTCTCCTCAAAATAAGGTGTATTCATAGGTGTTTGTCATATATATTGGGAGTCCAAAATGTAATCACAGTATAATGTTTATCACATAGGATTAGATTATAGAAATTAGACTTAGATAAATATAGCGGGAAATGGTGACACATATCAATATAGTTATAGAGAAATCAAAACATATGGACATTAACACCCAAATTAGGACACTAGCACCACATAAAACTAATTTCCAAGATATGTCACTAATTTTTAGTATCCTTAGTTTTATAAAATTCTAGATTGACTAGAAATGTATAACTGGTATATGTATGCAAAGGGAAATGCAACTAATCTCTAAATCAATCCAATATTAGAGAAGATAAATCCTAATTATACTTCTGATTGTTAATACATTATATATTTGGGGTCATGACCAAGATGGATCTGTTAGACCTAGCCAAGGTATCTCTTACCACAATAAAATCACTAGGGAGGGTTCCGAAGCCTCTAGTCAAACAAAACTATGTAATAAGCCTAGATAGGTCATATGTTTTTATATTCACTATGTATAAACTACAATAGTAAAGTATAATCTAGTGCTCACCAAATCTTGTGGCACAAATTAATGGTTAGTAAACATGCATAAAAGAATCCTAATTAAGTTATGTATAGGTAAAAATATAATGCATGGAGAGATAAATATATTCAAAACAATTACTTATGATACTTATATCTATTAAAAGAGAGGAGAAAATCTAGAGATACTTACCTTGAAGATGAACCCATAAAGACTCAATATCTCCCTTGGCCAAAGGTGATTCATAGTAGGTTTTAGTGGTTCATAAGGATCACTACGAAAGGCCAAAGCATCCAAGACTTTTTTGCAAAGAAATATTATTATCCAAGTATAAACCCTAGGCTATGACTCTTCAATTAGAATGGTAAAAGAGCAAATTGTAAATAAGTAAAAATGAATAATTAACTCTTTCTCTCTCTAAGAAATGACAATATGAATGTGTATATATAGTCAAATCTAACCCTAAACATTTTTTAAAGTTTTTTTGATAGGGTTAGCCTAATTTACTCTATATCATTATTAAAAAAAACAAATTAGGTCTTGGTCTAGGTCATCCAAGGTCTAACCTAGACCCTAAATGAGTTTTATCCATTAGAGTGCAAGGTTAATGGGGTTGACATTATATTTTAAACTATCAAAATAGAGTTTAGGCTAAGGGCCAATGAAGATGTAAAATGACTAGAGGAGGGTAAAAAATAGGAGGCAAATCTTAGGGGAATGTTTTTAGGAGATGATTAGATTGATAACAAGTGGTTTTAAATGGAAAAAAATCATTAGAAGCACCATTGGTCTACCCACCCCTTTCTTGGTGCACCCCTTAAGGTGTACACTTAGAGATATTGAGACTCAATGGGTTCTTAAAATAGATAAAGCATAAATAATTAATAAAGTTTGAATATATTATGTGTATACATATTCCCCACTTGAATCTCATCATATCCCACTCAGGTGCAATAGGAGATGGTGCTTTGAGAAAAGAACATAGTAACACATAACACTGAAGCTAAAAGAATACATTATTTTAAAGCATAAAATAACTAAAATTAATTGACTAAAAATAAAATAATTGAAAAATTAAATGTATGTGCACTTTGACATACCTTTATCACTAGTCTATTGTGCTTGTAGTTTTGATTGTGGAGGGTGCAGAGACTACTTTCAACAAACCTAAGGATATAAAACTAAAGAGAAAAAAGAACAAATGTAGGAAAGCCAAGATAACTAATATTATGTGGATGAGATGTACTTGTAAATTTGGTAATATAGGGTGACAAATGCTAGTTGAGGACCAAATGATCAAGATAAAATTTAGAGTAAATTAGTTAACCAAAAAACCAATGCTACTAAAGATCAAAAAATCAAACAAGTAAACCTTAAGTAAGAAATAAAAAATCACCAAATCAAACCAAGGATACATGTCAAAAAAGGTAATCAAACATCAATGTGAAATTAGTAACAATCCTTAAATTAAATAAATATGGGAAATAAGATGGTAAAGCAACATTGATGAGTGAGCAAGAATAATCCTTACTCAATTTATCAATGGAAAAAGTGCATGAAAGTATAAATAGACTTAGGTGTCTAAAAAAATGAAGTACAATAATGGAAAATGGTAAAAGAGAGAAAGTAATATCTATAAATGTAGATACATGGTATAAATAGAATAATCCATAGTCACTCATGCATATTGTTGTGTTCTAAAGATAGATAAAACTAAAAAATATGGTGCTAACATGTTTTAAGATGTGAATAAAAGGAAATATAGAATAAGGAAAATATATTTAGAATCACACTAGCCTATAAAGGGGGGAATGAAATGGATGGAGGGGAAAATGAAGGAAAAATTAAGGTAGAGAAACTCTTTATCAAATTCAAGACACTCAAATTAGGTTTATCAAAATAAGAGGACTTTTGACATTAAGGTCTCTAAATAACCTCTAACCACACAAATATTAGGTCAAAAAATGAAGTATGTAGATCACCCCATGAAGGCTATATGCATGAAAATTAAAAATGGTCCAATCTTCCCACAATGTGTTCCCTGTTCCTTAAGACCCATTACAGAGTCGTTAGTCTATTACAAAGATTAGGTACTTGTATGAGAAAGTGGGTAGCACCATAGATTTTTTTGAATTATCCTATTTTAATCTACTGACCTACCAAACCCCAATGAACCTCAAATCTATCATGAGGATAATTGTGGAGTTTGATATTTTATTAGAGATAGGAGATGTTCTATGAATCATGTCTTTTGGTGTGATTTTGACTTTTGATTTTGTATGTTTCATTTTTGGATCATTTCCTTTTGTTTTGAATGATTTGTATTTTAAATTTTTTTATGGATTTTTCTATCTCCTCCGTAAGGATTCGAAAAACCAAATGTTGGTGATAAATATGACTAAAATTTGAAGATTTTGGACTTGGTTACTAAGAAAAAGAAATTAGAGAGCATGATATCTAAGAGTCCTTTTAATTCAGGTGAAATAAAAGTGTTATTTTGACTTTGACCTTGGTTTATCTAATGTGGAAATAAAGGAGAAGAAATCAAGAGGAATAAAACATGAAATAATTTGAATTACTTCAAATCATAAAAATTGTGACAAAGGTTGAAAAAGGGATATAATAAAAATGGAGTGTGATTAATTATCATAAAAATGAGTTAAGTGTAGGAGAACATGCTAACACCTTATTTTTATGCAAATTTTATCTACAAAAGAAGAAAAACCTAAAGCTGAGAACAAAAGATCATAAAATTATAACCATTGCAAACACATTATAGAAAAGAAACACTGAATTTTAAATATGGTGATTTTATGAGGAAGACGTGGTCCTGTCTATGGCATTACAATACAAATCATAAAAGAGAAACCCAAGAGGGTGCATAAAGAATGAAAAATAGAGGGATAAATATGGATATGCCAATCCATGCGAGTGTCACAAATTATATTTTTGGATAATTTTATTAAGTATTCTGTTAGTGTCCTCAACTTGGACTTTACATTGGGGATGACAAGGCATGGAATTTTTTTGATTGATTTTGAATTCAGCATGGACATGTTTGACATCTTTATTTTGAAATTGACACCATTATCTAAAATGATAGTATGAGGAACACCAAAGTGGAAAATGATTTGGTTAAGGTTGAATTTATCAATGGTGGTTCAAGTGACATTGATGAGGGGCATATATTCAACCCATTTGGTAAAATACTCAATATATGTGATTATAAAGACATGCCCATCCTGTGATCTAGGTATTTTTCCTATGAAATCTAATCCTTATATTAAGAATGGCTAGGGAGACTCCATAGTTTGAAGCTCAATTAGAGGTGAATGGATTAGATCATCATGAAGTTGATAGGGACTATAATTTTTACTGAAATTGATGGCATCCTTTTCAAGAGTGGGCCAAAAGTAATCCATATGTAAGTATTTATTGGTTGTAGCATATCCACTATAGTGTCCACTGTAAATTCCCCCATGTGTTTATTCAAGGATATGAGGGACTCTAATTTAATAAAATAGTAGATCATGATACCTTCATCATTGTGATGATAAAGGGCGTTATATCAAAAGACAAATTTGAAATATTATTTATTAATGTGAGTCTTTTCATAGGAATCAGTGTCTGGAGGATAGGTTTGGTGTTCAAGGAATTAAATAATGTCTTTGTACCATGGAATTTGTTGAATGGCAATATCCTTGATGTGGAAGATAAGAGAATATTTTAATTTAATACAATATGGGAGCTTTATTATTTACATAAAAAGGTAGAACCAGTAAGAACTTGGTTCATATGAAATAAAGATGCAGAAGAAGCACGTAAATCGACATTAAAATTTGTATCTTGAGGAATGGGATCGATGGTAAAATAAGTGACTTCTTTGGCAAGGGTAGTGGTTATTTGATGATAATAAATGATATTTTCACTTTTGAATTGATAATAAACATTAGTATAGTGGTATATGAGTTGGGTGTCCCCCAAAGCATGTAAATATGTAATTTCTAAATTAAATGTTGCTCTCATGCTAGGATTAAGGCTTTGTATTTCCCCATTTTATTAGTGACATCAAATATAAGGCAATGTCAAAGAGATAATTTTACTGAGAGGGCTAGTGAGGATACAACCTGCCCCAGCTCTTTGAAGGCATTTGGTGCCATTAAAATGAAGGGTCTAAGTATCTTCATGTAAATTGACATTAATTTTAGGAATTTCTTAGATGACTACTTTAGATTTAGTAATATCAAGAAGAATAGAGGACTCTTCCAGATTGATTTATTGAAGATTAGTATTGAAATTATGCAAGTAATATTTAATAATATTTAATAGATATGGCTTAATGAAGACCTTCAATATAGAGGATAGTGTCATTACATAGACTATCTTGAAGGTGGTTGGTAGATGGTATAGGAATACATACGAGTTGATCAACAATGATTTATCTTTTAATATATTTTTGTCTGATAATACAAAGATTAAATTCCATGAGAAGTACCATCCACTTTCCAATTTTATTTCTAGGAATAAAGGATTTAGAGAAGTGATGGAGTGGGTCAAAATGAATGATAACATAAGTGGTTTGATAAAGCATATAATGCTAGAACTTTTTAGTTGTAAAATATATGGCAAGGCAATCACATTCTAATTTTGTATAACATTTTTCATAGTCAATGATGCCTAAACTAATATAATATATGGGATATTCTCTTCTGGTATCATCTTATTGGGAAAGCATTACCCCAACTAATATGGGTGTAGAATAATTATATAATATTAAAGGATAATTGTTAGAAGGTGGATGAAAAGTGGGTGGCTGAATCAAATATTATTTCATATTTTCAAATGCTTTTTGAGAAGGATTCATCCATTTGAGGGAATTAACTTTATTTTAAAAGAATTAAAAAAACATATGCGATAAGACATTTTAAGGATAAATCATCTTATTAACCCAAGTTTTTCAAGGTATGTGTGAATACCAAGAATGGAATGAGAGATAGACATGTTGACAGTAACATTTATATTAGTGGGATTGACATCAATACTATGAAGAGAGACTAATAACCCTAACAATTTTCTAGATGTGATTTTAAAGACACATTTTTAGGGATTTAATCTAACTTTAGAAAGATTATAAAGATGAGTTTTTAGCTTTTAGACTTGGTAATGAGGTCATCTATATAGGTTTACACAATCTTATGGATTAGGTCATGGAAAATATGGATCATTATATTTTAATAGGTAGTTTTGGCATTATTGAGGTTGAAGGGCATTTTAACATAATAATAAGTGTCCCATTCCATGGTAAAATTTATCTTATGTTTATCTTTAGCGGTAATGTGAATTTGAATATAACTTGAGAAACCATCCATAAAGGATAACTTCTCATATCAAATAGTGTAATCGATGATGACATCTATAGAAGGTAAAGGTAAGTTGTATTTTGGACAAGAAAGATTGAGGGTATGAAAATAAATGTAAATGTGGATGGCCATCATGACTTTATTTTGAATAGGGAAAATGTTTGAGACCCATTATGAATAGTCTATAGGCTTGATAAATTGAGCATCAAGAAGTTTAATGATTTATTTGTGGCATAAAGTAGAATCTTTTGGTAGAAATTTTTGTTGATTTTGTCTTATGAGTTTGGTGTCAAGATAGGTGATGATATTGTGCACCATAATGATAATATCAATGCCAATCATGTCTTTTTAGGACCAATTGAAAGTATCATGATATTTATCAAATAAAAATATAAGTTTATCATGATTGGTTGTTATAATTTCTTAAGAGATTGTGATTGGTCGAGGGCATAATGGGTACCATATTTGATTCTAGTAGTTTCCTCGATAAGCATAGAATTTTTTTATTGGAAATAATATGGTGCATTAGGTAGAGAGGAAATGGGATTTATTTTAGTATGAATGATAGAAATTAAGTTATTAAAATGAGGGTTTTTTTTCTTAAAATTCCCATGTTTATGATTTTGTCAAGAAAGTTGAGGTTCTCATGCATGAAGTAATTCAAAAATGGATTCATCACTAGGAAAAGTGGGAATAGGATAATAATACTCAACATCTACTTTGAGATCAATAATTTTGTTACCATGATGATCATATTTATAATTTATCTGATGTACATCTATGGCCTTGGCATTTAATGTAATCTAAAGAAAAGGGAGAGTAGGGGAATAAGGTTGATCTGTTATGATTGGTTTACTAGTAGTAATGTTGATGGTAAGAGGATTGGAAAGAATGATTGGTTTTATAAGAGGTGTAAAATATGTAGGACATTATGGAGGTTCAGAAGGTAACATTTGTTCTATCACCCAAGGAGTATCAATAAGTGGAGGATTAGTGGGAGGTATATGAGGTTTAGGTGCTAAGTTAATATCAATGGAAATGGTGTGAACATCACAATTGAAATCATGTATTTGAGATAAAGTTTTTTGATAATATTTAACATCCAAGTCTCGTGATTGATCTTGGACCATGATGTAATTATTATCATAGGTTGGAGAAATTGTACATACTTGAGATTAGGGAGGAAATTTGGAAGGGGAGATGCCTAGATTACTGAATTTATGTGGAGACATGACTAAAAGATCTTGGAATAATTTAACCACTCCATAATCATTGTATATGAATTTATCTTCTATGTAAGAGGATTCTTGAGCATTTCATGGGAGGGGGAAATTTGTGATCTCACCTATGTGAGGGATGATGTGATAACAAGGTAAAAAAATGAGGAATCCACTCTAAGATGTAAGAAGGTAGCTTGGTAGTGTTACCATTATTTTACAAATCATTAGGCTCATCATCATTAGAATTAATAAGAGTGACATGTAAATTCAAATTCATGTTGATGAATTTAGGTAAGGGAACACTATTGATTTTTGGAATGTTGGGAAATTGATATTGAGATTTGGGATTTTGAATTTGAATACTTTAAGGGTTGGGATAAGCCTTGAGCTTATACATTTTACCATTGTGAAGGAACTTGATATATTATCTCCTAGAAGATGAAATATCCCTAATTTTATGAATCCATGGGTATATTAGGAGTATGTTATAAGATAATGGTAAATCAAGGACTATAAGATTAGTGCATATAGTCTTAGGACCAATTGTAAGAGGGATCGACATACAACCAAGTAGATTTGATTAGTTTTTTAAATCCACAACATTTTAAGAAAGTTTGTTTGAGATAATATTTATTATATCCAAGTTTTTGGATGAGCCATAAAGATGTCACACTAATACCAGACCCTTTTTCTACTAATACTTTATGAATGAAAGTGGCATTAATGGTTATTTTTATGAATATGGGTGGATCATCATCTTGAAAGAGGATCTCATTGTTAATCATGTCTTATTAAAGGAACTCTATGGAGGATTTTTAAGAATAAAAAATGGATTCAATGGAATTCACTTTGGTTGGTTAAAGCTCATGAGAAGAGGGTTTTTCTTCTTAGGAAGGTGGATCTTCAATTTCATAAATTTGTTGCTTGAGGAACTCTTGATGATAAGGAGAGGTGAGAACTGACTCCATAAGAGGAATTTTACAAGGCATGGAGTTGAGTTATTCTAAGAAGTTCCAATGGGTTTTGGAAGAAGAACCAACATGAGGCTTATAAGGTATATTAGATTTTAGGGGAGAGAAGTGTTTGGGGGTTCATAAGGAGGAGATGGTTCTTCATTGGGTTCTAAATCTAAGTGAGTGGTTTTAGTATCATTGAGGAGTTGATCTTCCAAGGAAGGTTTTTTAAGTTTAGTGAAAAAATATTTGTGAGCCATTTTATGTTGATAATTAACCTTAGTTGCATTAACGTGTTGAATTTTTTGTAATATTGGTCATAGTTGGTGTCAATGGCACAAACATACTTATTGGCTTGTTGAGTGTTATATGTGGAAAAGTATTTTTCGTTATTATTAGAATAAATTTTATGAGCCCACCATTTTTAAGAAGAATTATTATGATATTGATGATAGATTTGAATCATGGCTTCATGATTCAATGAATCACTAAGCATATAGGAGACAATAAATTTGGTAAGCCATCTACATGTCTCATGGGAATGACCAATGTCAGTGTGGAACCAAAAAAAAATTATTAGGGTCATACCATTTAAGATGATTATTGGAATAAATAAATGGTTTAGATGTAGCTAAATTTTTTTTCATTTACTAAACATTTAATGGTGTGTGAGAAAATGAGGGATTATTAGATTTGGCAATTCTTGGCTCAACTTGAAGAGTATTGTTGGTTATCACATTAGTGTAATGTTGAAAATACCCTTTAATGAGTTTGGTATTAGGTTCAAAATATTTCATTAAGAATTATTGATGCTTGCCTTGGTCAAGAGCTTCATGGAGCATTTAAGGAGCAAAAATTTGAACCTTATACTGAATTGAAAGACTTAATGCAGTTATAAAGAGCTTAAATAAATTGTCATTAGTCATATTATGATCAAACTTGTGGTCCAAATATTTACATCACTTGATAAAATCATGAGTTGATTCAATGGGAGATTGATTAGCATTTATAAAATGGCTAAGACAATTTTTAATAATATCATTGTGTTGAAAATCTTTAATTGGAGGATTGACTAAATCCTTGAGTTACCATATGAAATGTTGGGGAAGTTGGTTGTACCATTATAATACATCACCAGTGAAAGTTTTAATTAAAATTTTAGTTGTGATGAAATTATTAATTTGGATCCACTCCTTATAAATATTTCTAAATGCCTTAAGAAAAGATGCAAGATCTTTAATACTATCAAACTTAATAGTTGGAGATATGTTACCAATATTAATAAAAATAATGAAAAGGGATAAAGGCTCATTTTGGATGTGTTGGAGCATCTTATTATTCATGATAGGTTTGGGGATGACATTTTTTATGACATCTTTAAGAAGTGGAGGAATGCATTTTTAATTATTTTAAGGGAGAACAAGAGGTTGATTAGCCATATTGATCAAATGATTTTGTAATTGCATCATTTGGGAGGTAGTATATGTTTTCATTATGTTTAGTTGTTTCACTATCTATGCAGGTTGTATAAATTGGTGGGTTGGTGTTTTTAGAGGACTCCCCAATTTGGTATTAGGTAGAGGGTTGTTAGGTTGTGGATTACCTATGGGGTTATTAAATAGACTTGTGTTAAATACCCCCACATTGTGATGAGATGATTGATCATGGGAATTACCTTGATAGGTTTGGAAATGATCTGATCCATTAATATCATCTTGTTTCATGATTTGAACCATGTTGCAATCCAAATATGAGGGAGGAAAAGAAGTACTCTAAGAGTGATGATTCTCTTAGGAGGTGAAGAAAGGAAGAAAATAACACCCCATATAATGTCTAAATGGATTAAAGTTGTCCAAGAATATTATGATAGGGGATTTCATGGCATTTGATGAAAGAAATAGAGATTAGGAGAGAAGGAAAAATAGGGACACAGTCAACTAGACAAGAAACAAAGTCAACCAAATAAAGAACAAAGTCAGTGATATAAAGAATAGAGTTAGCCATAGGTACATAATTTATTGGGTCAACAAAGTACTTCTTAGACACATGTTGATAAGAGTACACAATCATACAAGTCAACAATGTACAGTTGAATAGGGGATAAAATAGAGAGATAAGAATACATAGTCATGCAAGTTGACTATATATTATAGGTAATAAGGTGAAAAATAGTATGTAAGAGATTGTATTAAATAGAATGATAGTGTTATAAAATAGGGGAAAATTTTTCAAGATAGTTTGAAGTAATAATGATATCAATCACATAAATAATTGAATCACACAACACAAACCCTGAACCAATGTTGGCCAATGCAAGTTTTGAAATACAACACATAATGAACAAAGGGAAAGTAACACTTGAAAAATAAATGCTAACTAGTTGGTCATTCTAAGTGTTATTAAGTTATAAAAAAGTTTGGTTTTAATGTGATAGGAAAGTTGGTTGAAATATGGAGCTAGAAAGTAATCTAAGGTTGGTTTTAGGATATTTGGGCTGAAAGAGATCTATATTGACTTGATATTAGGGCCTATCCACTCACTTCATAATCTCATAATGATAAGGGTGTCAGGTGCTTTGATAATATATACCATCAACCACGTATTTATACTTGGCTATAAAACTAAGTCAGCTTCCCCTTTGGTCATGAAATCCAAGTAGGTAGGCCTTGGGAAGATTATTTTTTTAATGTTTTTTGAATGTAAAATGATTTGGTAGTGTGTGAAAAAGAGTAAAATAGTGTAACTAAAATGATAATTTAAAAAACCATCTATTTATGATATGTGAGTTACTCTATTCATGCAAACAACTAAAAAGTAAAGGTGAATTAATTACTAGCAAATATATGTTAATTCTTTGATTGAGAATAGTATAGAGTTAGTTCAGATGTCACTATATGTAAATAGTATAGAATAGGGTTAATTGGGTTATTGTTATTCTCCAAAATCAAGGTCTTTAAGAACAAGGTTGACTATATATCTTAGATAGAATATAAACTATAAAAATAAGTCAACTAAGTTGACCTAATTAGTTGTAAGGTTGTAATTTTATAGGCTACAAACTTGTGAAAAATAATAATGAAGGAAAAACTAAAGTGATGAATAGAAAACAAATAAACCTTGATGGGATTGAAGATGTTTTATCTTTCAAATTTTATGCTATTATTTTCAAATGTTTCTTTCAAATTTTGCCAATTAGGTCAACTAGTTTAACCAAGTCTACGAAACCTTATATGCTGAAAAAGAAATAAAAAACATAGTCAACCTATTTGACTGTGTTTGTTGACCTATATCTTGATAGAATAAAATATCAAATAGAGTCGACTAGTTATAATTTGTATGATAATATATACCTTAAGAATAATACTATGTCAAATTGATTGATTTAGTAAATTGTAATTAACGAAAACTTGTATAGATAGAATAGACTCATTTTTAAGTGATTATGTGTTAAACCTATGCACATAAATTTAGAAATATATAGACTAGTTTGATATAGTAATTAAAATATAGAAAAATATAACATGATGAAAAAATTGATAATGTGAAATAAAACATACAAGGTTAGATTCATGTTGGGTTCACCAAAATGTATGTAAAGGGAAATATAATTGATCTATAAATCAATCCTAGTTTGGAGAAGATAAATCTTATTTACAATTTTTTTATTATTGATATATACGATATTCGGGATCATGATCAATATGGATCTACTAGACCTATCCAAGGGATATCTTACCACAATAAAATCACTAGGGAGGGTTCCAAAGCCTCCAATTAAGAAAAACTATGAAATAACCCTAACTAGGTCCTATGTTTTCATATTCACTATATATAAATGACAAAAGTAAATTCTAATCTAGTGCTCACCAAAGCTTGTGGCACACATGAGGGGTTAGTAAAATAAAAGTAAACATGCATAAGAGAATTTTAATTAAGATATGTATAGGTAAAAATCTAATACATGGAGAGAATAATATATTTAAAAGACATTACTTATGATACTTATATCTACTAAAAGAGAGGAGAAAAGTTAGAGATACTTTGAAGATGAACCGATCGAGAATCAATCTCTCCCTTAGATAAAGACTATTTTCAAGAGGTTATTTTGGTTCATAAGGATCATTAATAAAGTCCAAATCATCCAAGACTTTTACAGAAGATAATATTATTATCCAAGTAGAAACCTTGAGCTATGACTCTTCAAGTAGAATGGCAAAAGAGTAGATTGTAAAGAAGTGCAAATGAATAATTAACTCTTGATCTTTATAATAGATGGTGAAATGAATGCGTATATATAGTTGAATCTAACCCTAAACCTTTCTAAAAGTTTAGTTGATAGGGTTGGCCTAATAGACTCAATATCATTATTAATAAAAATAAATTAGGTGTTGGTCTAAGTCAACCCTTATCGACCTAGACCCTAAATGAGATTTTTCAACTAGAGTACACATTTAATGGGGATGATATTGTATTATAAACCATAAAAAATGAGTTTAAGAAAATGAAGGGCTAATGAAGGTGTAAAATGAGTAGAGGGGGGTGAAAAAGAGGAATCAAAGCTTAGGGGAATTTTTTTATGAGATGGTTGGATTGATAGAAGGTGGTAGTAAAGGGACAACAATCCTATGAAGAACCAATATTCTACCACCCTTTTCCTTATGCACCCCTTCAGGAATTTACTCAGAGATATTAAGAGTTGACAAGTTATTACAAGAGAGAAAGCATCACTAATTGATAAAATTTATAAAATATTATGTGTATATAATATAGTCTAGGTTTGCACAATTTTAGTTACAAATTTACTAATTTTTATGAGTCTAGCTCAGATTCATACTAGTTTGCTCAGATTAGGGGTATCATGCACAATATGGCCATTCCCATTTTTATTTCATAGATTCAAATACATATTATTACAATTAATACATAATCCATATGATCAGATATTATATTTGGGGACATGTGCACAACAATTTTTTTTTGTATGCCCACTTACACATTAGATGATTAGATGGAATGACAAATTTCATGTCATTGTAAAATGAATGAATACTAGTCTTCACTTAGATGTAACTTTTTATTAATAAATTCTTATCCATAAATGTGTTAAATGGTATTTTAATATATAGATTTCTCAAATTTGAATTTGGGAAACTAGTGGCATGTAAAAATTGACCCAAGAATAATAAAATGGTACAAAATGAAAAGTCACCAAAATAATTTAAAAATGGATTTAGGACATTTATGTAATCTTCATATGCGTCTGTATGATTTTAGCATCCATAAATTCAAATTCATCTAAAATTCCTAGGAAAACTTAAAATTAAGAAAAAATAGGACCAAGGATCCCCTCTACATAGTAAATGAAGATGGAAATAATGAAAAAAAAAATATTAGTCAAACAAAAATAAAAGACAAAAGAATACAAAGATGAATGTGCCGATAAGTTCCCTTTTCATAATTAAGGACCTATATATTAAAGTCACAAAGAATCATTGTGAAAACAAGACTTATACCAAATTCAGTTATACATATATACCCAAAATTTAATATAGTATTTAAGTTCAACTAAAAATAATGGTTTAGAAAGATAAATATAATTTAAACCTACATTGATGACTGTGAACTTGAAACTTCCATTACCCTAATGTTTCATAGTGTCCATGTGTTCCTGCAAGAAATGATGTATGCAATTAGATAGATCATTATCAAAATGAAGTATAATCATAATAAACAATTAAAATATATTCAAATAACAACTACACCTATATTCATGTGGTATTATTTCACTCATGGAGTATTATCATATTGTCAAGAGTGGAGATGCCATGGGTTATCAAGTGACCCAATTTGTGTGGAGAAGGATGATTTTAGCCTCATTCATTTTTTAGCTAAGGAAATGGATAGTATTTAAATAATTTTTTTAGAGTAGTGCCTAGGTCATTAATCATTCTTAAACCTCAAGAATAATATGTCTTTAAATAATTTTGAACCACAAATAGAAATAGGAGCCACATATTAGCCTTGTAGAGTAGTTTTTATGTTGTTTAACATCATAAAACCTCAACCACACTACTTATTTAATTGAATCACCCATTATAGATGGAATTATAGATTTAAAGTGTTCATTTATAGGTACAATAAATTTTGTAATATAAAATTTCAATATTGTTATATGCATGAACAATGTCCATTCCCCATAATTTTATCTAATAAATGTCAACACAGGAAAATTACAATAGTGGATGCATAAGCTATGTCCATGCCCCCAATATGATGTAATAAATGACAAAACAATAAACTAAAATAATGGACACATGAATTATTTTCATTTCCCCATTCTAAAATAATTGATTCTAACATGTGATATGGAATGCCATAATTTACCATTCAATTTGATCAATCTGCTAATTTTTAAAATCTTGAAATATGTAACCTATATGACATATGCACTACATATTCCCTAATTTTTAGAAATATATAACATGTATGTATTTGTATTATGATCTAACCCAATCTAAAACAACTGAATCAATATAAATTATAATACTATTATCAATGACTATACCTATATGATTAACTATACCAATCTAAATAACTATTTAAAATGGGTAAGCCCACTATATTGCCCCCATTTTGATATGAGGGATAAGGTTATTGAATCTATCATGTTAAAAATGTATATGGATAGATTATTTAAATCCTTCAAAAAGTGTATGTAATAGCATGTGACCCATGTCAATTTGACAAAGTAATGTGTTTATCAAATGTAATAAAAGTTCTATTCAATTTTGAATATTTGTAAATTTGAAAATTGATTATCTCTTAAATAACTTGTTTTGAAAATATAGACAATTTGAATTATTTTTGTAGCTTGAACTTAGTAATAATCTACCTCAAAGGATACATATATTTGATATGAAATGTTTAGTGTGATTGATTTTCTCATCGAGTGATATTAATAATTTCCATAGGCAAATTTAATCATATAATAATAGGAGTATGAATGTTTCCCCCATTTATTAGTAGTATAAAAAGGTTTATATAAGGAGTATATGCATAAATTTTGTGTTTTATAAATTTTCATAAATGATCATGGAAATGTTACCATGCATAAGAACATATTTCATGTGTTCAAATGTAACTAATGGGGAGTCAATATTTCATAAGGATTTTTATTTAATGTATGTAAAAACATGATAATTATTACTTGGAGAGTTGAATTTTTGAAATGTATATCATAAATTCACAACATATAGATACATTGACTTTTTAAGTATTTCACAATTCATCTAAATAGTGATAGATTTTGATTGTGATTGTGATTTAAGTATCCAAAATACCTCTATGATGGGATGTGATGCCATCTCAACTTGAGCATTTATAGATTGTCTTTATAGGTTGATTAGCTTTTGAATATGATATATTTGAAAATATCACATTTTTAATCCATTTTCATCATTTTAAAAATAACCTAATTTAATGTAATTTTGAAAATTTTGGGAGTTGTAATTTATTTAATGGAAACCTAAAAATTATATCAAATCCATCTAGGATCATTCTAGACTCATCTTACACATGGCTATAAATTATGATGAAGTGGTCTAATGACTATAAATAACTACTACATGATATTGAAACTTTTTTTTACTTAAATATTTAAATCGTGATAAATGTAATGTCATTTTTGTTTAGATTTTTATAGAGAGATATGCATGCTAGATATTTCCATTATTGTAGATATACAGAGACTATATGATGGTTATATCTCTTGTTTGTTGACTGTAAAATACTAAATAGATCATGTTTAGTGCATACTACCCATCTTGGGTATATACCATATGATATGAATTTGATGAATACATTGGTTGAGAAGTGGAATGTAGATACATGTACATTTTGTCTTAAAATTAGAGAGATTATATTCACTTTGAAGGATGTCTAGTGCATTATTATATTTATAGTGGTAGGTACCCATGCAATCATGCATAGTGTAGAGAGGCTAGGACATATTAGATATTCTCACTAATATAGGAATAATCATATACATGATCTCATTATAGATATGGTGATATGACTATTATTATTTCAAAGATTTTTTTAAATATTTTTTTGATATTTTAAAAATACTCATGTGATCTCTTTGCACTATTTATATATATGGATGTGGGTGCAGTGGTGATATCATATCACATTAACTATATAGTTTATGATATTGATTATCATGGTACCATATATTATTGTAATCATACTATGTTGTCTCATTTTTATAGAGACTCATATATATTCACTCAAGAGGATCACATTGAAGGTTTATGTTCAGCCACCATATTACACATATGGTATTATGAGCATATTATTGTTACTCAATTTATTAGAGGTCCTCATGTTGGTTTGGAATATATGTAAATGTATGTTGATGGATGGGTTAGTAGGGATTATAAGGGTCAAATAATTATGTATTATCACATTAATCTTGATTTATCATCTCCATATATGATAATGTGGATAAATTGTAGAGGTTTTGTAGGCTATCCTAAAGAAGCCACAATGTTGAACTGTATCAAGGTTAGGGTAGAGATGGTGAAAGAGGAGGTCATACTATTAGTAAACCTATTGAAGTCATTGGAGATTATTTTTTTTATATATTTACATTAGTTTTTTGTGTTGGATAATTATTTATTTATAATTTTATAATGTGTTATGCAAATGAAATTTTTTGTAGGAGATACATACTAGATAGCCATTATATATGCATCCATTCATACTTTGACCCACAAAATTTGTATTGATACAATATGAGGTTGATTATTTGATTAAATGGGTGATATTGCAAGTGTGTATGTGCCATTATTTTTTAATGTTACTATTACTAGTATAGCTTACATTATTGTAGCTAGAGAGAGATGACATAAGTGTGTAGTTGGGAAGGAAATATCTACTTCCACTAGTTGTAGGTGATGGATATTTGGGAAAAAATATTTTTAAGAATATGTCTATATTTATATGGATAATATTATATTACATGATTATTTTGGTATGCTACAATAAATATTATCTATTATTATGAGTGAAATATATGTAGTAGTTCTCATTTTGAGGGACCTTTTGTAGATAGTGGTGCATCATCATCTAGGTCTATAGATGATGTTGAGAGATAGGGATAATATGTCTGAATTATTCATTGATAATTTTTATTTTAAATGATTCTCTCTCTCTCTCTCTCTCTCTCTCTCTCTCTCTCTCTCTCTCTCTCTCTCTCTCTCTCTCTCTCTCTCTCTCTCTCTCTCTCTCTCTCTCTCTCTCTCTCTCTCTCTCTCTCTCTCTCTCTAATTTTTTTTATGTTCCATGTTGTAATAACATATTTAAATGATTAATTGATATCATTTATTTTTTCATTATTTAATTTAATTAAAGTTTTGTTCCTTTTTTATTATATGGAAATGTGTAAAATGATATGGAATTTAAGCACAATGCATGTGTTTAATAAATTACAAATATTTATATGGGGTGTGTAAAATTTATTTAACCAACCAATTAGAAAAAAATATATATCTATAATCATCTAAAATATTTGAAACTAATTAATGTATCTATCCCAAGACAATTTTGAATGGTTCCTTTTAATGCTTGTGTTGTGTAATTTTATTTATTTATTTCCTTCCTTGATATTTAAGTACTTTATTTCTATTTGGTACCCATACATGTGTTGGTGATGATGTATTTGTATCTTTATTTATGATTTATTTATATTTATTACAAGTAAACCTTCTTGGAAAGTATAATAGATAGTCACATTATTTTATTGAAATTTTCTCCCATTTTTTGTAACCAAAATTGTCCCAATGTGATATTTAATTTTATAATATCCTTGTATAAATATAAAAATATTTAAACTATATTATGCCCAAGATAAATTCATATCGTAACATTCCCTATTGCATTCTCATAAGTTTATGTATGCTATAAATCTTGATCATTATATTCCAAGTATTTAAGAGATCTAATTGTACATGTGTAACAATGTTTATTGTCATTTAAAATAATTACTTATCTATGTATACCTCTAATAAAGTATTTAATAACCATTGGATTATATATATAAACTTTATAGGAAAGATTTATCCTTGTATAATGTTAACTAGAGGAAGATCTTCTCTTAGTATTACCTTCCATAGAATCCCGATGGACCATTGACTCCTTGGTAGGAATTCCCTAGGACATCTAGGTCTTCCTAGGATTAGTACTAGAATAAGATGGAAAAATGGACCTTTTTTTAACCTATTTTAAACTTTACCAAATTTAATTAGCCCTCTATCCATAATTTTCTCAATCTTTTAGTGCAATACATAACAATTGTTATCTCTATGTCGAATAATATAATGATATTTGTAAAATGATTTATCTCCCTTTAATTTGAGATGATGGGGAGGTAGATAATAATTATGGAGTAATTATATTATCTTATAATAAATTAATTTCCATGAAATATCACTTCATTCATATTTGAAGCTATCAAACTCAAGTGATTGATTCATATGTGAAATAGGTGAAATCATATTAACTTTTTCCTTGTAAACCATGTATTTTGAATATTTCATTTTATTAATAACCTTGTTTGTAATATTTTATTCATAAGGTGATGTAATTGGTTTAAATTCCTTATGGGTAATCTCATTATTATGTGAATATGCTCTTGTATCACTTCAATTTTTCTTGTATGCATTGCAATTAATGTCAATATCATAGCTAAAAATATCCACATAGAGTTTCTCAAAATAAGGGTATGAATTACAAAGTGATATTTCCTTAATTAGAGACATAATACCCTTGGAAACAATAAATTTCATTTAAAAATTTTAGGGTTGATACATTGAAATAATATGATTTTTTTTTAAACAATAAAATGTAATAGTCAATAAGATCATCATGACTTTTTTTTAGAATTTGGAGATGTTCCAATGAAAATTTAGTGATCCTTTTATAATTAAAATTGGATAACAAAACTTATTCTAACTTATTAAAATGAGGTATGTAGCCACTAGGAAGACTATAAAATCAATCTAAGGCCTCTCCTATTTTTTAATGGAAAGATGTTGTAGATGATATTTATTAATTATATAGCACCTCAATCTTGTAGGATTGGTAAACTCAGATCTTGATTATTCCTCTTAGTTATATACCTTTACCACTTTTACAAGTCTCACATCTTCTCTCTCTTGTGACCTTTGTTCTATCTCCTAGTTTTCCCAATCTTATGCTGATGACCCAAGCCTTATATCTTTCCCAAAATGAATAAAACTTACTTATCTTCCACCTCTGTAAGTTATGGACTTGTACCTACTTTTTTAATTCTTAAACACTTTTATCCTAGTCAGATGCCTACATCCATGCAAGTGTCATGTGCTCTAAAGTCATCTAATTTACAAATGAAATGTATCCTAATGGTTGGCCTAAATTCTATTATGGTATATTTTATCCCTATAGGAGTGGTATATATGCATAATCAATCTTCATTCATTACTAATTTAAAACATACCTAGATTCATATCAAAGATCATTCAATTGATAAAAAATTCCTAATTTTATCCTATTTACATATCAATCATAGGGACAACACATCTACATGTCTGAATTACTAAAGGAGTAGCCCAAGAGCTATATTTTCTAAGTTACAAAATAGATCACCTTTACACTTGATTATCACATATTAGATGCTTCACACACAATCTAACATGTAAGGGACAACTACATAAGTTTGATGTTGTCCTTAGATTATTTTCTATGTAGGTAATGTTCATTAATAAAGGGGTCTTTGAGGTATCTCAACACCTATGCCCACTAACCCATTTTTCCCACAACCACTACAAAGATGAAAAACTAAGGTTTTATCATTTGATAAGGAGTGACAGTCAATGACTCAAAAATTAACATAATAGAGTGAAGTTGATGACAAACCCAAAATCATCCAAGTGGTTGCATCATGTTTTATCAACTATTCTATAGTGTACACCAATGTCCAATCCAAACACTAGCATCAATGTAATCATCCCAGGATGATGTAAGTGTTTGTGGATACAAAGGTAATAATTCAAAATTTGGCACTATTATAGAATATTATTCTAATTTGATTCATTCTTATTCTAAATCCATATCTATATTAGCATCATATATGACTAATTGTTTTATTTTCATTATCATTACAATATCTAGCATTATTTTACTTTTCATTTTTAGCATATCTCATCATAATAAATTCAATATATGTTCTATCTAAATTTTGTAATTAATTTGCATACTATAAAACTATTTATCACCCTTGTGCTTATTAATTTATTTATTATCAACCTTATCTACCCATATTAGGATCCATATCAAATTTAGGGTTAAATATTTGGTGAATTCATTCTCTAAGCATCATCATTGCATATTTTTTTTCTTTTAGATGTTTATTTCTTGCCTTGTCCATGTTATTTATTTATCTCATCATGGATGATATCAATTTATTTAATGATTATGATTATGAAACTCTCCAACTCTCTCTTAATGAAGGAATCAATATTTATTACTCTTACATTATTTTGAGTGATAAAGCATATAATATCAAATATTTGAATGGTGGAAGCTCCTATCCCTCTAATTAGGTCCATTCTCCTACCATTTAAAACAAATGATCCATCTTAAGGAAAATCAAAATACATTGCCTTTACCTACTACACCAAAATTGGTTTCACATGGAAAAAGTGTTCATTTATTTGATCATGACACCTTTCACCAAATCTATAAGGATATCATGGAGGATTTATAAACAAGTAATAAAGGGGAGATTCCTTCTAGTTCATTGATCAAAACCCCTCATATTCTAAAATTTACAAATAATTTTCCCCTTATCAAGGGTGATGATTCTCTCCTACCTTCATTTGATATTGAATTTTTTTGAAAGGTTAACCAAGACATCATGGCATCTTTATGAAGTAACATTAATACATTAGGAAGAAGAAAGCATTACAAACCTAAAGTGTAAAAGGATCCTAATGTTCCAAATATGGAACTCTTACCAATATCAACTGAGGCATCTAAATTAAAGGATATTTATCTTCCAAAAGATACATTTACACCAAAAGTTCCTACTATAACCAAAAAAATGTGCCTTTACCAAATATTCCTCAAGATCCAAATGCTCTATCCTTATAAAAAGTGAATGAAACAAGTTTTTCCTAAGTTCTAAGCTCTTCAAATGATATACCAAAGGTACCAAAAAATACAAATATCCAATACCACTACCAGTGTATCCTAAATTCAATGATCATGAACTTATACTTGCACTTGTTATCTATGAGGATGATGATACTATAGACACCTAAAACCTACACATGATAGTTTTTTAGTGTCACCCCACCTTTGGAATGATAACTAGGCCCATTTGTGAGCCTAAATTAACCAAATCCATTTTTTGATTATCATTTAAGTAACCTCTTTTTCACCCTTTTTTACCAATTTTTCCCCTAGCCCATGAACCACTGATGGTTAGGGTAACTGCTAATGGTTAACATAACCATTGATAGTTAGGTCCCCTCTTCAGCTTTAGCCTAATTTTAAGGCATACCAGCTCTTTGTGTGAGATTATCAACTTTAGAAATGACAACTTGTCTTTAAAACAAATCATTTAAAGCTATGAAAATAGGTATTTTTACCCTTAATCAAATTAAAAACTTTTTTCATCCCATTTAGTAACTTCTACCTATAAAACAAGTAGAAGAGTAGGGGCTTAGGGGAGGAATTATTAGCTACCAAGTATTCAAGCTTTATTATAGGTTTCTAGTGTCCATATTAGTATGTGAGCCTCATCACTTGAGGTCTGAAGATTTGTCAAAATCACTTTTAAAGGCCCAAAGCATCGTTACTCTAGCCACATCACTCCAAACTTCTTCCACTTAGTTAAAAGTATTTTGTGCTTTTTTTCTATGATTTATCTAATTTTAGTACCAATACTTTAACAGGTCCTCCTATATCTCATTTTACACCTCCTATCCTCCTATCCATTCTCTATTTACCCAAATTCCAACCGATACTTTCTATTTTATTCATCTCTTGATTTGCATAGGCAACCATCGATGATTCCCCTAACCACCAATGGTTCACCCTAATCATCAACAGTTCCCCTAACCATTAATGGTTCCCTGTGGTAGTATTTTATAGAAAGCAATTTCCACCCTTCTTCCTCTAATTAAACCCCACTTTCTATGCTTCCCTCTAATCATAGGACCCTTTCTAATTTTCTAAACTAGACCCCAACCATTTTATCATCTAAATTTGATCATTTTCTTTACTAAAAAAAATTATCATTTATCTCTAGTATGCATTTAATTTCTTATTATTGAATGAAAATATATTATGCTATCATTTTAGACTTGATTGTTATAAAAGTAAATTAATAGCCTCTTGGGAAGCCTTATGCTTCTTGGTTCTAGCGTACGCTAGGTATTCCACTTAACCAACCATTTAATAACCCCCTTTCAAGTGTCTATGCTACTTTCAAGTTATTCCTTCCTAGACAAAGAGGAGTTCTCACTCTCATCTAGATTCGCATGCACATTCTACTAGGTATTCTTCTACAAACCCTAATCACTAGATTTATTTTATTTAATTTCAAAATTAAGAAATGAAGAAAATAAAATGAAACATTTTGGCACACCTGATAAGACCCCTAAGTTTTCTTAGGTTCATAGATGTTCTAGGACATTTAGATTTGCATTAGTGAAATTCATTTAGTTGTATTTCATTATTTCTTTATATATATATATATATATATGTGTGTGTGTGTGTGTGTGTGTGTGTATGTGTGTGTATATATATATATATATGTACATATATATGTATATATATATATATATATATACATATATACATGCATATATATATATATACATACATACATACATACATATATATATATGTATGTATATATATATATACATACATATATATATATATATATATATGTATGTATATATAAGTTTTAGTTTCATACATCCTAAGACTAGGATTACATTTTCATATTACATTTGGTTGCATCTTAGTGATTTTATTTTCATTGAAAAGAGATAAAAAAATTATTTTGGTTAAAATTGATTGCATACATTGTTTTCTTGTTTGTCTTAGTTCATCTAGACTAATTAAATAAATAAAATTAATTATAGAACCACAAATGTTACACAAATCAAACCACTTGCACAATCAACACATTAAACATACCTAAGACAAGGCCCAACTAGGATTTTATCAACTAATGGTAACCTTACCACATCTTGGCTATCGTACTTGGATTTCACCACTAAGGAGAGAACCAACTCAGCTCTTTAGTTGAGTATAAAATTTTAACTTGATATATTTTGGCTAAGCACTTGACACTCTTACCATTACGAGATCATGAAGTGAGGGGGTAGGCCCTAATACCAAGCCATGTACCAAATTTCAATACATATTTTCTCACTGGAGCACCTAAACAACCTAAAACTAGCCTTAGATTATCTTTTTAGTACCTGATTTACAATCCAAATCCTTCTTCACACTTTAAGGCATAAGCCAAAAGTGATTTAATAGTAATCATAGGATAAAGGCACTTGTAGTGGATGCATTGATTGCTTTGAATTCTTTTTGGTTTCTCTTTATTTGAGGTGTGAGTTTCATCATAATATATTCTCATATGATCTTTACTAGACAACAACTAAGAAATCAAACCAATCAACTACCACCATATTCTTCTTCCTCTATAGAATACACTTATGATGTTTAATGTTATCCTTATTTTTCTCCCCCTCATTCTAGAATCCTTGCTCTATCTAAAGGGGATATGAACTTTGTTCCCTTCCTTGATAACAATCAATTAAATATTCAACACTACCTTAATACCATGCCCCACCATACCTCCTTTACTTTGATTCCTCCTACAGATCCTTCTTATGGAATTTCATCCCATCTTATGGTGGGTACTACCTCAACCTAACCTTCCAACATCCCATCCACCAACACTAGCTAACCCCAATCCAATGTTCTAACCTCTATCCAAACATCTCCTATTACACCCCATATAAGTTCTAATTTACCTTTGATCACCTATACTTCACCCACCATGGGATTATCTTATACCCCTACTTCTACCCTTCCTTTGGTGGCAAATAATCCCTTAATCACTACCCCATTTTAGAACCTAGTGATGTTTATACCCTAAACACTTCCACCTATCATCACTAAAGTGACCACCCAACCTCAACCAACCCAACCTACACCTACCACCTCAACCCTACCTTCTATCTAACCTAAATCTATTCCCTAATAAGTACCTATGACAACTTACCAATATGGGAACATACCACCATCCACCCAATCATTTGTGCCAATCAGTTTGTATGTGGCACCATCTCAACCACTTGTTACCACTTACCAATATGTGGCCTCCTCGATGTCTTTTACCACTTATCCTTACATATCTACCATTCAACCCCAATAGAATATGCCCCTCAATTATGCATCTTCCCAACCTTATCTAGATTTGATCAAAATGTTAATGGATAAAATGACTAATTTGGAGTCATCAATTTCTAGGTCTCATAAGCTCTTATCCTATGACCAAATTTGCAATGAACCTATCCACCCATCCATTCCCATCCAATCTTATCCTCCTTAATGGGAATTACCTAAATTTTATAAATTTCAAGGCAAGGATGACCCATAATAGCATTTAGGATCATTCCATCATTTGTATTACTTGATTAGGACCTACCTTGGATTGGTATAGCAGTCTCCCTACTCACTCCATCTTCTCCTTTTCTCAACTGGCCCAAATATTTTTGGAACATTTCTCAATCAACATAACTAAAAATGTTTCCATAACTAACCTCTATTCCATCAAACAATTTGAGGATGAATCCATTATTGATTTTATGGCTAGATGGAGAGGTCTCATCAACAAACTTTCCTTTACCTTATGCCAATCCAAATTAATTAAACTGTTCTCTAGGGATTGTGTTAAGCATATCACACCCACTCTCCATATCCAAACTTTTTGAACATTTGATGTATCATTCACCATGGTGCAAAAACTTGAGAATCATGCCATTGATGAGGGAAAACTAAAATTATGGAATAAAAATTCCAATTTTAAATCTAATGATTCTCCCTCAACTAAAACCACCAATTAGCCTAATACTAAGGCAAAAGCTTCTACAAATTCAGTGGTTTTGAAAACTTCTCCACTACCAACTATCACCCAATCAAATCAAAACAACTCTCCCAAACTTTTTTATCAACAAAATTGAACCCAAAACCAAGCATCTCCAAAAAAATATACTCCCATTGGGGAATCATATGTGTTTGTTTTGGATAAACTGTTCAAGGCCAATCTTATCCAACTTCCACCAATCAAACCACCTCAACAATTTGATTCTTCTCACCCTCTACCTAGGTGGTATAAAAAAATTACCATTGTGATTTTCATTGAACTATTGGACATGACATTAACAAATTTAATACATTTAAAAGTCTTGTCCAAAATCTCATTGATAGTGGAGAACTGGTATTTGATAACCCCAATGCTCTCCCTAACCAATCTCTCGACATTTTTTGTAAGCCTTTTCTAAATCACGCACTTTCCACATAATATCATGATAGTAATCATGAATAATCTAACTCACATGAAGCACATAGAATCAACGTTATTAGTAATGTACCCATTGTTGAGGAAATAACTACCTTTACCATCCCAAATAAAGGAAACTAACCTTTGATCCATTCCTTCTAATACCGAAATGGAAAAACTAATTACCCCTCTTTCTCCAAGCATTGACATCACATCCTCATCTGCTCCTTCCTTGATAGAAATACCCAAAGAGACCACTATTGCTTCAACCACTTCCTCTACTCTCCCAATCCAAATGGAATAATCACTAATTTATTTGGACATTCTAGCCAAAATGGACACCTTATCTGAAAGCACCACACCTACCTCTTTTATACCTTGTCCACCCAATCATCACTTTTGGAACCACCTATCAATATAAAAACAAAAAACATACATCCCACCACAACCATTCTTTCTTCTCCACTTAAAGGCTTAATCTTTGAGACTAATGATCAAGGAATTGTTCCCAGTTATAAGCCCTTTTCAAGGTTGGTTCAAAGTTTAGAGTTCACATCCTTACCTAAATTTGATCGAGCCACCTTTTTTTATTGACTAGGCCTTCCTTATCTAACCAAATTTGAGTCTTTGACTCTCCCTGAGTCCATCCTTAAACCTGTTACCTCTTCTAAAGTCATAAATAAACCATCTCAAAAACCTCCACTTAAAATTTCCAATTCACCTCATGTTTCTTCCACAAAACCAATCAAGAACTTGGGTGTCCTTCCCATGCCTAGTCCCTCTCACCCTCCTTTAAGATTAGACTTAACTCCCTCAATCTTACCAAGGTAAAATCTAATTAAGTCTATTAAGAAGGGAGGCTTACCCAAAACTTCACCTAGAACTAATCCCATACCACCTCCTTCACATCTACCTTCTATATTAAGACCACATCCTTCCACTATAAAACCAAACCTTTTAGTCCTTCATCCTTCTTAGCCAACTTCTCCCCATCTACTCTCCTACTAGTAACCAAACCTTCATCATAAAAAAATTTTGCGTCAAAATCTTTAACCCATAAGCCAATCATATCTCATCAAATCCAACTACACCCATCAACCAAAATTACTCCTCTAAGCATTGCTTCCATGAAGAAAGCAATCCTAAAACCTACCTCACCTTTTCTAGAATCCTATACAACTATTTTTTAAAGGTTGTTACAAACCTATTCTATTAGCTTACCCCCAATCATACCATTTGATCCATATCATCCTATGCCAACTTGGTTCAATGATAACTTGGTTTGTCTTTACCATAGGACTCTTGGGCATGATACACAAAATTTTGAGGCTCTCCAAACACTTATCCACAATCTTTTAGATAAAGATAATCTATTATAAGAACCTCTAATGCCTGTTCCATTATCTAACTCACATATCCAACAAACTCTTTTCCCCTCACATAAGAGTGAAGAGGAAGAACCAAATCAAATGTTATAACCCCTCATCCATACCATTAACATGGTGACCCATTCTCAGGCCCAACAAAAGGATAAAAAGAAAGCCAAAGTATCCATCCCTTAGACTTATCCTTTGACTCCTCAACCCACCAGATCTAACCCAAGTATCTTCACCTTCACCTTCAAAACCATCCAAACCTAAAGTCTCAATTTTGGGAGCTCCACCTTCTAACCCCACTCCATTAATCCAATGGATCATGTTAAAATAACTCCAATAGAAACCAACAAAAATGAGTCTCTATGATCTAATCAACACCTCACCCCAACATCACTAATCATTAATGGAAGCTTTGCAATCCATAGAGGTCCAACCAAATGATCTGTAACCTCTTGCCTCTTTTTTTGGAGTTCTCTACCATTATACCCTTATCACCTTTCAATAATTTGAGATCCCACCTTTCCAAGAGAAAGATCCAAATCCTCCCCTATTCATCATAGCATACATCAATCAAACTTGCATCAAATGGGTAATGATTAATAAGGGAGCAAGCATCAACATCATCTCTTTCCATGCATATGATCAATTGAAATTACCTAAAAACATTATTTCTAAGAGTTTAATAGTCCTTCACTCTTTCAATGATACCATGGCCACCAACTTAGGGACCTTTGTTCCTGAAATCCATCTAGGACGTCACACCATTCCTAAGTTATTCTATGTCATTAAAGGTGAGTTTCAATACAATTTTTTACTTGGACACCCTTAGATTTGAGCTATGCACTACATCCCTTCTACCCTACATCAATGTGTCAAGTGTGAGCATGAGGACCAAATTATTATAATCAAAGCTAATCCAAGTCCCTTTTCCTCTTGCAATATGACATATTAGCCCAATGATGTTCTCATTCCTTCTTTATCTTCTATTCCATCCACTTATAATAAAACATCCACACCAACATAAAACCTCCATACCTATACCTTCAACAATGATGAAGCATCAATAAGCTCAACCATTCCCTCTTCTCATATTCTAGTTGAAGATCCATTACAATCAACTTTTCAACATCTCTCACTTGGGGAATATTGACTTTTGTCTTTAGATGCTCTTCCCACTCTATATGAATATGGAAATCTTTGAAGTGACCCCTCTTATGATCCCAACATTAGAACCATCATCCCCTTTGGGCTCCCCAACAATTGAAAAAAATTTGTCTATAGGGTACTTGATTGACCACTCCTCTCTCATACTGCCACTCCTTATATTCAACCTTTTACCTCTAATTTCTCCTATCTAAATAATCTAGCCTTTGACAAAACCTATCTTCATCACTATGCTTAGAAAGGATTTGGTATGAGCCTTTACAAATAAGGACCTCATGAATTTCCCATCATCAAAACCCAAAAACCTCATGAGTTCTTTGGGCTTGGGTTTAAACCACCAAAAGAACTCACATCACCAAAACTCATTACCACCCATACTAAAGAGACTCCGTCCTCACCAATCTCACCTTCATAATCTAGAGACTCTGACATCATTCCATCTAATTTTTTTTATCAATGCCACTATTTTATGTCCACTAACCTATGAACAAGGTGGCCATACTAAAACATTTCCTCTCATCTACCCCAAGATGATCAATCGTAACTCACCCACCATTCAAACCATCTAATGCCAAAATGATTCTTCCATCCTCACCTACCTTGGTACAGGGAATTCTTCTATCCATAAATATCTCCCTCCTAAAAAACTAACCACATTAAATGAATCGACCATCGATGTTAATTTGGTCACCTAGGAGGATCTTTATATCATCAAAATAAGCCAATATTTGACTCTAAAAGAATGGAAATACTATCCTTATTTCCTCTATAACAATATCATAGCATTTTCTTTGTCTTACCAAGATATGCCTAGAATTTATCCTTCTATTTCTCTCCATAACATCATCACTCATCCTGAGGTTAAGCATGTCCAATAAAAACTTTGTCGTATGCATCCCCACATAGCTCTTCTTGTTAAAAAATAACTTCAATGCCTCTTTATTATTAATTTCATCCAACCCATTGACTCTCCACTATGGGTTTAAAACATCATTCATATCACCAAACCTATAGGGGGCATTCACCTCTATATTGACTTTTAGGACCTTAACCTTACCTACTCAAAAGATGACTTTCCCTTCCCAACATCAATTGACTTGTTGATCTCACCACCAGCCACAAAATGTTATCCCTTATGGATGGATTCTTAAGATATAATCAAATCCTAGTCAATCTTATATATCAACATAAAACTTCCTTCATCACTCCATAGGGAACTTTTTGCTATCAAGTCATGCCCTTCAGCCTTAATAATGCTAGAGCCACTTATCAATGGGCCATGACCTACATCTTTCATGATCTCATTAAATTTTTTTTGAGGATTATTTCGATGATTTTCTCAAGAAATATAATTATCACAAATATCACCTCATTATTCTTGTAATCATTTTTGAATGGCTAATCTGCTATCATGTTAGCCTCAATCCCAAGAAGTCCATCTTTGAGGTCATATAAGGAAAACTGCTAGGCTTTATCATTTCCATTTGTGGAATAAAACTTGACCCTACCAAATCTAGATACATTATGGACATGCCTCCTCCCACTAACTTGAAGCAACTTCACAACTTGCAAGGCAAAATTTAGTCAATTGATCTTTTATTTCTTAACTATCTGATCGTTGTCAACCTTTTCACCATCTCTAACAGAAATATGTCTCCTTCAAGTGGACCAATAAATTTCAACAAGCCTTTGATGAAATCAAGGAGTATATTCTTTCTCCACTTGTCCTCATTCCCCCTAAAGAACATTATCCCTTTTATCTATACATTTACACCACTGATCATTCCTTGGGAGTCATGCTCACTCATTGTGATGACCAGAATAAGGAATAGGTCATATACTACATTAGCCATACCCTAATTGAATATGAGACCCAATATACCCATCCGAAAAAAAATCCATTCCCTTAGTCTTTTTAGCCTCTAAGCTCCATCATTATCTTCTTAGTCATAAAACCTATGTCATCACTAACATTGACCCTCTCAAGTATATGCACTCTAAGCCATATCAAAACCAATATATGGCAAAGTTGCTCATGCTTCTTTTTGATTTTGATCTAGAGTTTTTCCCACAAAATTCCATTAAAGGGTAGGTTATCACTGACCAATTAGCTAAAGCCCTACTGCTTGAAAATTAACCCTTTCCACTTACCTTCCTAAATGAGTCTATAGCAACTCTTTCTTCCAAGGAGGCCACCTACCAAATGATAATGTTTTTTTATGGATCTAAATGACAAAATGGTAGGGGGTGGGGTGATTCTCATCCCACTTAATGGAGAGTGACTTCCCTTTATTTTAAGCTTGACTTTGATTTCACCAATAACATGGTTGAATATAAAGCCTTAGACATGGGTCTTAGACATGGGTCTTCAAACTACCATGGCTTTGGGAGTCAAAACACTTAGCATCTATAGGGATTATTAAATTGTTATTAACCAAGTCATAGGAGCTTATCAATGTAAAAATGATGTTCTTCAAAAATAAAAATAACTTGTGGACACACTCTTGGCCTTATTTGATCATTATGATATCCAATCCATTCTATGATCAACCAATAAATTTGTAGAGACAATGGCTTCTCTAGATTCCCAAATACTATCTAAACCCATTAAGTCTAAAATATTTGTTACCATCCACTTCTTCATTATCCCATTTTATATTAGTTATAATATTTCTACCATTTGTAGAGTGGGAACATCCCCTTCTGACACTTGGTATGAACAATTTTTTTATTACCTTAACCTTGACATTCTCCCTCCCAATATTTCAAAGAATGCTTGAAGAGATTATATCCAAGGCACTTCTTGTTATATCATACTAGGAGGCATACTTTATAAGCAAGGCTTCAATGGTATTATTCTTCATTTCCTTCATAGTCATGAACTATCTCACATTTTCAAGGAGCCCCATGATGGCATATGTTGGGGAAATTTTAGTGGCATGGATATCTCCAAGCATATTCTTCACCTTAGCTACTATTAGCCCACACTTAATTAGGACTATTGTGATTATGTCAAGAAATGTGTCAAATGTCAATAGCATGCCAACCTAAATCATATAACTTCTCATAATATTCAAGTATCTCAAGATTTTTTGCCATTTTCATAATGATGTCTTGACCTTATCAAGGAAATCAACCCCCATTCTTCACAATGACATCAATATATCATCACCACTGCATAATACTTCACCAAGTGGGTGGAGGCCATCCTCTTCATATCAATAAAGGCTAAAATATTCATTGATTTAATTAATCACCATATCATTTGCCACTTTGGTGGTCCTCATAAAATCATCATGGACATTGGAAAGTATTTCAAAAATAAGAAAGTCCAAGCACTTTGTGATGCTTTTAGCATTGATCTAAGATTCTCATCCCCTTATCATCCACAAGCTAATAGATAGGCCAAAGCTTCCAATAAAACCCTTATCAAAATGCTCACAAAGGTGGTCAGTGCCTTTGGTTAGGATTTACATCTTCATATCCCATTCACTTTATGATCTTATTACATTAACATCTGAACTACCACGGGAGCTACACATTTCTTCCTCATCTATGGAGCTGAGGCAGTTCTTCCTCTCAAAGTTCAAATTCCTTTGCTTCATGTATCCTTGCATAAAATCCTTTTTTAGAGTGATTATCTCCAAGAATGCCTTGCTCACCTTGAGCTTCTTGATGAACATCACTTGGACACCCTTAATCATCTACATGTTTATTATGAGCGAATCAAATGCACCTAAAACAAGCATTTGAAAAAAATAGATTTCAACATCAGAGACCTTATCCTTAAAGAAAAACAACATGTCACCAACATGGAAAAGACCAAGAAGGGAAAGTTTGATTTTAATTAGTTAGGACCCTATATTATAACCCATAAGTATGGATCTAATGCTTACCATTTATCTTATCTTGAGAGAAAACTAAAGCCTAAGCCTATCAACGCTTTGCATCTATGTCTTTTCTATTGTTAAACAAGATCACATCTTTATTTTATGTCTAACTTAATCTCATCCCTTGGTTCATGAGATTATAAACTCCCTTTCATTTACACTTAACCTTTGAGAACACTTGATTTCAAAAAATAACCATGTGAGTTATTTATCATAAACATCTAATCCCAATCCTAAGTATGGGTACCATAGCTCTACCTATAACATGGTTCTCATGGATACTTTTCATCTTTCAATAGATGGAATATCATGGTTAGTTGTTTCTCAACTCCTTCCATTTATCATTTAACTCTTGTTCAAAAATATTGCCTCCATAATGGTGGACCTTTTGTCTGATTAGAATTATCTATGTCATAACAATTTACATTCTAAATCATAATCCTCAAGCAAATGCAGACTATTCCCTCGAAGTATAACTACCCATATAATTCCAAATTGCTTAAATATAGAATTATCCCTTGAAGGATAACTATAAAAATCAAAATCTTAGACCACTACCTTAAAGGATGGCTAAGTAAGCACACAAACATTTGAAGCTTCCTACATCAATTAACTTTAATCACCTACTCAAATGAAAAAAAATAATGAGTCAAATTCTATCAAGAATATAAGTATGACATAATTGGCTCTTAACAATGACATTTTTAAAATATGATCACACCATAATCAGATCCTATACATGGCATTTGTAGAATTCTCACATTGATCAGTCTACACATTATTATAATGCATGGACTTATCTATTACATCCTTTTATTCCCCTATAGAAGAGGTAAGCTAGCCCACATTAGCTTAACCCTTGAACCATTCACCTTTCACCCCTATCTAAAATCAAGGGACTATGAGCTTACTTGTTACAAAGTGATCAAGACAACCTTATTATAAATTCAAACACACTCTTTTGAAGCACTTGATTAGCTTATGTTTACTAAGCCAATCTAACTATGGATTCTTTTTATTTGCTCCTTTCTAATCAAAATAATGTAACTAATTCTTAACCATTTCTTGGGACATATATACCCATTAGAGTTTTTATTTTGACACGGTCATTTTCTTACACTTACACCTATCATTGCATCCTAATCAAAGTCATCTATCACTTCTTTAAGATTAACATAAAACATAATAATCAAACATCATGCATTAAACATCCAACATTCATTTTCCATATCATTATAATCATCCTAATAACATTAACATCAACATCATCATCAACATAATCACCATCTGAATAATAATTAATAACATAACGTCATAAAAATCATAATCATCATAGTAACATTCCACATAACCATAATGATCATCCATATAACATATAATGACACCATCATACCATCAACATCAAAATCATATCTCATAATCAATAACATAGGCATCATAAGACATTACACTTATACATAACCTAACACAACATCATCCAAATAATAACCAATATCATAAACATCATATTATCATCCCCATAATAACATGGTAATCCACATGACATCTCATAATCAACCTCATAACTAAAATAAGCATAATGACCATATTCAACAACACATTCCACAACATAATTATACCCATCATAAATATCATAAATATAATCATCATAATCAAATCCAACCATAACATTGTAACAACATCATCATGCCTAAGCTAACATCTCAATAAGAAAATAGTAGAACATGCCATAATCATAAAATAATCCATGTACATGATCATAAAATTTGAATATCATAAAATAATATGATACAAATGCTCTATCTCTCTTACTCTCATCAATACATTTTACATCTTCAGCTCGTAGGCTAGTATCAAAATACATATATACATATCACAAAATAATTTACATCATATAAGTGTCATCATGGGCCTATGACATTAGAACTAGAACCACCTGCACCTATTCCACCAGCTAATGATAGGCCTCATTATGTGTAACCACTGGCAATGAAACCCTATTGCCTCTTCCCAAATCCATCTACAAAACATCTAAAACTCACAAATTTCTTACCTAATTCCTTTCTTTATTTTTGTACCTACTCCTCCATTATTTTTCTACCTACTTTTCCCTATTTTTCCTCTACCTCAACCCTAGGGCATCACAACCCACCTATCTTGATTCCCCTAATTTTCTCACTTTTATACTATTCCTAACTTTTCCTATCCCTAATTATCACTATTTTAGCCAATTAAAAACAACCCCTACCTCATTTTGCATTTAGTGGCATGGTTAGAGCCTTCTCACCCCTCCTCAACCATGTCCTCATTGTTCATCCATCACTTGAATAACCACTCTTGATCAATTAGTACTCTCCACCTCAGCATGTTCCATGCTCTAAGCACTCATACAAATTGCTCAATCAACATACACTCTTAACCAAAGTTAATGTGTGAAAATTACTTCTTATTTTTACTTTTATTATGCTTATTTTTTAGGGTTTCACCCTATCCATCGATGGTCAACCCTTGAGGCACCTTAATCATTGATAGTTAGGATCCCTCACCTTTCTCTAAACATTTTCACCCATAATCCTTCATCCTCAACCAACCCTTAGATATAAATACATTTGGCCTAAAGTAATTTTAGGTCTAGGTGTTTACGGAACTATGTAGGCAACATCCACTCACCATGTGTAGTTAAAGTCAGCTTGGTCACCTCTCCAACCCAACCCTATGCCCCTTACCTCACCACCTCCTCTTTGATGATTAGATGTTTTGACTATATTTTTGCATCTTTTGTACCATAATTATGTTATCATTTGAATGTTTTGACTAATTTTTCCAAGTTAACCATTTAAACTTTGCATCGACTCATGCATGAACCAAATACTTGGGTTATTTTGTAGGAGCACTTCCTACCCTAGATACCTAAAACCTACTCAACTTTGCATAGATCACTTGAAAGGCCTAACCTGATTAGCTATGACCAAAACTGTGGATTAGTTACCCTCTCTTGTATTTCTAAACCCTAATTTTATTTTTATAACTTTGGTATATGTAGTTATTGCATGATAATTGATATCACACTTCATCACTTTTTGTGCATGAGCTCACATCTCTTCACCCAACTCAACCTCCTTATTTTACCTATCAAACCATGACCTAATTTCATTTCCACCTCAATAATTTCCTTGTTTGATGGGGGTATACCTCCTTCCATGACTCAGGTCAACCAGACCAAGACCTTGACCGACCTCTTATTTTTATTCTACAGCTTACCCAAGCTACACAACAAAAAGGGGGAAAATGTAGACACCTAAAAACTACACATGATAAATTTTTAGTGTTACCCCACCTTGGAAATGATAAATAGGCCCATTTATGAACCTAAATTTACCAAACTCATTTTTAGCTTATCATTTAAGTCACCTCTTTTTCACCCTTTTTACCAATTGTTCCCCTAGCCCATGAATAGTTGGTGGTTAGGGTAACCATTGTTGGTTAGCCTAACCATCAATGATTAGGTCCCTTCTTCAGTTTTAGCCTAAATTTAAATCATGTCATCTCTTTGTAAGAGATTAGTAACTTCAAAAATGATAACTTGTCTTTAAAACAAAGATGTTAAAGCTATAAAAATAGGTAACTTTACCCCTGATTAAATTAGCAACTTCTTTCATCCCATTCAATAACTTCTACCTATAAAAGAAGTAGAAGAGTAGGAGATTAGGGGAGGAATTATCAGCTATTACGTACTCAAACTTTATTTTAGGTATCTAGTGTCCATATCAATGAGCGAGTATCATCACTTGAGTTTTGAATCTCTATCAAAATCACTCTGGAAGGCTTGAAGCATCATTACTCTGGCCACATCACTCTAGACTTCTTCCACTTAGTTACAGGTATTTTATGATTATTTTTTTAGGTTTATCTAATTTTAGTACCAATATTTTAATAAATCCTCTTATACCTCATTTTCCACCTCCTAGCCTTATATCCATCCTCTATTTACCCAAATTCTAACCTTTAATTTCTATTTTATTCATCTTTAGATTTACATAGGTAACCACTAATGGTTACCCTAACCACCAATGTTTTACCCTAATCATCGTTGATTCCCCTAATCACTGATGGTTCCTTGTGGTAGTATTTTTTAGTAAGCAATTTCCACCCTTCTACCTCTAATTGAACCTCACTTTCTATGCTTCCCTCTAATCATAGGACCCTTTCTGATTTTTTGAACTAGACCCCAACCATTTTTTCATCTACATTTGATCATTTTATTCAATACACAAATTATAATTTATATATATTACACATTTACTTTCTTATCATTGAATACAAATATCTTATTTTACCATTTTAGAGTTGATTGTTATAAAAGTGGATTGACAACCTCCTAGTAAGCCTTATGCTTATTGGATCTAGCATACACTAGGCAGACCACTCAACCAACCATCTACCAACCCCCTTTCAAGTGTCTATGCTACTTGCAGGTTATTCCTTCCTAGATAAAGAGGAGTTTTCACTCTCATCTACATTCACATGCGTATTCTACCAAGTATTTTTCTACACACCCTAATCACTATATTTCTTTTATTTACTTTGAAAATTAAGAAATGAAGAAAATAAATTAAAATAGATACACATATGCCTGGATTCAAAAAATCTGGTGGATTAGAACCAATTATAACACCTATGACAAACACTACCATTCCCATGGTATATATTATTTCTATAATTATCATTATGGGGGATCTTCAAAAATAGGTTTCTATGCTAAAAATACAAATGGATATCCATAATACTAATACAAATGTTACCTCATTCAAAATTCAACTACTTTCACAATGTATACTTGAATATCCTCATCCACATGATTTAAAAATACCATATTTACCTTTCTTTTTGAGTCTTAAGGACCTATTAGACCACATGATTAACTATATACATTCTTTTGGTCAATGGGAAAAATATGAAAAACTATTTCTAAAAGTATTTCATATAAACATTTATGATTAGTATAATAATTGGTTTTATAACCTAATAAAATGTTCATTAACCACTTTTTCATAATTATAAGATGTATTATTCATGGCTTTCAATATCCATTAGGTGACAAAACTTACATTAGAACATTTTCATAATTTCAAACAATGTGATGATGAATCCCTTCAAGATTATACCATTTGATTCAAAATTTGGAGTTGAAATTCATTTTTAGTAGATGGCTTCTTTCCCCATTAAATGAAAGAGCATTGCATAAAAAATATGAGTCATTTTCCTATTTACATATTGATATACATAGATATTCTTCATTCATACTTAATATTTTAAAAGAGCTTAACATATCTCCATCCAAATACCAAAGTTTTATCCCTCACACAAAGGATGAAAAAAATTACCTAAGGAGCATTATGCAAAAAAATATGGTGTTCCTAATCTTTATATGAATGGTTTTAAAATTTTACTAAATATGGGCCAATTTAAGGCCCACATCCTATGAAAAATCATTTGGGTCAAAAAATCAAAAAGTTTCCATGACACCAATATTTAAAAATTACTTTAATCATGGGTGGTGCTTACTTTTGTCATAACCACATTGATATTATGGAATCAGAAAACTATTATAGTGAAATAAAATTTTCACAAATTGGGTACCATGCCAAATATCTATGTGATAAGGGGCAATGGAAAGATTAATTAGGTTTATTTTTCATTCTTATTGATTAGTAACTCAAGGGTTTAGGTCATGCTGACAACATCTCCATATGAATTTACGTTGGGCACTCTTGTTATATAAAACGGAAGCACAAATTAATTGAAATTAATAAGGTATTTTTTTATCATGAAGGAAAATTGATCCATATTCCAAATGATAGCATCAATTCTTATACTATACATGTAAATAGTGAGGAATAACATGCTATGTAATTTTTTAATTTACCCAAACATAATCCAATCAATGTAAAATATCCAATGTAAGGTTGAGAGATTTCATAGATTCTAAAAATACCAAAAAAAATAAAAAAAATCCAATTCTTTTTTTAGCATCTACATATTATATTGGGTATTTGGTAGCTATGTTTTAGTTACATGTTGATTGATATAATATTAACTAATTATGCATATACTTCTTTTATGATTATATTTGAGTGTGATACAATCATACACAAATACATGATCTATGCACTTTTAGATCTTGGACTTTGCCTTTGCTCATGTCACCAAGACATTAGGGGCATCCACCTTATTTAACCATGATACATATATGCTATATCATTATATGGTCACTTTATAGTATCATGTTTGAGCTCATATATGTACTTATGCATGCTTTTATAATTTTAAATATACTTAATATGCTATGTACTTGAATTTTTTTCCTAACACATGTGATTTATTCTCTACTATGATATGTTTTTGATAGTTTCTTATGCTTTCATTTATGCACTTCCTTGAGTGTCTTGCCTTGATACTATCTTATTTTTTTATAATTTGAAAATGATACATTATTTTCAACCCTCATTCCTTTGTTTTATTCTTTGACATTTGAATATACCATTGCTTATTTTATGTAAAAATTTGAGTATATCAATTATTTCTTTGTGGATATTTGACTAAGTCATGTCCATTTGATTGTGCAGCATTTGAATGTGCCTCTTATTTACAGTCTCTTTGGACCATTGTATTTTGATTTGATTTTTACTACCCTTAAAAGTGTGCTTGATTTGTTATTTAGATTTTATTGTTACTATCAAGATCTCACCATGATCTTTATCATGCATCTTAGTCCTTAATGTGATCACATTAAATGCACTTTAATGATACATTTACCTAGATGTGTTATCCTATATTTTGCATGTCTCATTCATAGTTATATGGTTATATTATCCTTTTGAGGTGAGGTAAATATAGATTTATATCTTCCTTCATTTCAAAGGAGGAGTTTTATTTGGATCATGTCATGGAGGCATGTCTTTTGCACATTCACAGTTTTTAGATTTAGTGGGGGCATGTTTTAGAAACATGTTCTTCACACTTACTCAACATTAAACATCTATAGATTATAATGAGGCCATGTTTTAGAAACATGTCCTCCACATTACCACTTATATAAATATTTTAGTTTCATATTATATTGAGGGAATGATTTAGAATCATGTTCTCCACACTTACATAGTCTTAATTTGGCCAAATTACACAATTATATGATTCAAATACACATTTATGGTATAATTATATACTTTAGTGCCATTGTTATACAAAGTTTTATCATAATACATATATAAGGTGCATATGTTGTGTGATATATGCCTAATATTAAAAAATAAAAATAGTTTCAAATTTCAAACACTTATAGGGACTATCACTAGCCACCAGGTTGGACTTTTGTAGACTATATTGAGCCATTTTACTATAGTAATTGGTTTGATTTTTGGTATGTTTGAGGTGTTTACATCACTTAATATTTATAATTTTTTAGGTTAGACTAGATTTTATCATCCAATCTCACTAGTTTTATAGTGTGAATTGACTTGGTTCACACGCACCAAGTCATAATTATGATTAGGTTACATGATTGAACTAGTCTTAACTGCCAAGTGACAATAAAATTTTCTCTAAGGTTGGGTGCATGGTCCCTCATATATATATATATATATATATATATATATATCATTATATACATGTACTTTCCAAATTTATATTTTTCCTAATATTAATTTTAGTGATTCAAAAATATACATCTTTCAAATGAAATTGCTAAAAGGCAAGATGGTTGCATCGATACACAAGTGTACTCCTAAACAATGCTCTCTTTCAATTTCAATCATTTAAATACATTAAATTTCATATTTTATGAAATTATTATATACTATGACATTATATATATTGTATGTTAGTCACCATAAAATCACTCAAGTTGGACTCAAGCAAAGGCAAAGTGTGTTATACACAACTAGGCATGCATTCTTTTTATTTAAACTAGTAATTTCATTACTAGATTAAAGGTGGGGGGGAATGTAGATAATATTTATGAATTATATAACACCTTAATATTTTACACTTGGTAAACTTAGACCTTGGTTATTCCTCTAAGTTCTATACCTTTCCTACTTCTACAAGTCTCACATTTTCTCTCTTTTGTGCCCCTTGGCATATCTCTTAATCTAACTAGTCTTATGTTGATGCTTGGGCCTTATATATTTCCCATAATTATTAAAACAAATTTATATTCCATATCTACAAGTTTTGTACCTATACCCCCTTTTATGTTATCCAAACACTTGTGTCATAGTCAAAAACCTATATTGATGCAAGTGTCCTTACCCAATGCAAATGTCTAGTGCACTAAAATAATCTAATTTACAAATTAAATGTATCCTAATAATTATCCTAAGTGATATTATGCTACATTTTCTCCTTATGTCAGTTTTATATATGCACGGTCGTTCATCATTCATTACTCACCTAACACAAAACTTGATTCACACCAAAGTGTAAACACTCTAATTTTATCACTTCCATTTCAAATTACAAAATGAAATTAATTATTGTAATCTCACATAATATAGTATGAAATCATTTTTTTAATCTAATATACATTTTTTAATTTACCTCAGGCTACCTCTAGGTGGTAAAATACATTGTATTAGATATGTTCAATTATCATTCTCTAATAAATTTATTTATTTAACATGGTATTATAATTAATTTATCTATTCAATTTTTTTGATCATTTCCTTTATTCAATTATTATTCTCTTGTCAATTACTTTATTCTGGTTAATTCAATAATTATTTCTTCTCTAAACAATTAATTTTATTAACTGCCCCTCTCAAAATCATTATTTTAATTATAATTTTATTGAAAATAGAATTCTAATTATTTTATAATTAATTAATTCCTCTTTTTCCCTCCAAATGGGCATCTTCATGCAAAAAAAAGATCATGACATTCTTTCAAATATGCTTTTGTGAGCTAAAATCAATTTGATAAAATGAAATAATATACAAGATTGTTCTCCACCCTTCATCTTGGAGACAAGATGAAGGGCCCAAAATGAATCTTGTGAGATATTTTAGGGATTATTATCAACCCTTAATCATGGAGATAAGATGAAGGACCCACATTGGTTATGCATGTGATTTCTTGGGAATGACTCTCACAAAGATATTATGAGGAAAATCCTCTAACCTTCATCTTGGAAATAAGATGAAGGGAATATATTAATTATTATTTGATATTTTCAAATATTATCCTATACCCTTCATGTTAATTAAGATAAAGGGCTCATATTAGTGATCCATGTTCATATTTCAGGACTCATTTTCAACCATTCATTTTAATCTCAACATTAAGGGTCTTCACTAATCTAAATTCATTATAAATAGACCCCTTTACATTATAATTCATGATGTTCAATAGTTATAGTGAAGCCCTATCATTTTATCAATCTAACTTGTTCATTAGCATTCTTATTGTGATCAATTAAACATAGTCCATAACTTCAATGGAGATGTGTATGCACCTAAATTGACTTTTCTTAATTATTGTATTTAATCTTGCTAATATCACCCCTTTGTAATCATTTATCTAATATCCCCATTCATTATTCCTCATTTACTAACCTTATTCTTCCCCACTTATTCATTAATTATCTTAATCATCTCTTAATCCTATCCTAATCCCACTTATCTATTATTTGGGAATTTTAAATTTACATGACCTACCTACCCAACTACTAAGCCTATTACTAGGCTCTCTTACACCCCTAGTACTTAATCACCCACATAATCCATATCTAATCCCATACCTAATCCTAATTAATCCATAAGAGGATTTTAGAACCCTCCAATTATAGAATCCTCTCTAACTTAGCCTTCTCCACATAGAACCCTCTATTTTAGAGGTTTTCAAGAAATAAAATTGCTTGGAAAATCCCCAACCATTGATCCCAACGGCCCAAGATTGAATATGGACCATTGATTTTCCCTCCCATGGCTTATATAAATAAGCCACTCCTCCATGGTGAATCCATATATGAAGCTCATGATGTCTCCATGTTGAACTAGAAATCAACAAGAGATAATGACATGAACTTGAATCCACATATCAAATCCATGAACCCATAATCCATGATAAAAAAACATAATGTCAAAAAACAAAGTCTAAGGTAATCTCAATATAGTGCTCTTATCTTTTATCCATTTAATCTTGGTTTGGAGTAAATAGCTTTAAGATTAAAATGTTGATTTGAATTGTGTATTATTATATTTGAATTTGATTTGCTCTAGATCTTACTCAGGTAGTTGGATATTTTGGGATTAAATTTCGTGATTTAATCCATTTATTCAAAATTATTACTACATTTTAGTGACTACAGTGGGATAATCCCTCCCAATTTAATCATTTGGCTTGTTACTGGTATTTTGTCTAGTTTTTATGGATGATTAAGTCAATAACAAGTGTTAGATTTTGAATAAATCTTCACGAATAGGTGAACCATGACATTTCTCTGTAAGTTTAAAAATTGTAATTGTGATTTTGTCCATAGGAATTATAGTTTTATGTTAATCATCCAACTTAATTGCAAAAAATTTTATTTGATAGTCACTTTACCTTTCTAAAATACATGATTTGAAAGTTACATTGATCACCAAAAGTAGCAATTTTACATTCCTATTAGTGATTTTGTGCTAACAATGTTTGCTTGACCCTAGAATATTTTTTACCGTCTATGAAATTGCACCATCAAAACTCATGGTATTAACCTACAAGTTATGGTATTGTAACTATAATCATGACATTGTAATTTATCCCAAATTTGATAATGATTATCCATTGATCTCTAACCTTCAGGTTTAATTTTATCATTTTCTATCCTGTAGATGGACTAGTAATCATATAAACCCTTTTAGAATCTTATTTAAGTAGTTTTAGGTCTTAAAATACATATTTTTTGTTAACCACATTCTGGAAAGGGGTTTTATCTATGTAAAAATTAGTGTGTACTAATTGACAGGGTCAATAAAACATCAAAGGTAGAATAATCTAAAATTAAAACATCATAGTCTTAATCTTTTTGTTGTTCTTTACAATACCACTAATCACATAGTTATAATTTTGACCATAAATTAGTGATATTATGTTTGTAAGTCATGGTATTATGATTTTTTTGGATTTTTGGCTCACTAGTTACTATATTCAACTAAAAAATATAATATTTAAGATAAATTTGAAAGGAAATACCTTTCTATTCTACCAATTGTCTATGGGTTTGTCCATTTTGTTGAAATGTTTTATTTGGGTGTTTAATAAAATTTTGATATATAATTGTAAATTAATCTATCATAAGTCACATGTATATAATTCTGAGGCCATTACATCTCTAAAACATCTATACTATCCTATATTTTAGTCAAAATACTAAATTTTAATTTTTTTTCCAATATCACTATTCTCACAATTATGATATCGTATTTCAAATCATGATATTGCATAACTTATTATGGTTTTGTATAAAAATACATGGTGACCATTAGCATCTAGGCACTTTCTACAAAATCACAACTTTGCATTTGTGATATTAAATAATAGTTGTGATATCGCCCTTTCTGGTTATGGTATTGCAGTAGTCTGTCTATGTATTTAAGGTATCACATTTTGAAGTTGCATTTTTGTACTAATTTTTACATTCAATTTTGCCTTTTTTGAGTGCATTTTTAGAGTCATTTTTAGTTATTTTTAAGTCATTCCAAGCCTCTTGATCACCCAAATAAATTATAGATCCAAATTGTGATTTTATTAGTGGTTTTTGTTAAGGCCTATTAAACTAACATTTGGTTTCTTACAAGGGTGAATTTTGACTTCCTAACATATTATTTTGTAGGTCATATTTTGGCCTATCATTTTTTTTACAAGTTACCCCTCAAGATTGTTAATCAAAAAATAATAATCATTATCTTGTAGGTTGCCTCTTTAAAAGTTAAAATCAAACTACTAATCATTTTCTTGTAGGCCACTTGTAAAAGACATTTTGGCATTTTAAAACTCATTTTTGTCTAAAATCATTTTAATTACTTTGTTTAAATCATATTGTCTAAATTCATTATATATCCTTGAATATTGTATATATCTTTCATCTAATTAATCTCATTTTGGCCTACTTGTTTGTCACCTAAGGGCTATGGTGGTGTATACTCTTCTCCTTGCATCCTTACGATGATTCCTAGAGGATCAAAAACCACCCACAAACCCTTAAATTTTTATTTTCTAAGGGAAACATGATGTGGAATTAACACACACACACTTGTCATAGTATTAGGGGGTAGTGACCATGGATTTCACCACCATGTACTAATCTAAACTCTATGTTTTGGTAGAGTATAAATATGAGGGATCTATGTCATTAAGCTAAGCGGTTGACCCATATAGGTCATCTATGATGGGGAAAAGTTAACTCTTTAAACTAAGAGTTAGAAAACACCCTATACAAAAATGGTCCCCACCATACCTAGAGTATATTAGTGATGCCCATAAAGATACTATTCATTCTAACCTAGGACCATCATCCATAATAGGTGACTTACTACTAGAGTCAGGATCAGTTCCTAAGAATCTGTTAAGTGTAAATGAGGTCAAGAGGATTCAATTGATTTCATAATGGGTCATCAACCTATAAACTCACCCACAAAGCTTTTAGATGGTGTAGTTGTTATGTTACACACCCTTGAGTTTACTAATCATAGTTTTGTAGTCTACTTGATTTGATAAGTGCCATGCTAGACCAACATTTTTTATGATCTAAGTTAGCCTTTTACCAGAACCTATATACACCTATCTAGGTTTTCATATATTTTCATCTTGTATATCATTATCTTACCATCCTATCATCTTATTTTACATATTTTTATTTGTATATTCTTTTAAACATGTTCTTGTATCAACCCCACCTTAGTATGGTGATATCCACCCATCCTTGGTCATATCCCCATCAATTCTTGTCATCATTACATCAAATTTTATCATAGTCCAACCTCATATTCTTTACTTAGCCTTAACATTAATCATACCTAACATCATATTTATCACTTAGTCCACCTTGACCAATCTTGATCACCTCCTAGTCTAGTCTCATCCATCCAAATCACCTACATATCATAAGTCTAATTTATGCATAACTAACCATTTGTATTGAGTTTTTCTTACCTAGTCACCTTGTCCACCTAGTCCTAATCATAGTCCATCCTGATTCATTCCCTTCTCTTTACCAATCCCTCCATCAAGTATGTAGTCATACTCTAGTCTTCATTTATGTTAATAAAACATTCTTTTCATATAAAGGTCCTCATCATTAGTTGTATTTATGTCTAATAAATTTTGAATCATCTTATTTGTGTTGATCATATTAGTCTTGAGCTAGCTTTAATCTAATCAATCCTTAGTCTATATCAGTCTCTTAGGCTAGTCTAACCCACCATCATCCAATCTTAGAGATTGTTGTAGCTCACATAGTTGAATCCAATCCTAATCATTAAAGCCTAACTCATGTCCTAATTTGGTATAATTGATCTAATATTTCTTTTTCAACTATCACATCAAACCAAATGTCTAGTCACACTTAAAATTGGACTGAAACAAGCCTTTATCTAAATTTATCTTGCATATCCCATCTTCACCCCTTAGTATTTCCATTAAATCCCCCAAACTTGTCAATTAGGGCCAATGAATCTACATCATCCATACTTTATCCCATCCTTATTCATGGCATCTTAAATACATTTAGTCAATACCCTGATTAAATAATGTCTCACACCAATAGGGATGTTATCCTTTCTCACTTCCTTGAGATAAGTAATCCATGTCCAAAAATATTTGACCCTATCCACCCATTATTACCTCCATTCCAAACCCATTCATGTGAGTCCCTTTCCAATCTTCCTTATACTAATCATAGCTAGTCATCTACCCCTTCCTACACTTGCAAAGGGAATCCAAACTTGGCCATATTATCTACTACTAGTCCACTCACCCAATTGAATCAACCACCACCTAATATAACATCTTATGATTCCACATCTATTTAAAAATAATAATAGATCCCATATAATTCTCATATTATATCCTTAATATCCCTCTTCCATTAACTCATTTCCACTAACATGATGGTCTCTCCACCCATACAACATCTTAATTATACCAAGCCTAAGCCCTCTTGGTATAAAGATAATAAATACTATGTATATCACCAAACATAAGGGTATACCATTAATCAATGTCATAATTTTCAAGACTATGTCCAAGACCTCATCAGCTATGGTGACATAGAAATCAAGAATGAATCAGATGAGTCTACATCCTTGGGTGAACAAAAATAAGAATGACAAGATTTCATTCTCGATCATGATCAATATATTCTCTCTCCAAGCCAAGGTTAAGACACCACATCCATATTCTATGGTGCCCACATCTTTGACAAATCTCCCATAAAAAATGAGTTTATTTTCCATTCATTGAGTCCTCCCCTTCCTCATGATTACTTCCATTGGATTATCCTTGGAGAATCCATTATTCCTCCATCATCTCTCCCTCCTTTGCCATATAAAAACTCACATGCTAAGAGGTCAATTATGAACAATGAATATTCTACTAAAAAAATTGAATATTATACATTAGATTCAACATTGGAGTCAATAAAAGTGTTATCTACATCAAGATCATGTTTGACACTAGTGTCTAAATTAGATTCTTCAACATCCCTCATAAACATTGATGACTATGCATTCCCTTTTAAATATACATATAATTGGATGATAATCAATTACCAGGCATATCTTTTGATCAAGATGATTAAGTTATAGCCAAATTCTTGAAATATTTATCTATTGAAGACTATTAGAGTGAATCTAATCCTACTTTGGATGTGTATAATATAGCTAGTCTTAGAGATCCTTTTATTGATATTGAGGATATTTTCTCTAATGTCAAAACTAGGTCCCTTAAGAATCCCTATGAAGACTATATTATCCCATAACCACTCATTTAACTCTTCATACCATCTCCCCTAGCTTCATCCATCCTAGACCCATTTCTTCCTATCAGTGATCATTTAATCACCTCCCTCCATAATTATGAACATGAACATACATCATTGGAATCTTCTTCTAATAAAATAAGGTGTATCACAAATGTATAAGTCCAAGACCATATTCAAAAAGTCAAATATAATAATCAAATCACATTTAATCCCATAAGTCAAAGTTAAGAAAATTCAAATTATCAGCCTAATCCAAAAATGTCTTCCCCTAGTGAAGACCAATGTTAGGCACTAGGGTATCATCAAAGTCAAAAATCAATATCCCCTAGTGAAGCCCAAATCGAGGCACCAAGAAGTAGTCAAATTCAAATCCAATTAGCAAAGAAAAATAATATTGAATTTGGTATCAAGATGGCTAAAAACCTTTAAAATAATCAAATCAAATATGAACCACAAAGTCTATCTTATCTCTCTTGAAATATTTTGTCATAAGGTACTAATCAAATGAGGAATTTCCAACATCTCCAATTATGTGTGTGACTACTAGTCCTAATCCCCCATCACCCATCACATATTCCTATCACATTCCCATTATCCCATCAATTCATACCATCCATTCCAATCCAATACAACCCCATCAACATTAAGACCTAATCCAATTCATACATCACATCACCTTCCTAGGCAATAATGTCTCTCATAAGGGTGACAAATACACCTAGTCTAGATATCTAGAGAGGTCACAATCGATAATCACAAAAGGTCACATGGAACTTAATACATCTAGTGGTGACAACATGGTCCAAAAAACACATATCTCCAAAATAGGTATTGGCTAAAATGCATGAAAGTGACAACATTTATTGCATCTCATACCCACATCTAATAAATTGAGATACCCAAAACTAAAAAAATAAATAAAAAATAAAAAATCATTCATCCAATGGTGAAAACTAGTATTCTAGCACCTTGGGTAAGTACCATGATGAATATTGGTCCTTGACATCATGTTAAAAATAATCTATTATTCACATTTTACCTCAACACTTGGGTGTAAAATCCATAATTTTTCATCCATCAAAACCATCCCTTGTCAATCCCATACCATTTTCCATCCAATGTCTACCATCAATCCCATATCTTTTTCCATCCAACATCTACCATATTGGATCCTATTATGTATATAATTCCTTCTCATCTTGACCTTTGTATGAGGGAATGGAATATGTATTAAGAAATGTTCTAGAATCATCTTGGCATATCATACAATGAACACTCAGGTCAATAGACATATGGTTCCTTCATGATGTGGTCATTGGCAATCCCTAGTCCATTCTTCCTTGGTCTTTATCCCCTTTTTAGCATCATCCTCATCCTTCTATCATCCCATCCATCAATCCATCCACATTTATCCTAGTTTCTAAGCTTGGTATTCGATTTTCTAGTAACCCCATTTATATAGTGTGCATACATATTCCAAAAAGACACAAACTTACATATGCCAAAAATCCCAAAAAATATTATAAAACCCACAAAATCCATTTTTTTATTATCTTATGTCATCTTGTCTTATATCCTAACTATCCTAGTCATCCTATCTAAATCCTTATCTATCTTATCCTATTATCATATTTAATTGTCCCAACATCATAATCATCTTGTCCTATGTCTTTAGTAGCCTTATCCTAATCCGAGTCCATAGTAAAATTCTTATCCAATCCATATCCTAATCCTAATCTCTCATGTAGTTCTAATCCATATCCTTATCCAAATCCTTATTATAATCCAAGTCCCTAGTCCATACCCTTCTCCAAGTCCTAATCCTTATCATGATAATCATATCCAAATCCAAGTCTATTATAAGTCCATAATCACATCATAATAATCCTAGTCCACCTTATCACCTAATCAATTCTCCCATCAAGTCTCATTAGGACCACTAGACAAGACATGATGACATGGCATGTATATAATTATGTGTGTTATTTGGATGTTTTATGTTGTTTGACTTGTTTATATGTCTTTTACCCTATATATAAATGATTATCTTATTAATTATTTATTTGTCTATGTCTCTTTGGTGTCTTGTTTTATGTCTCTTTTTATCTATTGGGTAATGAATGAGGATGTCATGTTGACACCAAAAGTTACACTAATACTTTTTGGTGCCCTTGATGATGCAAAGTTTTCTATTTTCCCCTTTTTTCACTTTGGCACACTATCCTCTTTGTCATACTTATATCATGGGGCATACTTCCAACTGATATATTTATCAGATTGATTAGAATATGATGAGCCTTACCACATTTGTGATGGCTTGAAAATACATAGCCTCATAATTTATCTACTTGTCTAATCATCCTTATTTCTCATAATTAATTTAATCCTCTAGACTCATCCAAATAACATCCAATATTTTATCCTCTAATCACTAATCCTCACCATCATCATCATCATCATCATCATCATCATCATCATCATCATCATCATCATCATCATCATCATCATCATCATCATCATCATCATCATCATCTTCTTCTTCTTCTTCTTCTTCTACTTCATCAATTATCATTTATCCTTGAGTCAAAATTATATTAGTCTAAGGTCTTTTCAGATTATGTAGACAACACTTGGATAATTTTTAGTACCCAATGATAACTCGGCTACTCTCACCTCTTTCCTCATAATACATCATTGTGTCCCTCATGTTACTCATAATCATATAGTATTACATCAATAAAATCATTTTTATATAATATCAATAATTAACCAATCTATCTACTGACTAATTACCTAACCATAATCATATCCTTAATCTCTTCATCAATCACCTACACCTGTTGATTGGGCTCGATGAATCACAATATCCATATATTCTTCCATTATAATCGATTAGTTAATTCATAATTTATATTTTATAGTTCCTCCCTTAATTGGGGTATAGCCAAGACCATAACTTCATCTCTCACTCCCTTACATGTGTCCTTACAAGGGGAATCATTGATATTAACCACATTATAGCTCATTGATTTGATTTTTCCCCTTCATATTTTAGCCACTAAATAATATCCTTATTATTTTTCATCTCTTTCATTATATCATTTAACTATAACCTTGAGATCTAATAATCAATATTATCAAATCCTTGTCTTATCCTATCCAACAACTCTCCCTTGCATGTGTCCTTGCTTTAGATACATTGAAAGCTTGTGACATTTTGTCTTATCATCATGATGTTATGGTTGATTACCCCTTAGGATGTGTTGAAAACCATGAAAAAATCATTCTCCCTACCTATGCATACATCTTTTCCAGTGGAGTAATAAATTTATAGCTCACTACTTAGGCTGAATTCATCTTCTTCATCATCTATCACAATACCTTAGATCCCATCCCCTTGTTTATCCATCATATCCTCTTTTGAGTGGCCATATATCTTATTCTTATTCTTATGTACCCTTGAGGGGTAATCATATCCACTAACATCATCTAATAACATTCATCCATGACATTGTTTTTATATGAAAAACCATTATTCCTTCCACTTCACTTCACTCATAATTCCCTTTCAAAGAGGGGTAAAATGTATGCCCCTCAATCTACTCACCTTAATTATTTAAATTAATCCCTCTAATATCACCCCTTTCTAATAATTTACCTATTTTCCCCTTCATTTTTACTCATTTAATAACCTTATTATTCCCTACTTATTCATTATTTCCCTCAATCATCTCTTAATCCTATCCTAATCCCACTTATATATTATTTGGGAATTTTAAATTCCCATGACCCACTTACCTAGATACTAAGCCTATTCCTAGGATCTCCTACACCCCTAGTCCCTAATCACCCACCTAATCCCTATCTAATCCGCTACCTAATCCTAATTAATCCCTAAGAAGATTTTAGAACCCTCTAATTCTAGAATCCTATCTAACTTAGCCTTACCCATCTAGAACCCTTTATTATAGAGGTTTCCAAGGAATTAAAAAATCCTTGGAAAATCCCCAACCATTGATCCCAATATTGAATATGATAAATTGATTTTCCCTCTCATGTATTATATAAACAAGCCACTCCTCCATTGCCAATCCATCTATGAATATTATGAAGTCTCCATTTTGAACTAGAAATAAAAAAGAGGCAATGACATGAACTTGAAACCACATGTCAAATCCATGAATCCATAATCCATGATCAAGCAACCATAATGTCAAAAATTTGATTCTAATGTATTCTCAACATAATCCTCTTATATTTTATCCTTTAAATCTTGGTTTACAGTAATTAGATTTAGGATTAGAATACTGGTTTGAATTGTGTATTCAACTATTTGCATTTGATTCTAATGGCTATAGATCTTACTTAGGTAGTTGGATATTTTGGGTTTAAATTACATGATTCAATCCATTTTCTAAAAAATACTATTAAAAAGTGTATTCACATAAATGTCATTGATAAAGACCATTTAAAGCTACATTTGAGCCAAATCTAAATAAAGATGAGTTATAATGAAGGTTTGCATTATGTTTATTTGAATCTCTAACATTGTTGTCTCATTCTTTGTTTACTCACAATGTCTTATGTGGAAGTTATCAAGTTTTGTGTTTTTTTAATTATTATTTACAACTTAGTGAAAATATTGATGATTTGTATTCTAATGATATCTATGGCATGCTTGGTGGGACTAAAAACCCATATCTTTCTTTTGAGCCTATTTTTTATCTTTTATTTGAAGAATATATGAATATTTTGGTTCTTTTCAATCTAAATTTTCATTATTTTTTATTCATCTACATTTAAATGAATTTGTTCATGAAAATGGTGAATTCATTCTAATTTTTCTATTAATAATTGGTGAAATTGTCATTGTTATTTATTCTTTATTCCTTGTGTTTTGTATAAGTTTTTGATATTAGTGAAACCATTTTACTATTGGTAAAATTGTCAACTTCATTAATGATATTGACATTATTAAAAGTGAAATTGACTTTATTATGAGAGAAAATCATTTATGTTTACTATTTCTCATCTCTAGTGTATCTATCTAAACTTCTAATTATCAATTAAATTACTACTTTCATTAAGAAAATCACTATATTATCAACAAAATTATCTCTATATTGAAAAAATTAATCTCAAGTATCTCTTTGTCTAGTTTTCTATCTTTTGGAAAGATTTTTAATATCATTAGTGAAATTATCTTGTTTTTAGTGAAATTGCTCTTTTATTCAGTGAAAATGTCTAGCTTTTAGTGAAATCACTCTTTATCTATTTTGTTCTATGTTTTATTTTGTAGGGTTTCTAAAATTGGTGAAATTATTTCCTACTAAATAAAAATTATTATTATATGTAAAAATATGAGAATTAAAAAAACCTATAAAATCAACCTCCTTCGCTTATCAAAGACCTCCAAGCAAAACTACTCACCATGTTTGCTGCAGGTTCCAAAAGTGTGGTGATATATTCAAACAAATCATGTTTTAAAGTCACATTTAGTTTTGGGTTATAAAAACACCTACTTATTTTTAAAATATTTTTCATTTTTTGAAAGTATTGTTTGTTTCTTATTGTTACTTGTGTTGTGGGTATATTTTATATCTATGTTCTTCCCTTTAGGTGACTCAGAAACACAAATATTTTATTTTTTTAAAATCTTAAATATTTACTTATTATGCTCTTCACTCACCCTTAGTGGGAGTTACATGAATAAAAATGATAATAACTTCATTTTTATTTTGAATTAGTGAGAGGAATTTCATCACCTCCTCATAATTAATTTAGGAGTGTGTTGACCTAGGGTTTCATTTCCTAAAATCATACCAACTCCCCTTATCTAGTGGGGTACACAAATTGAGCATGCTATTTGATTGAACAATGGTTAAGTGAGTAGCCTAATAAGTCAAATAAATCATTAGAGCATGTGCATGCTATACATTACACTTCACTAAGTAATTTATAGATGAAGTCATTATGAAAGGGACAAGACCCTCTCATAACAATATAGATTGCTTAACATCCAATTGATGGATAGTTGTAAAGTGCCCATGTACCATAAGGTATATCAGGACCATCTATTAATCCATTGAAAATATTAGCTTAAGACTCTTTTGCCACAATAATTCACTGATGCAGGGGTGAAAAGGTTAACAACCCTCAAAGGCATATTTTACATAAAAACCTTTTGAGAGAAGGTGGGTGTAAAAATCCTACCAATAATTGTAATATTTACTTTAAAGAATATCAAATTTTATCCTCTCAAGGAAAATATATCAAAATATTTGATGAATGTGAAGTAATCCTATCTGTCACTAAAATAGGGTCAATATATTGAGTATTAGCTTGCTTGATTATGGTTTCAAAACTCTGTCATAATTTTCATACACCTACACAAAAAGGCATTACTTTGTCTATGTTATTAATCCAACCTATTCAAAACTTGTACATTAGATACCTCCATTGTGTTAAAGTGTATCATTAATCTATCCACATTCCTAGTCCAGATTAGTCTTTATATTACTTATGTCCAAATTTGTGTCTCAAACCACACCTTCCTTATTTGAGATTATATTTTTACTCTATCCATGTGGGTTTGAACCTATTCTACGTTCTTAATTTCCCATTCTAAGATAATATCTAATTAAGATTCCATTTTAGTCCCTTATGTTTGGATCAAATTTGTTTGAATCCAAGTTTTTATTATGCAATTTCTAATTCATTTTCCTATTCCCATCTAAATCTAATCCAAATTTCATGTCTAATATTACTCATTACATGGAAAGAGGTATGGCCTACAATTCCACTTATGTAGATGATTAGGATCAAGGTAAAACTAATCCATTCACATATCAGCCTACTTCTCCTCATGAGCATGCATATTTTATGAATCTATACAATGTGAAGGTTAACCAAGGTGTGTATGAGGAAGTGGAACTAATGCATGATTTATTTTAGCACCAATTTAATCAACACTGATTTGATAATAGAGAATACATCCTTGTGAGTTTATTAGAGTTGGGTGTCAAAACTCCTCATGATTTTCCTCTAAAAAATATGAATCAAAGAGAACCACCACCAAGTATTGTCCAAATTAACGAATGGAATTATGATGAACCATCTTCTAGTCATGACCCCCCAATCTTTCAAGTGTACATAAATCTATAAATGTAAAATAAAGGTAAGGATATACTTTTAGCCTCAACCCATGTATCACCTAATAACTAAGCATAATTAATAATAATTCATAAAATTTTAAATTATCTTTCTATTTTAGTACTTAATCCAGGAGTTAATCTTACACTTGAATAACCAAGCAAAGGTACATTGGTTAAACCATTTCCTAATGCTAAGATAGTTATTTTTAATGAAAAAAATACCCCTAAATATCATTTATAAACAATTGTAGAAGATATTCAAAAAATATAATCCAATCCTCATCAAGTGGCTAGTAATCCCACGTATCAAACTTCATCTATTCAAATTCCCTCCAAATAGTTATAAAGATCAAATTATGTCCAATAAGTCCCTTTATATAACATTCCTTCTAATTCCCATGTTCCCCAATGTAATTATAATAATTTTACTTTTATAACACAACAATAAGCTCCCCTAGTCCAATAGGTTACTTCTACATGGAAATAAGTCCATTCCACTCAACAAAAAGTCCTTAGTTAAACAAAATAGCTTCCTTCTATGTAGTAATGTATTTCCATCCCATGGTCTAACCACACTCAATACCAGCTTTCTCCTTCATATGTGTATCAATTCCTTTTTTCAATGAATACTAAATACTACCTTACTAATCAAACCCTAAAAATAAAGTACTTTCAATTGGTTATGGTAAAGAGTTCTAACAAATCTAATGATTTCCAAATCCATTATCAACCAAATAATCTCCCACCCACTTCTCAATAAACTACCTTGTCTTATGAATTATAGGCTATAAAATATACAATATCAAGATTACAAACCAGAAATCAAAGTTAAAAATAAAAACTACAACATATATATTCATATCCATTTGATTCAAGTATTTTCTAGATACCACTTCCATCTCATTTTGAGAACCAAAAGTTTTTTGAATATAAACAAAAAGGTGACCTAAAAGACCACCTTGGCCTATCCTTTATTGTGTATCAAGAGGTTAGTTATAATACAAATTTATTAATTCAATTATTTTCATAAAGTTTGGTTGGTCTTACCAGAGAGTGGTTTACACATCTACCCAAAGGTTATGTTACTACATTTGATGACTTGTTAGAGAAGTTAAAAAAAATCTTATAACATTGAGGACAAATCAACCATGGTTGGGATATGTGTTATTAAAAAAAGAATAGGAGAGAGATTTGATTCATATCTTAAATGATGGCACACACTATCTATTAGATTCCATCACACACTTCCAAACACCAAGTTGGCAAACATCTTTATGACAAATTTGAATTTAGAACTAACACTTAGTCTTAGATTACAACATACAATTTTTTTGATGATGTCATTGTAAAAGGTGTTTAGATAGAGAAAGATATAATTAACAAAGGATTGATTAAGATGTATTCATAGAGTCAAAATAAATCTCAACACTAGTCTCCAATTCAGTACTAGAATCAAAATAACTAGAATCAGAACCACTAGAATCAAAACCAACATGCTAATCCAAATTTGATAACAGTGGTAATTAATACCAAGCCATTAAAATGTAACAAGAATATAGTGGGTAAAGGAGTAACATAGGTTAGACATGTTCAAACCATATAGCCTCCATCAGTTTAAAAGGAACCACAATTACAATCATAACTATAACCTCTTTCATTGTAAAAGAACTCCTCAAATAAGTCAATGGACCAAATGATAGTTTGCTAATCAGGGAGAGCCTATTGAGAATGTGCTTTATAAGTTTCTTGTTACAAACATGACTAGCTACACAAATATAAAACCTTTTGATGAGATTCAACCTAAACTAGATTGGTATAGGGATAATTAATACTATGAATACCATAAAATCAAAGGACATTGAATTCACATATGTGTACAATTGAAACATCACATTTAGGACATTCTTGAAAGAGGATAAATTGAGTTAAACAATGCTTCATCCTACAATTCTAGTTAGAATATGGGGATTTAACAAGACCCTTTCTCTTAGCATAATAATAATGATAAAAAATAGCAACAATATCAACCAAATTATAATCTTAATTGGAACTAGGAGTCCTAAGCTCACAACATTAATTATCATTCTAACCCCTATGATTACTATGTAGTGGGATGAGTCATGGAACATCACATAGCTAAACTTACAATTAATACTCATTCCTTAAACTTTCAACAAGCAAACTCTTCTATCTTAGGATTAGGTCCATTTATTTTTGGAGTCCCTCCTCCTTATGATTCTCATTCTCAAGTTATTATTCCAAGAGCCATCTATTCTACTTAAAATAATAGCATTTCTATTCCCAATCAAGATTGTGTTGTTACAACATTATTTTATAAGATCATCCTTCAAGGTCCTATACATTCTTTATATGGTCCTAATCCACCTTCTCATTTAGATCCTATTCAATATTAGCCCAAGCCTAAATATACACCTATCAAAAATCCATATGACTTTGTGGATCATCTAAAAAAATTAGCACAAATTTACATTTTTGATCTTATATGTACATCACAAATATAAAAAATGTCTTGTATGATATTTTGAGTTAATCTAAAGTGCCAAAAAATATTCCATTAGATAAATTTCAAGAAATTGTTAGACACTTGTCTCCTGATCTACAATTGGTGTTTGATCAAAAGGATATATCATTTCTAGGAGCTTCTCACACTAATTCTCTATACATTAAGGTTATAATTACTCACCATAATATCAAGAGATTATTGATAGATAATGCATTAGGTTTTAATACTATTCCATTAAATATAGTTCAATGTGTGGGCTATACTTAAGTGGATTTAAAGAATGATAATATTACTATAGAGGAATATGACATACTGAATGCCAATTAGTAGGAACCATTTCCTTGCCCATTTAGGTTAGGTCCATTATCCATAACACCCTTTATCATGTAATTGACATTTATTTACCATATGATTTCCTTCTTGGCTATCCATGGATTCATGAGATGAATGTGGTTTCATCTAATCTTCACTAATGCATTAAGTTTCCTCATGCTAGAATGGAAGTGGTTATTTCTAGATGTTTGTAACCTTATAAATATTTTAAACACCTAGAAGAATAAGGTCATCAATATAATTATTATACTAATGTTATCACTTCCATCAAAACAGATAAACAAATAATGTCTGGACCACCTCCATCTAATTATGTAGACCCTAAAACCCTTTATTCTTATTCCATAACACATTTTCCCTCATTGCATTCCTCTCATTTTAACATTCATGACAAAGGTATGGGCATGTAAAATATGTAAGATGATTTTCATGTGGCTAAACTACCTAGATCACCTAATTCCTATGGCCATCCTAAGATGGATTGGTATAAAAAGGGGATAACATCCTCTCTTACATAACCCATTCCATTTTTTCTAAGAAATGATTTCAATTGAAAGCATTTGAAACCAAAATATGAATCATGTCTATACAATGAGGATCTAACTCCATGTTTCCAAAGTAAAAAATGCCATGTTCCCAATAGAATTATGGCTCATAATGCTTATAAAGGCAAGGGATTGGGGGGAAAATAGCAAGGTCGATTAGATCATATTATTCTAGTGAAACACTTAAAGAAATATAGTTTAAGATACAAACTACCTAGGGTATTCCCCAAATATCTTGGAAGTGGTTTAAGTTGTGCAATAAAATATGATGTTCTTAGCAAGGACATAAAGTCCTATGTTGAGGCCAACATACCCCCATTTTCTTGAAAATTGGGACCCTTGAGATGATTTTAACCTTAACACTAAAGATTTGGCATGTTTGAGTGATATTTGAATGTAAAGAGCATCTTATAAAGTGGCTTATTCTCTTTTCATTATTGAACTTTAATTTTCTTAATCTTACCAATGATTTGCCTTATAAATGGAAAGTATATGTTTCATGGAGATAATAGTGTTAAATTTTGATCAAAAGGCTATGGATAGGTTATAGATACTTTATGGGGTGTCAATATTTCTTATAATAAGTATGGAAGTGCTTGGTTTTCATCTGGTCCTTCATTATGTTCATCTAGACATTCTGGTCAAGTGGCATAAAAAGTTGAGTAGGTATTTTGCTAACATCACCATTTCCACATGTGGATGGGTCATGTAAAACTGGTCATATGGATGTGTTCACATTTGTGCCAAGTTTATATGCCTCAATTTTTAAGTCTCCCACATAATATTATCAAAAGTTAGCCTTGAAATTTGGTCTCTCAAACAAAATATGTTATTTTCCCATACTTAGCCATTTTTTCAAGGAGTATAGTAGGCATTTTTATGAAGCGATATTTATCACATGATGCAAAAACAAAATAAATGGTCAAATAGGTTTAATAAAATTTGTCCAAGGAACATGTTTACCAAATTTTAGATCATGTGACATAGCACATCAAGATTTATTAGTATGCAAAGTTGGCTCTCAAACAATTTTAGACTGTTTTCCTAACAATTATATGAACGTCATGCAAAATCATGAAAAGGATTTCATTTCAACATTTCACAAGAGTATTTAGAAATCTCTCAGTACCATCAAGTTTAGTAGGTTTATTCCTTTTGGTATTAATTCTATTCCCTACAAATTTGATGCCTTGGTGAGTTCTGTGCTTCAAGATAAAAAATTGCAAAGTTAGCCAAAAATAGATGATGATGTCATGAACGTCAAATTTAATCCCATTTAAAAAGGCATAGGATCTTAAATTTGATGGTATTTAGGATGTCAATGATGGTTGAAAGGACATCACATGATGGTTTCAAAGACATTAAATTTAAACTCATAAAAAAATACTTATGAGATTAAATTTGATGGTCTTAGGGACATCAAATATGATTTTGAGGATGTCAAAATAGGAGTGTCAAACAAATCCTAGTGGATATATTAAACATATTATATCTCACATGTGTTGCATCATCAAGAGAAATAGTCAAATGGGTTTGTTAACCCTCATGCAAGGAACATGTTTACCAAGTTTGAGATCATGTGACTTAGTGCATCAAAAAATTTGATCATAGAAAGTTGCCTTCCAACACTTTTTTGTTGTTTTTCTAGATTTACCCAATTTTTCAAGGTCTAAATTGAGTCTAGTAGGCAATTTTAATAGACCATATCTCATGCACTACATCTTCAAGATAAATGGTAAAATAGGTTTGTTAACCCTCATGCAAGGAACATGTTTGCCAAGTTTGACATTATGTGATTTAGTAAATAAAAATTTACAAGCATGAAAAGTTGGCCTTCAAAGCATTTTGGTTGGTTTTTTGGGTCCAAAAAGAACCTGGTAGGCATTTTTAAGAGGCCATATCTCATATGCACTACATCCTGAAGAGAAATGGTCAAATGGGTTTGTTATCTCTCATGCAAGGAACATTTTCAAAAAAAATTATATCATGTGCCATAATAAATAAAAATTTATGGACATGAAAATTTGCCCTTCAATGTATTTTTACTATTTTTTCCATAGCCATTTTCAGAAAACTCAAACAAAACTTAGAATGCTTTTTTATGAGGCCGTATCTTTCATGCACTACAACTTCAAATTAAATAGTCAAATATGTTTGTTAACCCTCATACAAGAAATATTTTTTCTATGTTTTAGCTCATGTCACATAGCACATCAAAATTTATAAGCATGCAAAGTTGGCCTTAAAAGCATTTTGACTATTTTGCTAGGTTCAAAAAGAGCCCGAAAGATATTTTTATGAAGCCATATCTCTCACGTGCTATAGATACAAGAAAAATAGTCAAATGGGGTTTTTCATATTCATTTTAGGATCATATACACCAAATTTTAGCTTACTACTATACATCAAAAGTTACAAATACCTAAAGTTGGCCTCCTCACCATATTTTACTATTTTTCTATACTCTGCCACTTATCAAATGGAGCTATTTAGTTTTTAAATGAAGGGTCCTAACAGTTTGGTGGAAATGCTATGAAGCCTGTAAGATTCTCATTAATTCATAATTTTAAGTGAAAACCAATTTTTTTAATTGAGTTTTAATATAAAATTTGTAAAAAAGATAGTTGTCTTTATTTTTGTGTATTTGTTGTCAACATGGTTGACGAGTATACTCCTTGTCCTATAAAATGTAGTATTTTTATTTTGTAAAGAGGGGGGAGACTTTGAGTAACTTGTATACAATAGAGAATTTAATACAATTGAATAATTCTTCAAAGATTGTTTGAATAGTGTGTTGAAGGCCAATGATATCTTTCAATTGCATGTTGATATCTTAAATTTGAATGGTTCTTTACATTTTTGAACTACATTTTTTTGTCATAGGGATGTTAATTTATGGTAATACTAGATTAACTGAAAGGATCTTAGGTATACTTCATTTTATTTTCTCTACATTTGGATGTGTTAATGTTATTCAAGTTAACAGTGGCAAACTTTTAAAGTGAACCTAGTTCTTACTTATGATTTTATATTCCCTTTGATGCTTACTTGATTTGTGATGTAATCTAAGTTTACACTATTTTACATCACAAATTGGTTCACGTATGTTTAAGATAATTAGATTTTTTTCATAATGTTTGAGATAGAAGCTTGAAATCATATTATTCTTTCTGCCCTACCTTTCCTCTTTTGTTCCCCTTTTTAAATGATTCACTTTAGCTTAGATTTCATTTTAAATATTCATTTAGAATAATTTGTAGTTAAAATTCTGATCATAATCTACCATCAACAATAAAAATATATATGAATTCAAGACCAAGGTGGCTCCAAACCACAAAATCATATAAATATTGTGGATAATTCTTGCATCACTCTGCTTCTATTCAATCATAGGCAATTAGAATTGTCACAAATTACAACTCATGCCATGGATTCTCAAAATCCTAAAATGAGAAGTGTTCTTCAACACTAAGAGCACTTGTGAGGCAAATGAAAGCATCAACAAGAGCTTCGTTGGCACTATGAGGTCAAATCTTTATGAATTTGTAAGATATTTGCTAATTTTAGTGTGTTTTGATCAAAGATTAGTGTATTCTTTACCTTTTTTTGTAATTCTTTACTCATTTGTGTAAAGGTCATTAATCTTCACAGTTTTAGATCAATCTTTGTGCTTATTTAGACAAATATTGTTATTATTTGAAGATATATGGTAAGTTCTAATAACAAAAGCTTAAGATTTGAAAATTTAAAGTATTTGATGTTAGAATAGCTTACTTTGATCAAAGGTTGGTATATATTTTAAAAATATGAGTTCATTTGAACTTAAGATTGTAAAGATTAACCATATTTATGTAATTAGGGATATTTTTTAGCTAGCTTAGCTAAAATTTGATGTCCTTTGTTAATATTTATATATATCTTTACAAAATTAGCTTAATGTTTATGTTTAATCCTTATTCTTTATAAATATTTACTTGACACATCATATTTCAAACAAGATATTCAATCTTAAAGCTAAAATTATCCAAAGTAAGACTGAGGTGAGTAAAAATTTTAGGCTCTCAATCTACTTCACCAACTCATGGTACTCATATGTTCAAGGTATGGCTTGGCTAGGTAGTTCTTTAATCAATGTACTAGGTATAGTGCATGATCTTCCTTAAAATATAGAAAGGTATTTGCCTTCTTTTAACCCAAATAATGTTGTTACTTTTGAAGATCATATTAAGCCATTCAAAGCTGTTCTAAGATTGTTGAATGTAATTTATTAAGATGTAGCCTATAGATTATTTCCATTTACATTTAAAGATGTTACCTATGAATCTTTTCTTAACCTCCTAGAGGATTGCATTACTAGATGGAATGATTTTAACAATATCTTCATTGATCAATTTGGAAAAATTATTAGTCCATGCATTCTATATCAACAATTCACCACCATAAGAAAGGATGTCAATGAAATCATCAGATCCTTTAATGTTATGTTCTAAAAGATGTTTAACAAGATTGTAGCCCCTTATAGACCTGAAGAGGATTTATCCTTAGATATTTATAAGGATGATATAGATCTCTTGAACTCTATGTTCCTAAAAATATCTCTTTAAAGCATAAGCACATTGACCTGGGCCTATTCTGAAGCTGTAGTCATTAATGACCAAATGTAGCCCTAGGGTCAGATGGCATATTTTATGCCTAATATCAATTCAAATTAGCCCATCTAGAATTTCATCCCTAATATTCCTAATTTAACACCAATTTAGAACCATTTTCCATTAATTCATATATATCTTGGCCAAAAATTAGAGTTCTTGAATAGCACTACAAGTGGATTTTATCTATAAAATAATAGAACTCCAATGCTCATAACTAGTAATAATGCTCCAATTCATGAGCCTAAGACACAAAAAAAAAAAATGACTTGATATTAGAAATGATCCAAAAATTGAACACTAATTTTCTAAAAGTGCAAAAATAAGTAGGAAATACAAGGGAAAGTTATGTTAAAAATTATGTTTCTCAAAGGTTAGATAAGCCTCCAGATGAGTTTTATAGTAGTAATAATGTATTGTTTGAAGACATATATATGAAGTTAAATGATATTATTTTGGATGATCATTGCAATATTTTTGAAACTTTTGAAATTATGATTAATAAAGACTTTGTTGTAAGGACACCTGCCTTTGCAAGAGCATCTAAAAGTTTCATACAGGTCATTGATTTTTCATTTAAGGATACAGATGAAGACAAAGATGAGCTAATTAAATAAATTATAATTAAATATCAATAAGAAGTCATTATTGGTACTTCTATGAATGAAGAAAAATAGTTTCTAAAAGTAGATATGGATCAAATACAAGATGATCTTTATTTAGAAGGAAGTCAGGGAGACAACCCACATAGGTTTATCTATGAAATAGAGAATACCCCTGAAGATGATGATCATTGGCAGTAGTCATACTATGATTTTTTGAATGGGAAAAAAGAGTTGGAAATAGTAGATAATAGAATGGAACAACACATGGATGCTTCATCTGATAATTACACCAATAATATAGAGCCCCTAGAAGATGATATTATTTGGGAGGAATCAAACCAAGACAAACTAAAGCTTGATTGGGTAGCAGAGTTTCCTTTCTTTACTGAAGATGAAGATGATGCATGTGAATCAAATCAAGAATTGTCATATGACTTCATTAAGGGGCCTATAATATGGAACCAACATGTTTTTCATGATGAGATTTTAGATGGACATCATTCATTTGATCAGGTAGAAGATGCCTTTTTGGATAAATCTGAAGCTTTTTATGTAAATATCGGTAGTCCACTTATATCTCATATAGAACCTAATAAATACATCAGTCTGAAGATGCAAGTTGAGATACCATTATTGAGTGAAGATGATATAGACCAATAACTATCTATGAATGAAGTAGAACTGACACTCCTACTATAAAGTAGGAGAATATAGGAAGAATATAATTGGGTCTTAGAGTCATATCTTCGATCCACACATTTGAGGAGGCTAATAGGAGACCAAGTCACACCATCCAAAAGACACAAGCATAAAAATACCACCATCTATAGGAATATGACATAAAAAAATACTCAAGTTTCAAGGTGTTGTAGTAGATTAAATAATTTTTCATTTGATCCCAAAGGTAAGTATTTTATGAAGTTAGTATAAGGCATAAATTAGTTTCTTTCCCATGCTTTCTTTTTCATTTTTTTTCCCTCCTGTCCCTTATATACACACACACACACACACACACATATATATATACATACACACATATATATATATACATATATATGTATATATATATATATTTGTTATATATATATATATGTATATATATATATACATACATACATATATATACATATATATGTATATATATATATGTATATATATATATATATATTTGTTATATATATATGTATATTTGTTATATATATATATGTATATGTATATATATATATATATATATATATATGTTTGTTTCCTTTTTCACTTCCTTCTTTGTTGCTTCTTGTTGTGTGTTTGCTTGTGTTGCTTTGTTCTTTCCTCTTAATAATATGTTAGAACTTAGAGACTCTGGTTTGGATAGATAAATAAGTCATCTATTCCACTTAATTAATGCCATAATCAAGACCAATTCATGATTGAAATACATTTTTTGTATGCATAATTAAGATCAAACATTTAAAACATAACCATGTTATGTATGTGCTTAGATTCCACTTACTTTTTAGCATGAGATTCAGGATGCAACTTATAGGTTTCATACCTTTAGTCATTAAAATATGATTAGGAGTATGTTTAGATATTCATTAAGAATCATGATTTTATCTTAGGGGAGGTTTGGGCATTTCTCTGCTACCAGCTAGGCATCCATAGCCCTGACAAAGATACCTTTGGTTTCACTCATAGCCTTGCTTCACTACCATCCAGGCATCCATAGCCTCGATGGAAATTACTAGAATCACCTTTGCCTGGGAAGATTTTGATTTTATAATAAGCTCTATTTTTTTGGCTTCTAGCAAAGGTTAGGAACCAGGTTAGCCAAGTTTAGGGATTTGGTCAAGTGTTTCATTTTTAGTCAATTGCCTTTAGTTGTGACCTTTGTCCCAAGCAAGGATGTTTTTTAAATGCAATCATGACTATGTTTTAATAGGTCAATATTTCATTCCACACATGCAATTCTTCTTAAAATCAAGTTTAAGTCAAGATAATGTATAAGTTCCTATAAAATATTTAACTTATTCATCAGTCTTTACAAGTTTCCTTAAATTGTGACGTCAAGATTGTGCTTCAAACTATGGTCAACATGAGTGTGAGGTTCATACCTTCATTCTTGAATCTTTTGGAATTTCAAAAAAAAATTAAAAACTAGTCCTTTGTTCTTTCCTCTTAATAAGTCATCATTTGTTGAGACCAACATACCCCCATTTTCTTGAAAATTAGGACCATTGAGATGCTTTGAACCTTAAATCTAAAAATTTAAATGATATTTTAATCGTAAGATCATCATATTTTATAAAGTATCTTATTCTCTTTTTATTATTAAACTTTAATTTGCCTAATCTTACTAATGATTTTTTGTACAAATGAAAAGTATAGGTTTCATGGAGATAATATTGTTAAATTTTGATAAAAAGGTTATAGATAGGTTATAGATACTTTATGTTATGTTAAGAGTGCTTCAAATAAGTATGAAAGTGCTTGGTTTTCATCTGGTCCTTCATTGTGTTCATTTAGACATTCTGGTTAAGTGACAAAAAAAGTTGAGTAGGTGCTTTGCTAACATCAATATTTCCACATGAGAATGGGTCAAGTAAAATTGGTCATATGGATGTGTTCACATTTGTTCCAAGTTTATATTCCTCAATTTTTAGGGCCTCCACATAATCGCATCAAAAGTTATTAGCCTTCAAAGTTGGTCTCTCAAACAAAATCTGTCATTTTCTTTTAGCCATTTTTTTAGGGAGTCCAAAAAGAGTATGGTAGGAATTTTCATGAAGTGATATATATCACATGTTACAACTAAAGGATAAATGGTCAAATTAATTTTTTCATCTTTGTATAAAAAATATGTTAACCAAATTTGAGCTCATGCGATATAGCACATCAAAATATATTAGCATGCAAAGTTGGCTCCCAAGCAGTTTTAAACTATTTTCCTGACAAGTATATGCATGTCATGTAAAATCATGAAAAGAGGCTCATTTTAACATTTCATAGGTGAATTTGGAAATCTCTCAGGACCAATAGGTTTATTAATTTGGTTCTTTTTGGTATTAAGTCCATTCTCTATAAAATTTGGTGCCTTGGTGAGCTCTGTGCTTCAAGATAAAAAATTGTAAAGTTGGTCAAAAATAGATGACGATCTCATGGATGTCAAATTTAATCTCATATAAAAATCCATATGAACTTAAATTTGATGGTCTTTGAGATGGTAATGATGGTTGTGAGGATGTCAAATTTAATTCCATATAAAAATACATACGATCTTAAATTTGATGGTCTTTGAGACGTTAAATATGGTTGGGAGGATGTCAAAATGAGATTGTCAAATACAGCCTAGTGGGCATATTGAATATAACATATCTCATATGCACTGCATCTTCAAGAGAAATGGTCAAATGGGTTTATTAACCCTCATGTAGGAAATATGTTCACCAAGTTTGAGATCATGAAACTTAGTGCATCAAAAATTTTGAGCATGGAAAGTTGTTTTTCAACACTTTTTTTTCCCAAGACCAATTTTGTAGGGTCTAAATTGAGCCTTATAGGCATTTTCAAGAGACCATATCTCACATGCACCCCATCTTCAAGAGAAATGGTCAAATGAATTTGTTAGAACTCATTCAAGGATCATGTTTGTCAAGTTTGAAATCATGCAAATTAGTGCATCAAAATTCACAAGCATGCAAAGTTGGCATTCAAAGCATTTTGACTGTTTTTTTTAGTCCAAAAAGAACTTGATACGCATTTTCAAGAGATCATATCTCACATACACTGCATATTCAAGAGAAATGGTCAAATTGATTTTTTAAACCTCATGCAAAGAACATGTTAACCAAGTTTTAGATCCTGAAACATAATAAATCAAAAGTTATGGACATGAAAAATTTTCCTCCAATGCATTTTCACTATTTTTTTATACTTAAGCCATTTTTAGAGAACTCAAATAGAACTTAGAAGGCATTTTCATGAGGTTGTATCTTTCATGCATTGAAACTTTAGATGAAATGGTAAAATAAGTTTGTTAACACTCATAAAAGGACTAGTTTTGATAATTTTTATCCCATATTACATATCGCATAAAAAGTTACAAGCATGCAAATTTGGCCTTCAAAGTAGTTTGACTAGTTTTCTAGGTTCAAAAAGAGCCTAGTAGGCATTTTAATAAAGCCATATCTCTCACATTCTACATCTGAAGGAGAAATGGTCAAATGGGGTTTTTCAAATTTATTCCAAGATAATATACACAAAATTTAAGCTCACTTTATATTGTAAATAAAAATTTATGAATACCTAAAGTTGGTTTCCTCGTTATATTTCACTATTTTTCTATACTCAACCACTTGTCAAATAGAGCCATTTGGTTTTTAAATGAAGGGTCCCAATAGTTCATTAGAAATGATATAAACATGTGATATTCTCATTAATTCAAATTTATAATTGAAAACCAATCTTTTAATTAGGTTTTAATATAAATTTTGTAAAAAAGATAGCTATATTTATTTTTGTGTATTTATTGTCAACATAGCTAATGGGTATGTTGCCTTGTCCTTCTCTAAAAGGTAGTATTTTTATTTTTTAAATAAGGGGTACTTTGATAAAATTTTATACAATAGAATATTTAATATAACTAAAGAATTTTGTAAAGATTATTTGAACAATGTGTTGAAGGCCAATACTATCTCTTAACTGCATGTTGATATCTTAAATTTGAATGGTTATTTACATTTGTGAACTACATTTTTTGTCATAGGTCTATTAATTTATGGTAATAATATATTAAATAAAATTATCTTAGGTATGCTTCATTATATTTTCTCTGCATTTGGACGTGTTAATGCTATTCAAGGTAATAGTGGTAAATTTTTTGAAGTAAACCTAGTTCTTAGTTATGATTTTATATTCCCTCTGATGCTTACCTAATTTGTGTTGCAATATGAGTTTACACTATTTTATATCATAAATTGGTTCATGTATTTTCAAGATAATTAGAAAATTTTCATAGTTTTTGAGATAGAAGCTTGTAATCATGTTCTTTCTATCCTACCTTTCCTCTTTTGTCCCATTTTTTTAATGATTCACTTTAGCTTAGATTTCATTGTAAATATTCATTTAAAATATTTTGTAGTAAAAATTAAAATCATAATCCATCATCAAAAGTAAATATGTACATGAATTTAAGACTTAGGTGGCTCCCAACCACCCAAATCATATAAATATTATGGAAAGCTCTTACATCACTCTACTTCTATTCCATCATAGGCAATTAGAATTTTCACAAACTGTAACTCATGCCATGGATTCTCAAAATCCTAAAATGAGAAGGGTTTTTAACACTAAGAGCACCTGTGAGGCAAATGGAAGCATCAACAAGTCATATTATACTATATATGATGAGCTCATAAACACTAACCCATTTTATTCCTTATCTATTTTTACCATTTCTATTATTCCTACCATTCCCCTCACCCTCCAATATCTTGACCTTATTGATTAGGACTAGAAAGTAAATGATATTGTTTTTAATGAATTCAAAAATGAAGAAGCACTATCAGAGTTTTGAAAATTGAGAGATGGTTTACCGAAGGTGACCACAAACATGGATTTATATTTACTTTGGATCATGTGGCCTAATTTTGTGAGCAAGTGAACTTTATAAGTCAAAATAAAAATGAAACATCAAGATCCTTAAGATAAAAAATTTCTAATGTGCTTTCAGATTATCAAAAAAGAAAATACAAAGTTGTGTCCTTTGGTTAAAACCTATTTCAAGTGACATTGGATGAAGTTAGAACTCCCTCATTGGAATCCCAAGAGTCTAAAATTACCCATTTGTCATATAGTGATGAGATCAAGCCTAAATATTATGGTGAATTTGAATGCATGGTTCTAGATAATTTCCACTTGGTATCTCATTGGCCATTACATGAAAGAAAAGATTTTGATTCTTCCTACATGGTCCATCTAAAAGGTAACATTCTGAGTCCAATGATCAATTACCTTCTTTTCATCCTATTTTAATTGATGGTTCCACACTTATAGTAGAATATATGATGGAGGTCAACATTAGTACATATGATTATCCTAAGATAATAAATATTGGTGTGTCCCTCATTAAAGAGGAACACAAATTTCTCATTTCCCTTCTCATAGAATTCATTCACATATTTTCTTGGGATTATTCAAACATGTCAAGTCTAGATCCATTATTTTTTTTCATCACTTGGTCATGCATATAGATGATAAGCCTATTAAGTAGAAACTATGCAAGCTACATCCACGGATTGTTATTCTAGTCAAAGTTCAGTTGGAAAAATTACTATCAGTAGGTTTTATTAAACCCATTCTAGGAGGATTACTTAGATATTATCTAAGTTAAAATGTCAAAGTTGAGGTAGAAAGGTAAAATTGATATAACCTTAGGGGCACTCCTTACTCAACATGATGATTGAGGGAAATAACTAGAAATTTATTATCTGGGTAGGACATCGATTTTCTATGAATAGAATTATAGTCTAATTGAGAATACATGTCTTGCATTAATCTTTTCTTCTTATAAGCTTCGACATTACATGTTGAATAATAAGACACTGTTGATTTCTAAAGTGGATCCATTGAATTATTTATTGTTAATAATATCTCTCATAGGTCAAATGAAAAAATGGGTCATGTTGCTTAGCGAATTTGATATTGATTACACACATTAGAAAGTAATAAAGGGATAAGTTATCACTAATCAACTGGATGGAGCACCATGAAAATATTTTTTTCATATCACAATACAATTTCTTGATGAGTCTATTATAACTCTAACTTAAGATAAAGAATGGAAGTTATATTTCAATGATTCTTTCACATCACATGGTTTAGGAGTTGGATTATTTTTCATCACACCACAGGGAATTCTTATTCCAAAATATATTTTCATTAGATTCCATGCACAAATAATATCTTTGAATATGAAGGTTTACCTATTGGACTTTGTTTGGATATATAATGGGATATTAAACATATAAAAGTGTATGGTGATTCTCAGTTTATTATCAATCAGGTCACTAATTAATATAAAATAAAAGATGAAAATTTAATGCCTTGTAAATATATGGTGGATGCTCTTAAACTCAAGTTTCAAACCAATCAGTTTGAGTAGATCTTGAGAGCCAACAATAAGTCAATTGATTTCATCACTAGTATTAGTTAAATGATTGCAATTTATTCTTCTACTATAGAGAATAAGTTTCTCATCAAGCATCTTCTTATTGGAACATACAAATTCTCACATTCTAAGATGATATGTGTCATTACTGGTCTCAATTCCCCTTGGTACCATGACATCTTCTCATATCTCCATGATTATGTCCTTCCATCTAACTTATCCTAGAGCCAAATGATATCATTTATCCAAAATACTTATTGATACGCTATAATTTTCATCTCATCATATCATAAAGGCTATGATGTAACTCTACTCTATTGTTTAAATATATGAAAATCTGACTTAACACTTAGGGAAGTCCATGAAGGGATTTAAGGGGCCCACACTATTAATATGGTCTTAAAACAAATCTCTACCATATTGGCTAGTATTAGACTATAATTAAATCAAATACATGTGTCGATGTTAATAAATGTATACCATGTCAAAAACATGGCGATTTAATTCATGCTCTAGTATAAGAACTACAACCAGTCACAAATCCTTGGAAATTCTCAACATGGGGGTTTATCTCATTGTCAAGATTAACCCTACTTATTCAAATGGTAATAAACATATTCTTAATTCTAATGAGTTTTTACCAAATGGGTAGAGGTAATCCCTCTTAACTATATAACTGATAAATAGATTTCAAATATTAGTTTGGATCATAAAATTTTATGTTATGGTATCCCTTACACCAATATTTATAATAATTGTACATCTTTTAAAAATAAGGATGTCACCACCCTCTATTGTAATTTACACATCAAATATTAGTTTTCCACCCCTATTACCCTCATGGTAATATCCAGGTAGAATCTTCAAATAAGACAGTGATAAAAATCCTTTTAAAATATTGTAAATACCTTTGGTCACAATTGGCACATGAAAATATTCCCAGCCTTATGGCTATGTCATACCAATGTTCACACTCCTACTAGTGAAACTTATTATTCCCTAGTCTATGGCTCTGAATCCATCTTACTTATTGATATCGAGCTACACTCACTATGCATTTAAACACAAGGTGTCCTCGATGAAGAAGACTATCGAGTGGCTAGACTAGTAGAGTTGGAGCTTATAGATGAGAAAAGGATAGCCGCCCTCAATCACCTAAATTTTTTTTAGAATTAGATATGTTGGGGGTATAATAAGAGATTCATTTCCTGAGAGTTATAACTTATTGACCTTATGCTCAAGGAGAATCAAAATAATACCAATGTTAAAATGGAAAATAAAGGTAATTTTAAACCAAATTAGTCAGGCACCTTTGTTATTACAATTATCTATGGGTCTGGTTCATATAGATTGGCTACTAAAAAAGGTGATAAACTAGATGAGCCAATGAATATTATGCATATTAAGCACTTTCATGCTTAAAGTAGACACACTTTGGTTTATAAATGTTCGTACTTGGGGGTATCTTTGTTCTATTTTATCTTTCCCTATTCATTTTAGCCATAGCTTGGGGACATCCATTCATTATTACTCCCTTACATGTCCTATTAACATTTTAATTTGATTACAATTCTACAAGTACCACTTTTGAATCAAAGTAACATTCAACAAGATCAAATAACAAGTGAAGAATGGTTTTGTGCTAGACTCTCTTTGTATAAAATGTGTCACCAAATGCAACATCATTGGTTATTCAACTCATATAAATTTATTGTTCCCTTGATTTCTTCACAATTCTTAAGAACATTTCTTCATTACATTCACTCTTATTGCATCCTGATACATTGTTGTAGAAGATGAAGTTGTCTCTTATTACATATTTTGTTGAGTTATTCTCCCTAATTTTTTTTGTTGTTTGAATAATTCTCTTCCTATTCCATGTTCATTATTAGATTCAAGTAACCCACGAACCTCATTTCCTTTGATTGGTGTTTCTAGATTTGTCTGTTCTTGTTCATGTAAATTCTATGGTCAAACTACTTTTATTCATGTCATATTCCAAAAATCTCTAAAAATCTCAAATATTCCCAAATCCCTAAAGATGTAAATATTCCCTTATGTTAAAAACCTTAAAAATTTGTAAAACTCGATATCCTAAATTTTTCCTAGTTAGTACCCATCTATAATGTCACATAATTTATTATTTGTTATTTTATTTCTCAACTTGTGTTCTAGTTGATTATATTTAGGTGACACATGCTGAGGTACCTCATTGGTGATTTTCATCTCTTTATGAGCATGACATTTTAAAAAGTGGGGCAAATTTTCCATGCTTTCACCATTTTACAAGTTAATTCCATGCTCTCATTTTTTTACAAATTAATCCACACTCTCATAATTATACAAGTTAATCCATGCTCTTACCTTTTTGAAAGTTAATTTCACACTCTCACCATTTTGTGAGCTTAACCATTCTATCTCAAAATTTTCTTTTTTTTGTCCTTGATCATATTTATCAATTTCTTAAATTTATCAGCTAACTAAAATTGCTTGAGGTCCACTCAAACTATGTAGGTAGTGCTCAATTTTTTGAGGTTAGATCATCCATCCCTTTCCCATGCTCTCAACATTTTAAAAAAATATCTCTTACCATTTTTCCAAGCCTATTCCTTATATGATCTCATTATTTTGTGAGTCCCTATTCCTATTTTTATTCTCCAATTGGTCTTCTTAACTTGTCATCACTTTTCTTCAATCTCAACTCCTTAGGAAAAATACATTTAGCCTAAAGTCCATGTTGGATCTTATGTCCATAGGATTATGTAGGTAAAATCCACTTGCTTAGGGCATTTGGATTCAACTCGACCACCCCTTCCTTATTTTTCTATTCCCCCATGGTAATTATAATTTTGTTTTACCCTTGGTCTCAAAGAGTAATTCTTTATTGTTACACATAGTGATTTTTGAATTGAATAATTACTTGTTTTTGCTTGAGTTTTTATGTGTTGACTATTTATTTACTTATCAGTATGTTGTTTATTACTCGATTGCCTCAATTTAGTAGACTATGTTTTCCACTTAAGTCTTGATTATTCATATCATGATTTTGAGTTGTGAATAAATTATATCTAAATTAGAATTAATTTTAGTGTATTATGTTTACATTTAAAGTTTGATTATCCATATCTTTTTTTAAGTTGTATACCTTTGAATTTTGAATACAATTTAAACACATTTTAACAAATAAATGTTATCATAATCCTTTCTATATTATTATGCATATTATCATGTGAAATATACAAATTTAAACTTAAAAATGGTTACCATGTGAAACCACCCCCCCTGAAAAAAAATGGAATTACTTCACATAGTGAAAATCACAACTGCATATAGGTCCTTTTGATCAAATTCATGATATGTGATGCATATATTTAGATATGTACATTAATGAATAGATAACCAATAATCATATTGGGTCACTATAGACACTTACATAGGGATAAAAACCTATAGAGGATTCCATATAGAAGTATGTTACCACTATGATGGCATATATTTTGGGGGGGGGGGGGTATTAGTGTGTGAATCCACACTTATAACCTCTAAACTTTATATAAGGCACTCATCTTTCCTATCAAAAAAACTAGGGACCTTAACCCTACCTAAGTATCTGATTACCCTTTATAGTTATGTCATGATGGTTCGAGAGGTTAGAATGATTCATTCATGCTTAGGTGTCAATAATATTACAATAAATATCAAATTCATTCCAAATAGACAATGTTAAGAACCATAAGGATAGAATTAAGCATATCAAAGATTATCTTGTTAGCCATTTATTAAGCATACAAGTCTGATAATATAGAATTACAACAAATAAAAAGGAAACACCTAAGAATATCAAAAAAAATAATGATTTTTGCTTAGGCAAAGCTTTATAATATTTTAATGTTAGTAGATTTCACTGAAAGACATTGTGACATTAGATTTTGAGACACTAATATCTTTGAACTTTTCACAAGAAATGGATAATTCTTGTACTATCCCCATTATATCATTATACCATGATGCATAGTTATCAGGTATTATTTCAGCACTATTCCTTCACTTGACAAAGGTCATAATACAATATATGACTATGTTATATGAGAATTATTTACCATTGAATTTAGATAAGTCACACTGCTCTTTATCAAGGGTGGAAGACATCACATGAGTGAGCATATTTTTGAATAAACATATTGATGGCATAAGAAAATTAAATCATTTACATGATATAAATGAACCATCTTGTAATTCAACATTAGAGGTTTAACACTTATATTGCTATTTACTTTTTATTTGACTACAATGTCATGTTATCATTAAAAACATAAACATTTAAGCCAATTAGATAAGAGAATAATATCCTTATAAGATTTAATTCCATTAAGAAATCAATCATCATCTTAACTGACCATTAAATACAATCTAACTTAATAACTCATATCTAAGGTGGGTTACAAAATCATAGAACATAGTATATAATTTTAAATTTCACACATGATATTTAATCCACATCCAAATTTTAAAGTTACTCATAAGTTCATATAGACTATTCCTCACCATAATAAATAATAGGCAATATAAAATCAAACCATAAAAATCAATGACAAAGGTCAATTTTATTATATGAAGCATACTTATTTTCCTATATCAAGCAACCATTTGACTCAAAAATGCATTGTCAACTTGTTTCAGATAATTTTGGTGATGCTACCAATTGGAATTCTATAAAGGAATTGTAGACACCGCAAACGTGTCTGCACCTTGGTTCTCCCCCTTGTCCACCTCAAACCCTTATCCTAACCCTTGGCCTCCATTTGATTAAAATAACTTAAATATTTTAAATCAAGTGGCCCCCTTTCCACCCTACCCTTGCCACCTTGGATCCTCCCTTGAATCCCTCCACCTCCCCCCTAGCATTTATTAGGCCAAATCTCTTCATTATCTTCCCCCCACGCCCATTTTGGCATCCTCGTGACCATTCTTCCCATAACCCCTCACCCAGCGGCGTGCAAGAATGGGCAGAGGCTATTTTTAGCCTCTGTCCCCATCCTGCGATCGTCGATGTCGGCGGCCCTTCGGCCGACGTCGGCAAAACTGCCAGCGTCGGCAGCCTTCATTACCCCTTTCTGCATCCGTTGCAGCCCTGGACCCTTGAGCTTGCAAACAGACTTCTCTTGGCACTTTGGCATTTGTCTCTCCTCCGTCTAGACCTCGTGCAACAGTAGCAATAGGTGCAAAGGCTCTGGATCAGGGATTTCTTCTTGCAACAAGTCTTTCGTGGCTCCAACAACAGCTCCTCCTTTCTTCAGTTAGCAAGCCAAAGGTAAGCACAGTCTAGTGTTTCATTTTATTTCTTTTCTTTAGTTTTTAGTCATCTATCCTATCTACTATCTTCTACTCCCTCTATTTTTCCCCCTGAGAGGCTGCAAAGCCTTCTCAGGTCCTGTCCCCTATGTATCTTCCTCTTCCTCATCCCCCTGTCAACAAAGACCTTGCATAAGGCACCCAACCAGAACCAGAGCATTCCTCAGTCCATTTAAATTTGTCCCCGAACTCTGTCTCGACCCCGTTCACGAACCAGACCCGTCCACAGTCCAGAAAGCAACCCAGACTCGACTACAGGCCACAACCCCGACCGACGCCGGTCACTTCCCCAATCGATGTCGGCAGGATAGCCGACATCGGCAGATCAGATAACCGACGCCGGCGACATTTCCGACCTCGGTGACTGTCTTCAGCCCAACAACTCCTTTAGGTAATCATTTTGTCTTTTCTTTCCTTCCTAATTTCTTTGTCACTTTTATATTCTGGCATTCTATATTTTCTTGATCTTTTAGCTGTCTGTTGACAGTGGGTTGACCTCCCTTAAGGAAGTTTTCACACTTCCGGGAACAAGCTTTTTCTTGGCAACCCACCACCTATCCATCTAACACTTTCTTGTCCAAGTTTCCTTTTTTTTGTAGGTGTCATTCCTCCACAGCCAAAGAGGAGTGCTCACAAGCGTCTGGATTTATGGTGCGCAATCTTTATCCAGGTACTTCCCATGCCTTGTCCATTACTTTTTTAGTTTCTTTTTTCTCTTAAATCTAAAAAGTGAATTTTGAATAGAAACATCTCTGGCACGCCCGGTGGGACCCTAGGTTCCTCCTGGGTTCCTTTTTCTTCTTCATTTAGGAGCATTAGGTTCTTACCTCTTCTCTTCCTTCTTTTCTTCTCAATGACACTATAAGCGGGACTAAAATGAATCTTTCTTCCTTGCATTCTAGACTAGTCTAAACATTATACTCTCAACCCTTTCTCAAACTTGTCTTCATAACAAACATCACATTTCAACTTGGGCATTAAAACGTATTGCACTTTCATTTCTGCTTGTGCTTGCATTAGTCCACATCTAGTAACTTAGACGCATATTGAATAAATCGTAGACACTTGATGTTACACTACCGAACCACATGCACTAAAACGAACATAAAACTTACTTGAGACAAGGCCCAACTGGGATTTCATCCCCCAGCGGATACCTTACCCGTCCCGGTAACCCCACTTGGATTTCATCACCAAGGGGGAAGCCCACTCCGTTCTCTGGCAGAGTCTAAACTCTAGGCGAGATATATCTTGGCTAAGCGAGACCAACTAACCACTGGAATCGTGAAGTGAGGGGAGCTTGCTCCTTAGCACCAAGCCACGTACCAGACCCTAACACAGATCTTTGAGCGCCTAAAACAAGACCCGAAACCATCTTTAGACCACCTTCTTCTAGGACCCATTTTTCAGCCAATCTCCCTAAACATTCATCTAAGGCATAAGCCACAAATTCTAAAGTTAATTCCTAGGATTTATCGCTTAGGCTTGTCTGTCTCTCTCTATTTTCCTCTTCTCATCTGTTTGTTTGAGTGAGTGAGGACACTTTCTTCTTTGTTTTTCCAAGAATCCTCAAACCTTTTGGTTCTCTAGAAAACACAGTCACCGACATCGATTCTGCCACCGACGTCAGCTTTCCCCCTATCACCGACATCGGTTCTGCTACCGACGTCAGCTTCATCTGTTACCAGCATCGATTATCTGACCGACGTCGGCCACATTTCTTACCAACATCAGTTTTTAAACCGAGGTCGGTCTCTGTCACTGTCCTTTTTTTCAAAACCATCAGCCTGAAACCTATCCCTTCTCTGTCAAAGACTCCATCTTGGTTTTCTGAAACTGAGCAACACAGTTCCTGAGACCTGAACCTTCTTTGCCTTGCATGGTTTTGACTCGTAGCCAAGCTAAGGCTCTTGTTGACCACGCCAGCCGTCAACCACTTCCATCCACCCCGTCCATGACCAAGCCTACAATGGAGTTCAACTCGGAGATCGAAAGAACTCCTGCCCATCCAACCCCACCGCAGACTCCCATTGTCCAAGAAGGGGACCAAGATTTCGAGCAATTCTTGGACCTCAACGTCAAGGCCTTGCAACACTATTTCGTGCATAGCCGAACGCAAGACTCCTTGGGCAATCCAATCTACAGAATGCCAACCTCCCTTGCTGCGACTACGGCTTTGTCGACAACATCCATAGTTTAACCTTCAGACACTCAAGCCATCGCTTTGACCACTGACCAGACTTCGACCAATCCTCTAGGTGTGGCCTCTCCCTCTATCATTGGGCCCACTTCCATCGGGGTTTTGGCCCCCTGTCAACCTCAACCTGCTCAACCGCTATCCACTCCTTTTCAAAACCTTGTCGTCTCTATTCCACCTACCCTGGCCCCTATCAACACCAGGGTGGCTTCTTACCCCTTGGCCCCTGTTACCACAGTCCAACCTCTCATGGCGACAATGGGCCCAGCTATGTCTTCCACCCAACCACCTTTAACCTCCACCTCTGCCCCTGTGATTAGTCATCCGTACATTGTATAACCGACTATGTCGCATGCTTCCTCTAACCTCTTCCAAGCGCCCTATAACTTAGGGGGTGCGCAACCCATCAATCCATTGGCAGACATCATCAAAATGTTGATGGACAAGATGACCAGTCTTGAGACCTCTGTTTCTGGCTCGTGTAACACTCTTTCATATGAGTAGATCTGTAACGAGCCCATTCATCCTTTTGTCCTAATCAGACCATATCCTAGCCAGTGGGAGCTTCTGAAGTTTTCTCGCTTTCAAAACAAGGAAGACCCACAACAACACTTGCGTGCATTCAGACATGCCTGCTACCTCATTGGCCATGACGATGTGTTACTCTTACGCATGTTTCCTATGTCTCTCTCGGGTGCTGCACTTGACTGGTACAGCTCCCTTCCTAGCCATTCTCTCTTCTCATTCACACAATTGGCTCAGCTCTTCCTTGATCACTTTTCCATCAACATAACCAAGAAGGTCTCAATCACAGACCTCTATTCTATCTGGCAATTCGAGGACGAGTCCATAGCCGACTTCGTTGCTCGATGGAGAGGCCTTATCAATCAACTCTCCTTTTCCTTACCTCAGGCTGAGCTTATTGAACTCTTTTCCCAAGCCTATGCCAGACATATCTCTTCCACCCTGAGGGTTCAAACCTTCCACACTTTTGATGAGGCCTTCACGATGGCCTGCAAACTTGAGTTGCATGCCATCGAGGAGAATAAAGTCAAGTTGCAGAGTAAGAATCCCAGCTATAAGACCAATGACTCTTCTTCTGCTAAGCCATCATCATCCAATTCTAAATCCAAGGCTTCAGCTAATGCCGTGGTTGTCAGACCTTCATCTTCTTCGACCAATCAGCCTGAGCCATCTACATCCCAGAGCGCTACTTGCCAATTCCAGCAAAGATACGTGCAACGATGATATACTCCTCTCAGAGAATCATATGCGTCTGTGCTGGAAAAGCTTCTCAAATAGGGGGCCCTCAATCTCCCTCAGGCCTGACCTCCTCCACAATTTGATCCCTCACAGGACATCCCCGCATGGTATAGGGAGCAAGACTTTTGCAGCTTTCACCGTGTTAAGGGCAATGACACGGAAAACTGCAAGACCTTTAAGAACATAATACAAGACATGCTTGAAAAGGGGGATCTCATCTTAGACAATCCAAATGCACCCCCTAATCAGGCCATTGACATCTTCAAACAACCTTCCCCAATCATCTGCCAACTCAGAACAATGTCCAGACCTTAATTGACGACAATCATGAGCACAATATTCGAACAGTCAATACGGTCTCTCCTTTCGTCCCCAATCAACCTCTTGAGGTTAGTCCATCCATCAGTCCGTCACATGTGGATGAACCTCTTTCCCTGACTAGTTCTCTGTTGACCTCTCTCATCTTGGAGGACGCCTCGGCCTTACCAGCACCACCGGTCTCACCCTCCTCCTTTTTGCGGCCTATGGAGGACCCGACCCTTCCTACTCCTCAGCCACAAGTGGAGGGCACCGTCATCCCTGCCCTTTACCCCCTAGAGGAGCCTCGCTCCTCAGTTTCTTCTCCACCCAGGGAAGAACCTGTCTCCCCTTCATCTTCATCTAAACCTGTCACGACTTCACCACACCATGCATCTAAGACCACTACACCCATCTCATCTTCAACCTCGCAACCATCAACATCTTCCTCTTAGCCATTTTCCCGGTTAGTGGAGAAGATCAAACTTCTCCCTCTGAGGAAAGTGATGCCTCAGGTGTTGTGGGAGCGTCTTAAAGCCCTTCAACATACCCGCGCCCTCTCATCACATGCCACTAATCCTCCTAAGGCAGAATCTCGTCAGACTCTTGACAAAGACCAGACTCTCAAACCTCAACCAAACCCGTCAAAACCGAAGACTGCATCTATCTCGTCTAAACTCAACAGGTCATTTGGCGTTCATCCTATCTCCACCCTCACTCACCCACAAGTGAAGGTGGACCTAGGCCAGACCTTGACTAGCAGTAGTCTTCCAACCAAGGCAAAGAAGACTGCCAGACCACAGAAATGAATGTCTCCTTCCCTATCACCATTGCCATCCATTTTGGGCCCCCATCCTTCGACCTTTGCTAGCATCCTTCCCACTCTGACCTTCAACCAAAACTCGTTGCCTCCTTTGCTTCCTCTGCCTATCTCTAGTCGTCCCTCTCCTAAAAAGGCGGTATCAATCATCAAGAAAGATCCATCTCCATCTGTCACCGCGCCATCAACCCATAAGGTGGTACGGAAACCTCTTCTAACCTTGCCTAAGCAAAAGTCACCAACCTTGCGCATATCAAATAGCACGGACCCTCTATTGGGCTCATACTCATTGATATTGCACCGACTTCTCCAGACTTCTAACATAACCCTTCCACCCATCAAGCCTTTCCAACCTCTCAGGTCCAAGCCCTCCTGGTTTGACGACACGAAAATTTGTTTATATCATCGTACACCAGGACACGACACCGAGACTTGCTATGCCCTCAAGGCCGTCATTCACCGCCATATGGAAAAAGACACTCTTCTCCTTGAGGACACTCTTGACCAGACCCTGACTCCTTCCTGTCCAACCTCTTCAAACACGTCAACATCTCACCAGCAAGACATGACCCCTTCTTCGCCTCCCATTTTTGAAATCAATGCTATCCGTATAACCACTAGGTCACAAAAGGACAAGGCCAAAGAAAAAGCTGCCATTCCTTAGACCTATCCCTTCGTCAAACCACCACTTGCACCCAAGCCTAAAATTTCTATCCTTGGCACGTCCCAACCTTCTTTGTCTTCCTCTTCTGGGCCAATTCACGACTCCATGCTGAAGCAGCTTCACCAGACACCTGTGAAGATGTCTCTTTATGACCTTATCCAAACCTCGCCTCAGCACCGTCAAGCCCTTATCCAAGCCTTGCAGGTAGCAGAGGTCCAACTCAAGGACCCCCAACCACTCGCTGCCCTCATCCATTCCTTGTCTCCTATCGCCTCCATCACATTCAGCGATTCTGAGATTCCCACATCTAACACGGAAGATCCAGACGCCGCCCTCTTCATCACTACCTATGTTGATCGGACATGCATTAAACACGTTATGATCGACGGCAGCACTAACATCAACATAATCTCTACCCACGCCTTTGATCAGCTGGCTCTTCCCAAGAACTACGTCTCCAAAACTGACGTGATCTTATGCTCTTTCAACGACACCACCACCACGACCATTGGCACAGTCATCCTCCACATTCGCGTTGGTCCACGCACAGTCCCAGAGCTCTTCTATATCATCAAAGGAGAGTTTCAATACAATCTTTTACTGGGCCGACCTTGGATCCGTGCCATGGCCTGTATACCCTCTACCCTGCACCGTTGTGTGAAGTTCGAGCATGACGGGCAAGTCCACACCATCCCTGCTGACCCTTCACCCTTCAAGACTTGCAACACCACCTACCGTCCTAACGATGTCCTCATTCCCATCAAGCCGTCAACTCTGGCACCGCCCCCATCTGTGAAAGCTTCGACCAGTTCGCAATCGGCGGTTGCCCTCACCCCTCCTCTTCAAGTGCTGACCAAAGACCCCATGGAAGACATCTTCCAACGACTATCACTTGGGGAATATCACTTGTTGACCCTCAACATGTTCCAAACTCCGCAAGAGTATGGATGCCTTCACCTCAGTCCTAATTACGACCATCGGATTGGCACAGTCATACCTTATGGTCCTCCTCACTTCCAAACCAACTTTGTCTATGGGGGGCTTAATCAAGCTCCTACCAACGGTAATTCCCTCTCTTCACCCCAACCTTTCACATTTGATTTCTCATTTTTTGGCAACCCTACCTTTGTACACACTTACCTTCACAGGTGTGCATGGAAGGGTTTTAGTTTCGGACGATATGAGCAGGGCTCCCATCAGCCCATCGAGCCTCTCAATGATCACGATGCCAAGAAATGGTATGGCCTGGGATATCATGACCCCACTTAGGCTCCTTTCGAACTTTGTCCCGAGCCAACCATTGACCAATCTCTTCCAGACTCGCCCATTTCTCCTTCGTCACCTACGGAGTCGGTGGTTTCCATCCCTCATAGTTTTTTCTTTCTATAAACACCATCCACCTGGAACCCCTGACCTATCATCTCAATGGGGTGCCCAGGTCTCTCCCTCTCATCTTTCCTAGCATGGTAGAGGATGAGTCGGCAACCATTCACACTGTCCACTGCATTGACGATGACGCCATCCTTTCCTACATGGGTGCCGATGACTCTTTCATCCAGCATTTCCTCCCTTCTAAGACCCAGGTTATGTTAAATGAATCCACCATTGACATCAACCTCCCTTCTTCTTCTGATGTTCCTCACATCTTAAAGATTGGCTAATCTTTAGATGCTCAGGAGCAGCTTGACTATGCCCAGTTCCTTTCCAACCATAGCAAGGCCTTTGCCTGGACTTACAACGACATGCCTGGCATCGACCCCACCATTGCTACCCATAACATTGTCACCAAACCAGAGGCTAAGCCTGTTAGGCAGAAGCTTCGAAAGATGCATCCTCGCATTGCGCTTCTTGTCAAAGAGGAGCTTTAGCGTCTTCTTTTTGTCTCCTTCATCCAACCCATCGATTATCCACAGTGGGTCTCTAACATCATCCCAGTTACTAAAGTTACTGGGGGGATTCAGATCTGCACAGACTATCGTGACCTTAACCTAACCTGTCCTAAAGATGACTTTCCTCTTCTTAACATCGACCAGCTTGTTGATCTCACGGCCGGCCATGAGATGCTATCTCTCATGGACGGGTTTTCAGGATACAATCAAATCCTGATCGCACCAAAAGATCAGCACAAGACTACCTTTATCACCCCATGGGGGACTTTCTGCTATCGAGTCATGCCTTTCGGCTTGAAAAATGCTGGTGCCACATATCAGCACGCCATGACCTACATTTTCCACGATCTCCTCCACAAAATCATGGAGGACTATGTGGATGACCTTCTCGGCAAGTCCAAACTTCGCCGCGACCACTTGACCATTCTCACAATCATCTTCTCTCACCTTCTACAATACAATGTCTGCCTTAACCCCAAGAAGTGTGCCTTTGGGGTCCTCTCAGGCAAACTTCTCAGCTTCATCGTTTCTTTCCGTGGTATCGAGATAGATCCCGCCAAGATCTGTGCTATCCTCGAAATGCCACCCCCGACCAATCTCAAGCAGCTTCGTAGTCTACAAGGGAAGCTCCAGTCCATTCACCGTTTCATCTCGCAGCTTTCAGACCACTGCCAACCTTTTCATCACCTCCTTAAGAAAGACGTCTCCTTTAAATGGGATAAGGACTATCAAGAGGCTTTTGAAGCCCTCAAAGGCTATCTGGTCTCTCCACCAGTCCTCATTCCACCTAAGGACGACCAACCCTTCTACCTTTATATCTTTGCCACCAACCATTTGTTAGGTGCCATGATCACGCACCGAGACGAGCATCATCGCGAGCAAGCGGTTTACTACATCAGCTGAACACTGGTCGACTATGAAACTCGGTATACTCATACCGAGAAACTCTGTTTGGCATTAGTCTTTTCCGCTACCAAGCTCCGCCACTATCTTCTCAACCACAAAACCTTTGTCGTCACTCACACCGACCCTCTCAAGTACATGCACTCCAAGCCATACCAAAATCAACGTATGGCTCGGTGGCTCATGGTGCTTGCTGAGTTTGACTTTGAATTCATCCAGCAGAAATCTATCAAGGGGCAAACCATCGTTGACCAACTGGCAGATGCCCCTCTTCCCGACAACCAACCTTCACACTGTGAGTTTCTTGACGAGTCTATCGCTACCCTTTCCACCGATGACACCGTCTACCAAATGACTATGTTCTTTGATGGCTCCAAATGTCAACTCGGTGGGGGTGCGGGGGTCATCCTCATCCCACTCAAAGGGGAGCCCATGCCTCTATCTTTCAAGCTTGACTTTGATTGTACCAATAATATGGCTGAATACGAGGCCTTAATTTTGGGACTTCAGACTGCCCTTTCTCTCCACATCAAGTCTATCAACATCTTCAGTGACTCACAGCTCATCGTTAATCAAGTTAACGGTTCATATCTTTGTAAAAACGAAGTTTTACAGAGGTATAAGAATCGTGCTGACCTTCTTTTGGCATCTTTCGACCATTACCTCTTGCAGACTACTCCACGATCTACGAACAAGTTTGCCGACACCATGGCCTCTCTTGCTTCACATATCCCGTCTTCATCATCGTCATCCCACCTTTTTGTCACAGTGCATCATGTAGATTTGCCTTCATACATCTCTCCTCACATCGACCATATCAACACTGTCAATTCTAGCCCACAAGATGACTGGTATAAGCAACTTGTGGACTACTTGTCTCTTTCTGTCACTCCTCCCAGCCTCTCTAGCAATGTGCAGCGAGCTTTCATCAAGCGCACAGCTCGCTATACCATGCTAGGGGGTCTTCTCTATAAGAGAGGCTTCGACGGTCTCCTCCTTCGCTGTCTAACCTCCGCTGAAGCTTCTCATGCCATAAAGCAAGTCCACGACGGGATTTGTGGTGGACACTTCAGTGGAAACTCGGTTGCCAAGCGCATCCTTTGCCTGGGTTATTATTGGCCCACCCTTCATCAAGACTGTAGCGATTATGTTCAGTGTTGCATCAAGTGTCAGCAGCACTCTAAACTGCTTCATCTCCCCAGCCACGCCTTGCAAGTTGCTTAGAATTTTTGGCCTTTCTCTCAGTGGGGCTTGGATCTCATCGGTGAGATCAACCCTCACTCGTCTCTTCGTCATCAGTCCATCATCACTGCCACTGAGTATTTCACCAAGTGGGTGGAAGCCATTCCTCTTGTCTCCACAAAAGCCGATAAGATTGTCGCCTTGATCAGTAGCCACATCATCTGTCATTTCGGTGTCCCTTACAAAATCATCACCGACAACGGCAAGTCCTTCAAAAATAAGACTGTCCAAAAACTATGCGACTCATTTGGCATCAAACTCAGCTTTTCTTCGCCTTACTACCCACAAGTAAATGGGCAGGCCGAGGCTTCCAACAAAATTCTCACCAAAATTCTCATGAAGGTGGTCGATGATACAGGAAGGGATTGGCACATTCATATTCCCTTCGCTTTGTGGGCCTACCGCACTAGCATCCGAACCTCTACGGGTGCTACTCCCTTCTCTCTCATGTACAGAACAGAGGCTGTCTTACCTCTCAAAGTACAGATCCCATCTCTTCACATCTCCCTGCATGACATTCTCTCCAATGATGACTTTCATCAAGATTGCTTAGCTCAACTTGAGTTACTCGACGAGCGCCGTCTTGCTGCCCTTAATCATCTTCATGTCTACCAAAGTCGCATAAAGCGGGCCTATGACAAAAATCTGTGAGAATGAGATTTCAACATCGGAGACCTCGTCCTCAAAGAGAATCAGCACGTGACCAATATGGAGTGAAGTAAATGAGGCAAATTCGCCCCCAATTGGCTTGGACCTTTTATCATAACGCACAAGTATGGGTCAGGGACTTATCGTCTATCTTCCCTCGACAGACGGCCAGAACCTGAGCCTCTTAATGCGTTACATCTTCGACCATTCTTCTGCTAGTCGAGTACTCGTCTACTTGACATGTAACTTGAGCTCATCCCTTGAGCAATCCTCATCCTCTTAATCCTCATCCCTTTCAACCCTATTCCCCTTTAACAAGTCCTCTACGACCCTTTTATGATGCATGGATGCTTTGTCCTAATAAAAGGGGCATCCTTGAACTTTTACAGTCTTGTCCATGACTCAAATTCCTATCAAAAAAACAATCAAAATCAAGATGTCAAAACATATCCATGGTCACAAAATCAAGTCAAATTCAAAAAGACAGACTGCTCCCTCGAAGGACAGCTGTACTATCATTGTTGTAGCCAATAGATTGATCTCTCGAAGGATAACTATTCAAGCCCTTATATTAAGCAAAAATATAGACCATTCCCTCGAAGGATGGCTATGACTAATCTTGCTACAAACAGCACCTTTCTTAGAAGCTTCCCGCATTGATCAGCTTCGCAACATGACCACCAAGCAAATGACATCTCTATGTAGGCTTCTCGCATCGATCAGCCTGCACCAAAAAAAATAAAAATAAAAAAAATAAAATAAAATGAGTCACAGACTTGGCTTGTAGTTGTCTCAGGGTCTCCTATAAAAGGGGCAAGGTTATTCCTGCTCTTAAACTGGGTTACCCTATCCTCCTCCTATCACCTACTCAGAGGACTTCGAGCTCACTTTAATGTCAAAGTGATTCGATTACCGTTCTAACTCAACACTGGTCAACGACGTAATGCATGAACGGGGCTTTGGTTCTAATAACCCCTATCTATGCTTCCTTTTTGGTCCTTGTCAATGAAAGAGCGATTTGCCTTTCATCTTTTCTCTACACTTTGGTCACATTTAACCACATCAATTGTCGACTCATCTCAAACCCAGCCATTTTCATCATTTTCAGTTGACATCATCCTAGACCATTTCACATAGTTTCTATGGACACCAGTACACATGGAAACTACCGACTAGACCCAATTTATGTTAAGCATAAACCAATACTTGTTGAAGCATAAATAGACTTCTATTCATTCTTAGCATACATCCATCGCGATTATGGAAACTTGCTAGGGAGGAAAGACTCTCGACCAATTCTATAGAATACACCATCTGTAGCATCATTTTATCCTCATCTTACCCTCGTCATTTCAACACATGACCAATCTCATCATCGACCAATCTTCTCAATTCGTCCGAACTACATTGGTCTGAGGCCCTATGACCAGGGCTATGTAGGTAGCACTCAGATACCACATCTTTTGAGGTTAGCTCGACCACCCCCTTTTGTTCGTCTCTATGATGGACAAACCCTCTCTTCTTTGACTCTTATCATGACCAACTCTGTCAACTTTGACCAAGACCAATCATCGACTTTGACCAAGACCAATCAATCCCTCTGACCCTTCCTCCCTTTTAGGGAGAACTACATTGGCCTGAGGCCCCTACGATAGGGGCTATGTAGGCAGCACTCAGTTGACATGGGGTCTTCTGGGGTTAGCTCGGCCGCATCCTTTCGTCCATCCATCCTCTTGACCAATGACCATTGGAGATCATGCGTATCTCCTTCGACCTTCGACCACTTCTAAGACAGCGTGTTGCCTTGGTTGTTTTTGCGTGTGTGCTACCTCACGGCTGGTTAGCAAAATTGTCCGTAGACTATTTTTGACCCTTCACAAGTATAGGATCGCGAGCCAGTTGATCCCTACTACTTGTGGCTTTTTCGTGTTTCTGGGAGCACTTCCTGAGCCCTGGATACCTAAAACATGATGACCATTTGGAGCTTTAGCTTAAATTGAGTGACCCGATCAGCAGACGACTAAATGCTGGGGCCCGATTACTTCAATTTTGGCACTCCTTGACCCTCGACATGCGATAATTTAACTTGACCCTCTCGTGAAGTGGACTACGCGCAATCACGACTATGGCAGCGTTTTCACTCACTCTCTTCTATCCCTTTCTCTATCAAATCAACACTCGATCTTTGGTTCCCTTCTCTTGACTATCACTTTGAGGGGGGGAACACCTCATCCTTTTTCTGGGGCAACCAACTCCTATTTTTGTCTTGCAGTTCGTCTAGAACAACCAACAAGACAAAAAGGGGCAAATGTAGACACCGCAAATGTGTTTGCACCTTGGTTCTCCCCCTTGTCCACCTCAAACCCTTATCCTAACCCTTGGCCTCCATTTGATTAAAATAACTTAAATATTTTAAATCAAGTGGCCCCCTTTCCACCCTACCCTTGCCACCTTGGATCCTCCCTTGAATCCCTCCACCTCCCCCCTAGCATTTATTAGGCCAAATCTCTTCATTATCTTCCCCCCATGCCCATTTTGGTATCCTCGTGACCGTTCTTCCCATAACCCCTCACCCAGCGGCGTGCAAGAATGGGCAGAGGCTATTTTTAGCCTCTATCCCCATCCTGTGACCACCGACGTCAGTGACCCTTCGGCCGACGTCGGCAAAACTGCTGGCATCGATAGCCTTCATTACCCCTTTCTGCATCCGTTGTAGCCCTAGACCCTTGAGCTCGCAAACAGACTTCTCTTGGCACTTTGGCATTTGTCTCTCCTCCGTCTGGACCTTGTGCAACTACAGCAACAGGTGCAAAGGCTCTGGATCAGGGATTTCTTCTTGTAACAAGTCTTCCATGGCTCCAACAATAGCTCCTCCTTTCTTCAGTCAGCAAGCCAAAGGTAAGCACAGTCTAGTGTTTCATTTTATTTCTTTTCTTTAGTTTTTAGTCATCTATCCTATCTACTATCTTCTACTCCCTCTATTTTTCCCCCTGAGAGGCTGCAAAGCCTTCTTAGGTCCTGTCCCCTGTGTATCTTCCTCTTCCTCATCCCCCTGTCAACAAAGACCTTGCATAAGGCACCCAACCAGAACCAGAGCATTCCTCAGTCCATCTAAATTTGTCCCCGAACTCTGTCTCGACCCCGTTCACGAACCAGACCCGTCCACAGTCCAGAAAGCAACCCAGACCCAACTACAGGCCACAACCCCGACCGATGCTGGTCACTTCCCCAACCGACATCGGTAGGATAGCTGACGCTGGTAGATCAGATAACCGATGCCAGCAACATTTCTGACCTCGGTGACTGTTTTCAGCCCAACAACTCCTTCAGGTAATCATTTTGTCTTTTCTTTCCTTCCTAATTTCTTTGTCACTTTTGTATTCTGGCATTCTGTATTTTCTTGATCTTTTAGCTGTCTGTTGACAGTGGGTTGACCTCCCTTAAGGAAGTTTTCACACTTCCGGGAACAAGCTTTTGCTTGGCAACCCACCGCCTATCCATCTAACACTTTCTTGTCCAAGTTTCCTTTTTTTTTGCAGGTGTCATTCCTCCACAGCCAAAGAGGAGTGCTCACAAGCGTCTGGATTTACGGTGCGCAATCTTTATCTAGGTACTTCCCATGCCTTGTCCATTACTTTTTTAGTTTCTTTTTTCTCTTAAATCTAAAAAGCGAATTTTGAATATAAACAGGAATCACCAATACAAGGTCCTTGCACCACATTTCCTATTGTATAATAGCTTAAAAACTGGGAACCCCACTTAATTGAACATAACATAATAAACTTAACCAATAATGAATAAAAATAACATTAAATTATTCAAGGGATAAAATAAGAATAGTTAAAATTCATACTAAAACATGAACAATTGAACAATAGCTTTCGAAAATTTCCAATGGTTTAATTCACCAAGTTATTCTCATTGGAACTAACCATAATCAATAGTATCAATATCCTACTAAAGAATAATAATGCAAACAATTCTTAGTTATGTCAAGTTAAGGAAGCAAGATACAACTTCAACATTTAATTGTATTCTATTTCATTGCTTTATGTAATAGAAATACACTCGATAATTAAAATCACTAACATCTAAACAGATATTAAGATAATAAAAATGCCTTGTTTAGAGTAATAAAATACAACTAATGACATTAGTGTATTTGTAAGTGCAAAAATAACATCCTGTAACATTTATTACCCATAAAGTGAACCTATATTTTATACATAACCTCTATGTATAACATAGATATCATAACATTGATAGGATAATGATTACACCTTCACGTATTCATAAATAACCAACTTTGTACAGCTACACATTAGTTCCTTAGTTCATCATAATCAAAAGGATTCATGAAATCCTAATACATCATAATGGAAACTTCAATGTGTATGCATTTATCACATAAATGATTTCATAAATTTATTTGAAGTTGTTGATTAAAACCAAATTTAACATATCACTAAACATATTTTTAAAAATAACAAATTCCTTTAGGTTTTGTATTGTCTCTCAAACATAGTTAGGTAATATCAAGTCTTTATCATAAATAAGAAGTAAATATATATTATCAATTGACATCCCATGATGTAAATATGTCACCAGTTAATATATATCACAAAATATATTATAAATTCCATCAAAGAAATTAAAAACCTCTAACTATTCTTCTACATGTAATAAGACGATACAATATTGCTTTTCATATGAATTCAAGTTTTAAATATAATATATACACTTATTTTCAAATAGATATTTTTACATCATGCATAATTCATAAATAATAAGTATATCACTATGTTATCCCAATGATTATAAAACATCATATAAGACTAAAGGATAACACACTACTAATCAGAGTTACAACTTATACACTAATCTCCAAGGAAGATGGTTAAGAAACACTAAAACATTGATAATGACCAAACACAGATGTACTACCATCTCAGAATTCTAATCAAAGAAGAATAATATTATGTACAAGAATTAACCCCTTCAAACTAGTCATATGATCCTTCCATATAGTGGCCCTCACCAGCCCATCCACCAGATGGATGGTGAAATCAGGCATTTGGGTTTTATGGAGAGGTCATGAGCATACATAGGTTATTTAATCCATTGGTCAAAATTTTAATATCAATCATAAAAATCATGCAAAAAAAATAAATTCCAAGATACAATCATCCTTATATGGAATGCTAAAAAAAGAGACACTATTCATTTACCATATAGCTCCATTATACACACAAGCAAGTTGAGTATCCCAGTGGCATAGGGTGCAAGTTTAGTAACATCTTATTACATAAATTGATTAATGGATTTATTAACCATTCAAGAAGTTTCTCAAGGACAATGCCACATATTAAAGATGAAGGGGTAGATTTTAAATCATTTATCATATCTCCAGTCACTAATAAGGTTTGAAACAAATGGTTCAAGACAACAAAAGGTACATCAAGAGAAGCTCAACCTAGAATAATCATTTAATCTTACAACCATAGTTTCATATAAACTAACATGGATGCACACAGCCTTTATGATTTTAAAAACCACACACAACCAACATAGTATTTTTGTCTTATAAAATATGCATTAAAAATGCATTGTCCCAATCATTAAAATAACTGCTTATGGTCATTATTTTTAATGTACAATTCATTTACATATAAAACGATGTAGTCTAGACATCTAAACATCTACCTAAAACCATATAAAGTGCTAACATACTAAACCACTTTCCCAACACCATAATTACTATCAACCCAACATTTAAAACAAATTATGGAGGACATATCCCATAAGCATCTACATGACTATACACCACCATCAAAGCTATATGTAGAAGAAAATTTGGCCATCAATAGCTAGATCGACCTCATCATAAAAGTTAAATTTCACACAGTCCAAAAATTTGAAATACACAACCCAAGTACAAAATGATCATGTTAAACCATAAGTAAATTTAAAAATCATATAAAGAGTGAATGCATCATACAATCACTACCCAATGTTATTGACAACCACAAATAAGCATAAAAATATCTATAGCACAAAAACTATAGCATAATGCTTTAAAAAAAATCATACTCAACCACAAAGGAAAATAAAACCATTCCCTGAAGGATTATAACATGAAATTGAGCCTCAAGCACAACTATGGAGTTTCCATGGCCATAATTCAATTTAAATGCAAGGAAGATCATTAACATTTGGGTCGAGTCAAGATAAAACCCATACATTTAAAATAAAAATCATTCCAAATTATTTGAATCACCCAATTAAGGCTTGACAAAATTGAAACCCAAATTTGTAACAAAAAAAACAAAAAACATTTTCTTTCATAAAATTTCACATACATTTTAAAACTAGTCATGCAATACGTAGGAGTTGAGACCTAAATAATATAACAAGCAAGAATTGACTCAACCCTCAAGGTTGAGCCATATATGACCATTAATAGCTTTCAAACAAGGTTTCTCGATTAGCCATGGAGTTATAATCAAATAAATTAAATTTATGACCATCATAGATTTATATTCATTATCACCAATCTCCATACATAGTAAAAATATAACCTCATATATCATAATAAAACATAAATTAAGAGATCACCACTTGCTTGGAGAATGATGGCCACTATGGAGAAGCATTTTTTTAAATTTTCAGGCCTATCTCTCTACTTCACCTTTAATAAGTAAATGAGCCCCCGTATTCCTCCCCTTAGGATGACATTTATGGCTTTCATGGTATTTTTTTTTCCCTATGCCCATTATTCCCTTCACAAAGGAAAAAGTAGGGAAGATCCCGAAACCCAAAACTCTCATGCAAGCCATCAATACCATCCCACCCACTTCTCCCTCGATTTCCCTCAATGCCCATGCCATTCAACCTAGGTTTTGGCCTAGGTAGCGAACTCAAGAAAATTCATTAAGCTTCCCAAGAGAGACATGAGAAGGAGGACATTTGAGCTTGATTCAATAAAACATAAAAATTATAAACTAATGTCAATCCATACACTCAATATATCCCATAACATTATTATGCCTTAGGATAATCAATTACACTAAATGACTTAAGTTCTAAGCCCAAATGACCATGTAGTGGTTTTAGTCATCAATACTAGAAATTCTAACCGCATTCAATATGGCAACCAAGCCACTAAATAACATCATGGCCCAAAGTCAAACAAATTCAACAAGGTTAACAACCATGACCACCCCCAAGAATATATTATTGACAAGTGAAGGAGGTGATGAGGTCCCCTAAACCTAAAACTTTGAAAATGATCTACATATAGCTCATAACCTTGCATAGTAATAAAATGAAATTCATCACCATACATACACTATTAAGAAAGTAATGTAGGAGATCACACCAAAACCAATGACAAGATAAGGCATTGAAATTCTAAGTGAGAATTAAAATAGAAAAATGATGCATACAATAATGAAAATCCCAAAGAAAAGTTAAATAACTTGACCAAGGCATAAAATAACTTGAAAGGACTAAGATCAACATGAAAAACAATTAAAAGAAAAACAAGACTCAACCAATGGATTAAAACCTATCACAACCTAATTTACCTATCAGTATAAATATTTAATACTCATAAACATCCTCATTATTGTTCCAGATGCTGAATTCCACCACTAAGCCTTGGTCATTGACCTATTCCTATGGGCACATAAGTAGGGAATCAATAATATCTAAATAAGGTGTAAACACTAATAATGATATAATTTTAGACTGAGAAAAATATCAATCATGGCAATTAATGAATCAAGTATAATACTAAGTCATAAATCATCCAGATCTATTATGAATTAGAATCATAAATGATAAACACAATCATAATAGATAACCATGATAATTAAAATCATAACATCAAAAAAAATCAACATATGTAGTACTTGGTCAATGTGCCAATTATAACATAACCAATCATGCTATCACCGTGTTTCAAAAATAACTAAAAATGTATCAATAATGGGGTCACAACATCCTCCCCCTTTTATCAGGGAGTCATCCTAGTGATTATTTAAATAACCATAGATAGTATTGTTTGAAGATATGCTCAACTTACCAAGTAGCATGCTTTTCATAATACATTATCAAAATTATAGGGTGGTATTGACCAACCTTACCTTTATGGCATTCCAATCATTACCATTAAGACAACCATGTCATTCATTAAGCTAGGCTAAAATAACACCTTTTTAGCTTATGTGTCCTCCTTAGGTCACCAAGATAAACATGAAAGGTGGTGCAACATATGCATTTTTCAAAAAGTTTTTGATTTGGTTACATAGTTTATATTCCATGTCTTACATGGTAATGTATTTTCAATACAGGAATAATTAAACTTACTTACAAATATGTTTACCAACCAAACCTAATTTTACCTCATACTTATGAAATTACCAAATTATAACCACTTATATAGGTTTGTAATTAAAATATAATATAAAATATATGGGTTTAAAACTATGATGGTTAAGCTTTACCTTAATATACTTTCCAACATGAGTGCTATCAATGATTATAGGCATGAATTACAACCATTAGATCATACTAGGTCTAATTTAGTTAATAAATTTAGGATTATCAATTTTATATAAAAAAAATTGGTATTATTAATTACTCTTATTTAAAGTAAGTTACAATACACACCACAATACAACTTTATGACAATAATTTCAACAATCCAATCCAACTAGGATTTTAACAAAATTTATAGTCGAAAGTGGAATTATTCTATATTATCCCATTATGAATTATTCCTAATCTCATCACATTCATCACAAAACATTAGTAGAAGATATTAACCCATACATTTATGTTTACTTTTCATTCATCATCAAGCATTCATGTGTTAGTTTAGGGTCCCACACCTACCACAAAACATCATAGAAGCCATTATAGGCATCACATACAACCCCAAGGCTTACAACATGTTTTCCATTACTTGTGAGTCACACAATGGTCTAGGGATCCAATCCCACCATAATTTATAGGACATCTAAAGGCATTGACCCAAATTTTATAACTCTTTAAAGTGTTATGTGGGTACCTTGGATTTTACACCGCCTAGCTAGGACTTTACATTATTCTTCTTAGGCACAAGTATACATTGTAGTCATGATTTATCAAGAAGAATATGCATTATAAAATATTTATTTTAGGTAAAAAACATTACCTTAATCACAACATGCTTGTACTTACATCCAACATGTGCCTTTACTTTTAAAAAGTTTAGCTTTGCTAATTTTACATAAAAGTGAAATATATAGGACCAAATAGTGTTTCATAAGCACTCCTAGTTTCATATTACACCTTGGATACTATCACCCAACCAAGTTTAGCATATGAAACCAACATAATCATCCATTTACACACAACATTAAATTACTATTTCATTAAGGCTTACCTTCATGCCATCCAAAGGCAAGTTAGACTTGGAATAGTCTAGCCCAATAGTGAACAACATATTCTTGTTGAAATATTTTTATCAACTCAATACCACTCATCGTAAGAGTGCCATATCAACTCAAAATTTATGAATTTGAACCTTTATCAAAATATAAATATATAATAGATCACAGTATTCAATTGATAAAAATAGAATAAAATTTTAGTGATATATTTAGTATATTTTTATTATTCTCAAAAAGAAATGGTCAACACCACAATAGTGTTCTGACTAAACTAGTTGAAAACATCAACTTTAGCAACTCCCTTTTTGACAACATTTAATACAGTAATCATGTCATCCTATGTTTATGATTGTAGTATGTCTATTAATGATAAGAAAATTTAAGCACATTATAATATGGTTCCCAAAACCAATTATTAACCATAATAGGTGTGTAATATTTATATATCTATTATTGTCAAACCTACTAACCTACCAACATGTTCCTTCTAGTTTTCATAAAACAATGACAATATCACCAAGACTCAATATAGCTTGATAAGGTATCAACATATTTATACTTACACCAGGCATTGAGAATGTGGAAAGCAACAATCTCTAACATTTTTTTAATGTTATGATGGTTAACATAACCCATCATCTACTACAACATGTTTAGATCTAAGGGTCTCATGTGTAACATTTCCCAAGAAAGGGTGTGTTCCAAAAAATCCTTAGTTATATATAAATGAATATGGAGGGTTAGTATAAATATTTACACCTCCTAGATTAGATGGATTATGATGTTCATTTACAAAAAGATAACTCCAACTTATTAACTACTAAATAAATTAGTTTTTATCACCCCACTCAGTCCTCTAGGTTTAAGTCAAATGTTTGATCTTCCTTAGGTCATAATGTTCTAATCATATAACCACGAATTTCCCATACAAGTCATTAATACATACCATACATCATTTCATTATTTCCAAAATTGAAGCAATTATCACTAGCTTCTCATTGACTTATCATATAAGTTAATAGTCAATAGGTGAAGCTTGCCTTGACAAAAATCAATTTGGGAAGGGTTAGCTCAACCAAGGCTAGGGTGGATAGAAAATATTACTATGGAAATTATATATTTATCACAATAGTAAATTCAATGAAGTGTAAGGATTTTACAGCATCTCAGTAGCATAGAATAAACATTACTTCTTTTAGGCTACAAAACTAAAAGTACTTTTCATGCTCTAGATTTTTGGATGCCTAATACCGTGAAACCTTTCAAGGTCATTAGTACACTATCCCTATTGCTAAAATAGACAAAAATTTCTTGTATTGTTGTATCTAGTCCATTCTAGGACAAGATCATAGAACCCCAGTGATGTTTAAATTGATCCACCTTAGCTAGAAAAATATTGAGGGTAGACTTAGGTTATATCAACCACTCACAATATGTTAAATCTTATAGTAAATAGAAATACTATAGGTAATAATTTCCTATGGCACCTAAATTTACCCAAGATTTCATAAATATAGGATATAATACTTCTAAGTTTAATTGGGATGGATTAGAAGTCAACATTTTTATTATACATAACTGTACACACACACTATCTAGAAGATTGCCCATTTTTATATCTTGTGGTAGCTCTTATATCAGTGTCTCCCATCACATTTTTAGCATGTGATAGTCCTTTTTAGGACTATATGAACAACATTTGCTCATGTGGTGGGTCCATGTTAATCATATTAGTATCGATCTTATTATTATATTTTATTTCTTATAAGCCTTTTGGGACTTATAATTCTTCAATTTTACCTTATAATATATCATAAATCATGTTGTCATATAAGATATCTACCATTCTAATATTATTCTAACCATATTGCAGGTTGTATATTAAATAGTTCTAAGAGTCCCCTTTTAAAGTAGTAACCTAGCTTTGATATGAGATGAAACAACCCAAAAGAATCTTGAAATTACTTTATAGAGTGTGAATCAAAACTACATATCGGACCCACTTCACAACTTCATGATGTTTGATGCATCTATTTATATATGTACATTAATTAATAAATAACCAATAATTAGATTGCATCATTTTGGAAACTTACCTAGGGATAAAAATCTATGGAAGATTCTATATAAAAATATATTTCCACTATGATGGTATAAATTTAAGGGGTATTAGTCTATGGATCCACACTAATAACCTCTAAACTTTATATAAGGCACTCACTTTCCCTATCTGACCACCTAGGGTCCTCATCCCTACCTAAATATCTAGTTAACCTATTCGATTGTTGCTTGATGGTTAAAGAGGCTAGAATGATTCATTCATGTTTAGGTGTCAACAATATTGTAATTAATATCCCAATTATTTTGATTAGAAAATGTTAATATCCATAAAGATAGAATTAATCATATTATATATTATCTTGTTAGACATTTATTAAGCATATAAATTTGATAATATAGAAGAACATAAAATAAGTAAGAAACACATGAAATGATCAAATAGAATAATGATTTTTGGTTAGGCAAATATTTATAATATTTTAAGGTCATCTAGTAGATATCACTAGAAGGCAATGCAACATGATCTTTTGATAAACTAATAAATTTAAACTTCACACAATCAAGGGATAATTATTATACTATCCCCATTAGATCATTATATCATGATCCAGAGTTCTTGGGGATCATTTTGCCACTATTACTTTACTTGATGAAGGTCATAATAAAATATGTGACTCTGTTATATGATAATTATTTATCATTGAATTTAGATAAGTCACACTATTCTTTGTCAAGGATGGAAGACATCACACAAGTGAGCATATGTTTTAATAAACATACAAATGGCAATAGAAAATAAAATCATTCACATGATATAGATGAACCGTCATGTATGTTAGCATTAGATGTTTAGCACCTGTATTATTACTTACTTGTCTTTTGGTTAAAATGTCATGCTATCATTAAAAACATATTCATTTAATCCAATAATATAAGAGACAAATATCCACACAAGATTTCATTCCTTTAATAAATCAATTGTTAGCTTGAGTGACCATTAAACAAAATATGACGTAATAACTCATATCTAAGGTGGGTTATTAAATCATAGAAAATAGTTTATAATTTGTAAGTTCACATATGATATTTAATACACATCCAAATTTCAAGGTTACTCATAAATTCATATAGATAATTCCTTGCCATAAGGACAATAGGAAATATACAATCATACCATAAAATTCAATGCCAAAGGTTAATGTTATTATATGAAACATACTTATTTACCTATAAAAATCAACCATTTGACTCAAGAATGCATCAACAACTTATTATAGAAAATTAAGGTGATGCTGCCAATTGGGTTTCAATGAAGTAATCACCAATTCAAGGTCATTGCACCACATTGCCTATTATATATATAATAAATTGAGAAAAATAATGTATAAAATCAATGGATCTAGATATGAGATAAAGAGAAAAGGCATACATGAAAACAACACAATATATACATGGAAAAAACTCTAAGAGGTAAAAAAGCCCACAAAGATTATTCATATTATGATAAACTAACAAGTAATCAATATAGTATTTATTCCTCTCACTTATTCTCAATCAATCTTCACATAAGTTGGAAGTGTCTTCTCCACATTTCCTCATTTGTCTCAAATCTCCTTTTTTATTACATCTTAAAATATAAACTTCTCGTTATATAGGAAAGGTAATTTGACCATTATAATGTGGCCTTTTTCAACCACCACTTTAATGGGTCCAACCTATCTACAAGTCATTTAATATATTTTATTATTTATTTACACATGGATAAAATCATGATAAATAATAAAATATATTATTATTTAACCAATGTATTTTATTGTATTAAAGGTACATAAATAACACCACTTAACCATTAATTATTCTAATACTCTCCCTTAATGTTAAGTGGGGATACATGCCATAATCACCTTTATAACAATGACATTATACTCCATGAACCATTTACATGATGAGTTTTAGGAGGTAATAATTGAGGTAAACATCCTTCATCATGCCATAGTCACCTTTATAGAAATTATGATATGTAAATATAGTCATCCAAAGGTATTACACTATTTAACTATATATACCCAAAGGTATTACACTATGTTATTAAAATCACATGGTCACCTTTGAAGGAATTACACTATACAACTATAGATACCCAAAGGTATTACACTCTATAACCACAATCACATAGTTACCTTTAAAGGAATTAAATTATAAACCCATAAACACCTAAGGGTTTTGTGTTATTTCCACATAGGCACATTTAAATGAATTACACTATGTTATTCTAAAGCATTTAGAGTGATTTTAGGCTAGCATGATCATGAGACTACATCCCAAAATGAGAATACATCCCACAATTTCTCATGAATAATCAACTAAGCATATTGTAATATTTTATAACATAAGGACGTACATGCTACTATGTGTTGGGTTCAATTTATAATTCCATATGAAGTTTACCAAAATCATATAAAGTGATATATTAAATTATTTATAATGAGAATAAGTATAGAGAGATATAAGTAAACACATGACCCACACAGCTATTAATAAGTGACATTATCATGAACACCCCTCCTCAATGGAAACTTTGATAAGCCCAAAACTAAATTAACTTTAATATGATTTAGTTTACTAGTGTTGCATTAAAATTTTTCCCAAATATATACAAATTTGACTATCACTAAGAATGTTGGTGCAATGAGGAACTTCCACATGACATTCTTCTATCATCCTTCATAGCCACAAGGCTTTAACAAATTCCACATGAAGTGATCCAAGTGATAGCACCCACACCAAACATAAACATATATCAAAAATTAGACTCATCATAGAATGGTTAGCATCATAATAAATGAATAAATAATCATAATCAAAAGAAGAATAATATAAACCAAAATTTACAGTTCTTTTTATATACCACATTATTTATTTTGCTAATTTCCAATGATCCAAGTATGGATCTTGCATGAATCTTGAAAAAACACCCACATCATATGAAACATACATCCTAGTAATGGTTAGATAAATCAAACTACCAAAAATATATCTATAGAGATGGCTTAGCTTTATCACATAGTTTTTGGATCAAGCTTAGCATCAACTTCAATAGGAATGGATGTAGGATTACAATAATGCATGTTAAATTTAAAAAAATGTTATGTGATGAACATAAAATAAGTTCATTAATAATCTGATACTAATTTATCTAAATATTATATATCTTATGAAGGAATAACTCATATTATAATTTGAGTCATGAAGATATCTTCTTCCTTTTAAAGTTGATGCTACAAGTTTGCATTTTATACTAAATAAACACAAAAAAGATTTAAAAATCAAACTCTTTAGCATGTTTTATACTTTATTTTGAAATAAAAACAAATATTCTAGTGAGTAACTAATACTAACCACTTAGTTAATTGTAAAATAATTAAAAAAACACAAAGAACCTCAACAAGGGCAAAAATTGTAAGTGTTGTATGAATACTTATATACTAAAATTAATATAAGTAAGCTTAAAATAAAATAAAATACCATCCTAATGCATACAAAACATACAAAAACCTAACAATCAACCAGTCACATGACCATCTTTGACAAAAAAATATGACAAGTCAAGGGTGTTGAAAGTGTCACAAACTTCACACGTGAGATTTTGCATGGCTAATAATCAAACTTTTAAACTAATTATTTTAAAATAAATTAATTAATTTTGACCAAAAAACATATTGGGATTGATATTTTATTTAAGTACCTTGGATCTATAAGTATTTTACAAAAAACACTATTCAACTTCCCTTTGTTCAAGAAAAGATTTCACATGTAAGCTACATGATTTAAAACATATTTAATTAATTCTATTTTTTAATTAAAAAATAAAATAGAATTAAATATTTGAAATAAATAATTAATACATTCAAATATTTTAATTTTAAAAAGATTAAAATAATTAGGTAGGCTCCATAGCTTATGTGGAAAATAAAATATTAAATAAAAACTTTATTTATTAAATACTTTCCATTTAAAACATACTAACCATTTAAACACTACATGCACAAAGTAGACACATGGTGAAATTGGAGAATAAAAAATCATCCATGGAGTTATAGGTAACCATTTTTTATGATCTAAATCTTAAAAGTACCTTCTAAAGCATTTAGGAGCACCAAGTCTATGTTTTCCTACCTGTAAATTGATTTGTAATGTTATTGTTGCTATGGGACACATGAGGACTAAAAAAATTCAAAAACTCCTTTTTATTTCTTCTTGGGATTTTCAAGTGGCTTAAATAGGTTTAAATAATTATTAATCCACCTTATGAAAAAATAAACAAACTTCAGAGAGATAAATATGAATTTTTGGCTAAAATTTCCTTCATGGAGGCCACACAAGGACACCAATGGAGGATGAAGGATAATGAATTGAGCTTAGATAGGGATTTTTAGGGTTTGAGAGGAGTTTTAAAGACTTATAACCTGACCATACACCCTTCAAGGAACAAAACTAGAGAGCATAGGATCTCAAACAATTTTTTTATTTAATTTTCAGCAAGGAGGCCATACTAGGCCATATTATGGTCAGCTTGCATAGAGGAAAAAATAATTTTTTTTGATATGAATACCTGAAAGGATTTGTGTAATATTTAGGTGGTTAAGAAATAGATAAAATATCCTTGGAAAATAAGGACCGTTTAATAGAGATTAAAAAATAGATATTTTGACTATTTTTTAAAATGAAGGTCATATAAAGGCCATACAAAAATGTCCAAGAGATTATTTTCTCCCTTGTTGATTCTCTTCATGCTTGCAACTACCTTTAGGTGCTAGATATGCAATTAGAGAGCTTCAAACACCTTAAAAAATATCATTATACTAACATAGAGAAATAAATTATTATTTTAATGCTCAAAGAAGCATTAATATCCCATTCAAGATACCCAAGTAAATTTATGTTATGAAAATAAAATTAAAATTTGATAAAATGCTCAGATCTAAAATTTCTAGGCTCAAAGAGAAGAAATAAATGAAAGAAATTACTTCTACTAAAAGATAAGTTTCAAAACAAAAATCTTGAACATACCATGGATTGAAAATCGATGAAATTAAGCTTAAACATAAGCCAAAAATCTGATCTACAATCTTGCCTCTTGATCATGTATCAACTAGCTCTAGTAACATGATAAATTAAGAAAAATAATGCATACAAGAAATGGATCTAGATATGAGATCAAGATCAAAGGCATACATAAAACCAACACAAGATATACGTTGGAAAACCTCCAAGAGGTAAAAAAAATCCACAAAGATTATTCATATTATGAGAAATTAACAAGTACCCAATATAGTCTTTATTCTTCTCACTTCTTCTCAATCAATCTTCATATCACTTGGAAATGTGTTCTCCACATTTCCTCATTTGTCTTAACTCTCCTTTTTTATTACATCTTACAATATAAAATCTTTATTATATAGGCAAGGTAATTTGACCATTATAATGTGACCTTTTCCAACCACCACATTAATGGGTCCAACCTCTCTAAAGGTCATTTACTATATTTTATTATTTATTTACATGAGGATAAACTCATGATAAATAATGAAATATATTATTTTTTAACCAAAGTAATTTAATGTATTAATGGTATATAAATAACACCACTTAACCATTAATTATTTCAATAATATAATATCTTACCAACTAATAACCTCACTCCACTAAAGATAATATAATAACTGTAATCAATAATGAATATAAATAGCATTACATTATTGAAGGGCTAAAATATGAATAGCTTAAATTCATACCAAAACATGAATAGATGTACAATAGCTTTCTAAAACTTCCAATAGTTTAAGTAACCAAGTTATCCTCATTGTAACTAACTACAATTAATAGTATTGATATCCTACTAAAAAATAAATATGTAGACAATGCTGAGTTATGTCAAGTTTAGGAAGCAAGAAACAACTTTGCCATTTAATTGTATTCTATTTCATTGGTTTATGTAATAGAGATACACTCAATAATTGTAATCACTAACATCTAGACAAGCATTAAGGTATTAAATATGCCTTATTTAGAGTAATAAAATATAACAAAGGGCATTAGTATAACTAAAAGTGCAAGAATAACATCATGTAACATTTATTACCCATAAAGTGAACCTATACATTATTCATAACCTTCATGTACAATATACACATCATAATATCCATAGGATAATGATTACACCTTCACATTTTCATGAATAACCAACTTTTTATAGTTTCACATTAGTTATTCTATTCATCATGATCAAATAGAATCATGAACTCCTAAAACATCATAATGGTAACTTTAGTGGGTATACATTTATCACATAATTGACTGCATAAATTTGTTTATGATTATTGATTTAAAACCAGATTTAACATGCCACTGAAATGTTTTTAAAAATAACAAATGGCCCTAGGTTTAGTATTGTCTCTCAAACATAGTTAGGTAATATTGAATATTTTTCATAAACACGAAGTAAATATATATTATCAACTGATATCCCATGATGTAAAGATGTCACCAATTAATATATATATATATATATATATATATATATATATATATATATATATATATATATATATATATATATATATATATATATATATATATATATATATATATATATGTTCATAGTTATTCAAGGACATTAAAACCTATAACTATTCTTCTACATTCAATACTATGATATAAGATTGCTTTTCATATGAATTCATGTTTTAAAGATAATATAAACATTATTGTTCAAATAGAGGTTTTTAAAACATCATCCATAATTCATAAATAATAAGTATATCAATATGTTATCCCAATGATTATACAACAACATATAATAACAAATAATAACACAATACTAATCAGAGTTACATCTTCTGCATTAATCTTCAAGGATGCTAGTTAAGCAACATTTAAACATCAATAATGACCAAACAAGAGATGTAAAACCATCTCAGAACTCAAATAGAAGAAGAAAAATATTCCACATAAGAAGAAACCCCTTCAAACCAATCATATTATCCATCTATATGGTGGTCTTCACTACCCCATCCATTAGTTAGATGGTGGAGTTAGGCATTTGGATTTTATAGAGAGGTCATGAGTATACATAGGTGATTTAAAACATTGGACAAAATTTCAACAATAGTCATGTAACTCATGCAACACCAATAAAAGTCCAAGATATGATCATCCTTATATTAAACACTAAAAAAAATACATTTCGCATTTACCATATAGTTTTTTTAGACAACGCAAGTGAGTTGAGTAGCCTATTAGCATAGGATGCAAGTTCAAGAACACTTTATTGCATAACTTGGCAAATGGATTTATCAACCATTCAATAATATTCCCAAGGACACAACCACATAGTTAATACAAAGGGGTATATTTTCAATCATTCTTCATATGTCAAATCACTAATAAGGTTCAAAAATAATAGTTCAAGCAAACACAAGGTACATCAAGAGAAACGTAGACTATAAGAATCATTTAATCATATAAGCATAATTTGATATAAACTAACATAACTACACACAACCTTCATGATTTTAACAACAAAAAACAACTAACATAATAGCCTCAACTTGTAATATATGTATTAAAAATACATTGTTCTAAGCATGAAAATAACTACTTATGGTCATTAGTTTTAATGCATAATTTTTTCATAGATAAAATGATGCAGTCAAACAATCCAAACATCCACCTAAATCCATATAATATGACAAAAAATAAAACCACTTTACCAACACCATAATGACTATCAAACCAACATACAAAAAATATAGGGAAGACATAGCCCATAAACATATACATGAATGTACATTTCCATCAAAGCCTAATGATGAAGAAAATGTGGCCATCAATAGCTAGATCAACCTCATTATTAAAATTAAATTTAATACAGTCCACAAATTTGAAATACACAACCCAAGTATAAAATGATCATGTACATCCATAATGAAATTTACAAATCATATAAAGATTTAATATGCATCATACAATAACTACCCAATCTTATTAACAACCACACACATCCATAAAAATATCCATAACATGAAAGCTATAACACAATGACTTTAAAAAAATTATACTTAGCCATAAAGAAAAATCAAACCATTTCTTGAAGATAACATGAAATTAAGCCTTAGGAATAGCTATGGGGTTTCCAGATCCATATTTCAATTTCCATGTATGGAAGATCAATTAACAACTAAACTAGGTCAAGATAAAACCCAAAAATTTTAAATAAAAATAATTCCCAATTATTTGCATTGCCTAGCTAAGGCTTAACCAAATTAAAACCCATATTTGTAATTAAATGAAAAAAAATATATTTTTTAAAAAATTTTCACCTACATTTTCAAACTAGTCATGGAATACATAGGGGTCAAGCCCTAAAACCCATAATAATCAAATAGTGACCCAACCCTCAAGGTCAAGCAAGATATGACTATTAATAACTTCCAAATAGGGTTTTTCAATTAGACATGGAGTTATAATAGTTTGAATCAAATGTATGACCATAATAGATTCATATTCATTATTTCCAAACTTCATACATAGTAAAAATGCATCCTCATATATCATAATCAATTACAAAGTGAAATAACACCACTTACTTGGTGAATTATGGCCACTGTGAAGATTTTTTTTATTTTTTATTTATTTTGGGGCCATTTCAATTTGATTCCCATTCATCAAGGAAAATATACACCATATTCCTCCCCTTAGGATGCCATTTATGGACACCATGGTAGTTTTGTTCCCCATGCTCTCCATTCCCTTAGTATAGGCAAAAGTAAGTGGGATCCTAAAACCCAAAACTCTCATGCAGGTCATCAATATCATCCCACCCACTTCTAACTTGATTTCCATCAATTCCCATTCCATTCTACCTAGGGTTTGGCCCAGGTAGTGAGATCAATAAAATGTACCGAGCTTCCCAAGAGAAACATGCAAAGTAGGGATTTTGAGCTTGAGGCAACAAAACATAAAAAATGTAAACTAGTGTTAACCCATACACTTAATCTATCCCATAACATCATGATAAATTGGGATAGTTAATGCCACTAATTAACTTAAGGTCTAAGCCCAAATGACCACGTATTTATTATAGTAATAAATACTATAAATTACAACCTCATTCAACTTGGTAACTAATTCACTAACTAACATCATGGCCTAGGGTCAAACAAAGTCATCAAGGTTAACAACTATGACCACCACTGATAATCTAGTAGTCATGAGTGAAGGATGTGATGAGTTCCCTTAAACCTAAAAATTTAAAAATGATCTACACAAAGATCATAACCCTACATAGTAAGAAAAATACATTCACCACCATGAAGGAATTATTACTAAATTAACACAAGTGATCACACTAAAACCAAGGATGAGATAAGCATTCAAATTTTAAGTGGGAGTTGAAATATAAAAATGATGCATACAATAATGAAAATCCTACACAAAAATTACACAAATTTACCAAGGCATACAATAAATTTCAAGGACTAAGAACAACATGAAAAATATTTACAATTGAAATAGGACTTGACCAGTGGATTAAAACTTGTCAAAACCTATTTTACCTATTGGTATAAATATTGATTACTCATAAACCTCTTCATTATTGTCCTAACTATTGAAATTCACCACCAATTCTATTTCAATGACCTGTTTTTGTAGCCACGTAAGGAGGGCATCAATATTATATGAATAAGAAGTAAACATTAATAATAATATAATTTTGGATTGAGCAAAATAGTAAGCATGATAATTAATGAAACAAGTATATTATTAAGTCATAAATCATCTACAACTATAATGAATTAGAATCATAACTAATAAGTGGAATCATAAAAATTAACCATGATAATCAAAATCATAACATAGAAATAAAATCAACATCTATAATACTTAGTCAATGTGCCAATCAAAACTTATCCAGTCATGCTATCATAATGTCTCAATGACAATTGAAAATGTATCAATATTGGGGTCACAACACCATGTCAATGCCATAAATCACATACATATTTATCTCTTTAATCAAATAATCTAAGATAAAAAATGTCATGATTATAACATAAATCTATCTCATCAATACTAACAAAAATGAGCATCTATAAATTGAATGAAAAAGGGACATAAGCAAGTAAAATAAGACATCACATGACATAACATTAAATATCATAACATCTCATATATATCAATAAGTCCAATGTCCATTTACATAAAAAAATGGGGCATATACATCAATTTATAATATAAGTACTTCTCAGATCATTTAATTACATCATATAACATCAGTACATGTCATGAATCAAAACATATAGTACTATCTCAAAGAGGATCAACTCTAACTCTAACTATCTCTAGTTTCTCTATCATGTGGATCTACCTACTAAAATATCTCTCTTATCCTATTAGGTGGTGGAGGTGGCTTCATAGAAGACCCATGGTAGATGACTACATTGTAGGCTATGCAACTGATCTGGCTGAAGCTAAATACCTCTATGATCAAGATGATATAAAATATGAACATTATTATGCCCTATAATCTAATAATTTAAGTCTCCTAACTACCTTTGGTACTATTATCTCATATAATTTCCTATAGTATGAATCCTCATCCTTATCATAAAGGATACTGTCATATATCAATATCATATCTCTCTCTATGGCTACCTCTCTAGACTCATCTTTCTCAATATATAATTTGGCCATCATTGCCTATACCATGTCCCTCTCAACCCATGTCAAGTCCCACTCTAATATGGTTGCATCTCTTTATGCCATAACTTATGCATGTCCCTATACCATAGCATCCCTTTTTGATCTAGTATAATCTCTCTATGATCTCAAAGAATTACTCTCTAAATTAAGTTGTATATATATCAAGTGCATCTTGGTTATCTATACACCTAATCTAGACATCTTTATCTGATCTATAATAATTTGCTCATGAGATAAGGAAAACTATTGAGATTGATAGTCTAATCTAACATGTAAACCTTTCATCTTAGTCTCCCTAAGACTAATTTTCCATATCAACCTATCAATGAGTGTCCAAGTCTCTATAGATATTGGGGGTCTTGAGGAGATATCATGTCCTACATCCATTATCACCTGTGCATCCCAATCAACTCTTGTCATATATACCTCCATCATCTCCTCACCAATCTCAATATCCACCTCTTCCTCCATGTACTCAATATCTACATCATCTCCCTCCTATATCTCTATATCCTTTAAATCTTTGTCTCTAACCTTCTCTATTGATCCCTTACCTACTACTCTAGCTTTAATAGCTCTGAAATCCTATCCATCATCTCCATATTATAAATTAGTCAATCTCATATGTTGATGCTTATCCTACCATATAGTGCATGAATTTATAACTCTTACATATAAAATTTGGCCTATATATACTGAGGCCACTTGTGGTACCAATCCAAAACTAACCCTAGCCTTAGCCCAATCAGGAGCTAGTTCTCACTGATGTCTCTTTATTATATCATGTGAAAACTAATGTGGACTTAGTGGTATATCTTATTATAATCCAAATTGGTTTTGTACCTATATAGCCTATACCACTTAATAATATACTCCTTTCAACCTATAATTTAATAAGGAGTAATCATCTAAACCATATACTTTGCATCCTTTGGTCACTAAAACTTAATATCTCTATAGGGCCTCTAGGTTAAGTCAACCTCAAGCATATCTTCAATATCTCATATATAATATCTAAGATCTCCCCTATATAGTCTACTCCCTAGTCCCACATAATACCATTTATAGGCTATCAACTTAATTATACTCCTCTACTTATGTCTACTAATAGGTCACTCAATAGCTATATGCTTCCATGCCCATATCTAGAGTAATGCCACTTAGCTAATGCTATATCTACCTTGGTGAATCACACAATGAATATCATGGTATAGATATGATAAAATATATAGTCCCTAAGTAAAAAAAACTATGTTTGAAAGCATATCTATGAATACACCTCATAAAGATGTTATACCCAACATATCCCCATTCTTTTTTAGAATAAGGACCCACTATATTACTGAAAAAGGCCTAGGCCTATATTGAAAGTCTTCTAAAAATTAAGATTTGTTAGACTTATTTAGAAAACTTATAAACATGTCTTATTTATTTATACTAATGTATTAATACCCTTTTAAATTTATGTATATGCATAGGTTTTTGGTAGATGCATAAGTTATGAGTTTCCAAGCTTTATAGGATTTGGTCTTTGGAAATTTTTTTTGGAAGCCTATCTTTGGGAGTATTCAACACTACACACCTATATGAACCTTGGCATGAAGTTACTCTTAGTATTTTTTGTTCATAGGTCTTGTCCAAGACTCTTATTTGGATATTTTATTTATGGGTTGTGCCCTCAACTTTATTCACCACACACTAAGGTCTTCACCATTTATTCTTCAAGAACTAGGTTTTCAAAAATGTTGCATTTTGACACTTACTCTTTGGAAAAATTATTTAGAATTTGGATTTAAGGATTTTGGTCCTCAAATTTGGTCTTTGGAGAATATTTATTCTTTAAATAAATTATTCATAACTTCTGTTTGAAAACTTGTTTAGATAATTTATTTGACAAAACTCTTCAGTAAAATTAACTAGTATTTGGTCTTTAGAGAAATTTTTTGAAACTTTTATTCAACTCATTTTGGTATTTAGTAAAAGTGTTTGATAAAATTTCTTGGGAATTTTGTTCAAGATATCCATTCACTTTAGAAACATGATTTTAACATAATATCCTAAATCTTAACTATGAACATCCCTTGTGGCAAGGTAGACCAAGATAAAAGAAGTGATGAAATGAAACTTGGTAAAAGGTAATGATGTGGCACTCTTTTTTAAACATCAACAATGCCGGCATGGCATACCTACAAATGAAATGGAAAGTTTGAATGGAACAAATAAATTAAAGTTATAGGCATTGGACATTAATGGCACATGAACTATAATTGAATGCTAAAGTTATACCAATGAATTAGGAATAAATTACGTGCTAATTTATCATAAAATAACTTTGATCTCAATTACATTGTTTTCAAAAAGCTATAGCTACATGCAATTTGATTATATAGTGCATCCAAAAGAGCTGAGATGCTAAATTTAAAACTAAAACTTTTTCATCATGGTCAATTAGTAATAGAATCCTCATCCAATACATTGTAAAGAGTCGTACCCCTATCTATATTCTCTATAAAGGATTAAATATATAATAAGGACACTATCTTTGACCCAACATTGTTCAAGAATGACAACCTCAATTACTCAACATTATCAAATGTGATTCACTAGGTTGATGCACACACTCATGAGGATAATTTGACTCCAAGTAAAAACCAATTCGCTGTAGAACTCCTCCCATTCAAATAATGAGGTTTACATTTCATAGTGATAAAAAATGAGGTCATGCCCTCTATAGACTTCTTACAAGACTTGTTCTTCATTGGTAAATTGACTAGATGCATGTTCTTTTACCACTTGTATCATACAACCATCATAGCATGCATATAAAGGGATTAATTACAAAGGTATATATCTCTCGCCATCATATATTCTATGTAAAAATTTCATAGGTTAGTTTTATGGAAAAGGGAAAAACTAATTGAGAAAATATTGAGCAAGTGGATGGTTCCCAAGGAGACTATCAATATGAAGGAGAAGTAGTTAGTGCATATGACTAAGTTAAAGATGGGATTTTATATTTGAATGTCCCTATTAAATATGTTATATGGATACCCTATCATATAATTCCTACACCTTAAACAAGTTTCATTACTAGACATACTAATGACATTAGAGTTGACATTTGCTCTTAGTGAGGTAATTAGTGCAAGGCTATCAGGACAAGTATTTTACAAGGATAAGTTGTCATAGGTAAGACATTTATATATTATGTGATAACTTTTAGATGATATTATGGTCATATTTTATGTACACAATGGATCACTCTGGAGCACAACTTCACACTTCATTAAAAATCATATGTGTGATTCATATTCCTTTATGAACATATATGCTTATACCAAGAACGTCACACACAATGTGGAGGATGTATACCCCAAGTGTGTATGGCCATTCATGATTCCTCATTACCCAATATATCCAAAATAATTATAGACACATTATTAATCATGAGATATTACTAGTTATATCTAGACTACACTATTATTATGGTCATAGGGCACAAGGTTGCACCCCTATATCTCCCCAAATATGAATTGGAAAAACTAAAAGAATAGGATATTGCCTACCAACTATGGTGGGGAATAGATGAAGATATTATGAATGAGAGATCGATATCCTTCATTGGTTTTCACCTCATCATTGGTATAATGTTTTATGTGACTTATTAACACTTTTATGAGGCTAGCAGATATAAGAAGTAATATTCACTGGCCACACTACCACACAAGGACAAGGATCCTCATGGCCAATTATAAAAATACATTAGATACATTGGTATTACCTATCATTATGGGCTGTATGACCATGATTTTTTGATTTATCAACACCAAGGATAATGCCTAGATCAAAGAGAGGGAATAAACAATTAGGTTAGCTAGGGAGATCCTAAAATCATTCAAAGAAAACCCTTTATCTCATTTATAAATGCACACAGTAGACTCCCACTCATAAGAGGATGGGCTACCTCGTTTTTGGGTAAATAAGACTTCTCAACCATCACTACATCAATTTAAACCTTCACAAACATTTTCAATGGCATTAAAATTTATAAAGAAAGATCTTAGAGTGCTTGATACTTCACTTGGTGGAGCTCATAATGACTCAATTTTCCTTGATTCTTAAAACTCAAAAGGACATGCCCAACATATTGATACATCAACATAAGAGACTAATATTATGGTTACATTAACCACATCCACATAGGAGGCATCCTTAATGGTTAAGAAATATAGTATTTATTACAAGAGGAAGCCAAGGGCTCACCTCCCACCACAAAGTCTAGTTATTGAAACACTATCAATAGAAGGACAATTAGGAGAGGAAGTTGGAGATGAATCTATAGATGAGGATAAGGAGATAAAAAAAGATAAAGTTTTGACCCTTCAAGACACTAAAGAAAAAGAACCACTATATGGAAAATAACCAGGTGAGGGTGTAGCTCCTTTAGTCCTACCACTCCATTTGTGTCTTTTGTTTCCCCTTTGACTATTGGTTTGTTTGAGTCTATCTATCTTGATACTAGTGTTTCACCTCCTTTTTTTATACCTAGTAGAGGTTGTTTCCCTATCAATTCTTACTCCTCAAATTTTATTTTCTATGCACATTCATCTTATTTCCACTGTGGTTACTTTTATCACTATCCCAACACCCCCAAAGACCAAAAACAATACATCTAAAAAATCTAGGAGTATAGTGGCAAGACATCATATGTATAATCTATGCATGTGGGTTTACTATTCCATCCACTAATTATTCTTAAGACACCATTATAGTAACATTGAATAAAGTTGGAAAGAATAAAATACTATATATAGTCCACTCAATACCTCAATATGGTGGTGTGGATTGGTCTAAGATACTCTGGCCTTCCTTTCCTAGCCCATAACTAGAAGAGGCCTTGAAGTAGTCCTCAGAAGATCTATTGGTTGAGATTATAGTTTAATATATTTTCTTATAGAATATTATTAGAAGAGTGAGAGAACAAACCATAGTGAGCTGGTATATATGAAAGCATAATTTTTTTACTAGATTGTCCTTGCCAACTACATCCATGTCAATGCTTATTTCCTTAAAAAAGTATTAATATGAGACGTACATTTGATCCATTGAAATTGGGAAAACTTTATAAATTTATAATTAGTAATGATATCATCAGTTATATGCTTGATTGAATCATTCAATGGTATCTTGGTCATGATCAATTTTCTTGTTGCATACTTTTATTCTAAAAATTTGAAATATAAGGGTTTAAAACATGAAAGTAAATAGATTTGTGTACCTTTTCTTGATGTCTCTTCCATAAGATGAAATTTTTAGTTATTTAAATTTTATAACAAGTCTAATGGGTTAGATACTTGCTTTATCATATTAGGGAAAGCCAATCAAATTGTCAAGGGATAAAGAAAAACATCTAATCTATAAATTTAAGAACTAAATTAAGGAAAATGAAATACTGAAAATAGGAAATGTTAACCTAGGAAGCAGGGAATATAACTATGATAGAATTAAATATATTATACAAAAATAGTAAATATATTATACTCACAATTTTACCATAAAACATATTGTTACTCAAGGATATATCTGGATGGTATAACCATGAATTAGTGCTCCAAAAATTGTCCATTGATTGGATATGTTAACTTGTTGCCTTGGAGGTCTCTCAAATAGAAAGAATTGTTACCTAGGATATATGAAATATAATAAGATATAACCCATAGTGGGGTTAATTTTTTATTATGTACTTTATTTTCATGTAATTTATCCCATATAAGCACCATGTCATATATTTTGATTACTTAGAATTTTACTCTTCTATTAAACCACCTTTGGACTATGTCCTAATGTTCACTAAAATTTTATAAGGCCTCAATATTTGAGTATTCCATATATATTATGTTCAGTAATAAACAATCCACCTTCTCACTTGGTTCCATATATTCTTTAATAAAATTATATGGTGTAAATTTAATCATGGTCTGGAAGATTGATTGTCATCCATACACTAATAAGCAAGGCAAAACCTTGAGGGCCTACTTGTATCTTGTTCAATCAACCCATAGTGCATACTTTAGTAGATTATGCCAATATCTAGGTTTGTATACTATTGAATTATTAATGACATTAATAAAAAAATTTTAATTAATCAATTCCATTTCCTTATGGATAATGGTTGGATGATGACGTGATGGTGACTCAATTATAATGGGCCCATTTAGTGAATTCAACTGATTATAATGCTAGCCCATTTTTACAAAATAGAAAAATGGAGGCATTAAATATAATTGTGATATTTTAATCTATAAATATTAATACATATTTTGATCTTGAATCATTTATAACTACTAATACAATCCATCATGTGAAATAGTCTGTGGCAGTGAGTACAAACTTATGTCTAGCTAAATAATTGATGTTAATGACCTAAATGAAGTCCAAGCCCCATTGAGAAAATGCTTCCTTTAATAATAGGTTAAAAATGAGTTTTTTTATACCTCTCTTTTCGACAAAACTTTGTATTCATGGCATGTTATTATGTGAACATGTGCATCCTTGAAGACCATTGGGAAATAATAACCCATTTAGAGGATTTTATGGGTTATGGTGTTTTTATTGACCTCAATTCAAATTGGTCACTCCTACATTTAAAATTTCATAGGATTGTCATATGGTCTTTTCATGCCTTATATGGTCCCTAAAAGTCTCCATAAAACCTTATTATCATTATTTAAGGTTAGTTTTTTGAAGATAAGGTAATGTCTTATTTTGGTCATTTAATGATCTAGACATGTCATGGAGATATAAGGCTTGGTAAAGTGGTGTAAAAATTTATTAGGAGTTTATAAAGGTCATTATATGTCTTAATCATTCTATCATAACATTTCATGATGTTTTGGAATGTTTAAGGTTCATTTACAAACATTAAGGTAGTGAAAATAAGAAAAAGGTGATTTATGGGCTAACATTAATGTATGTAAAATATACCCAAGTGGTAAAATAGTAAAATAAACCTTAAAAATATATTGGATTAGTTAAAAAATTTCCACACCTATCATCAAGTTAGACAAGGGTCAAAATCTTGAGTTTTAACACCAAAGAGAGGAGGTAAGAGACTTGTACAAAATTATTGAAGTTATTTGAAGGTAAAACATTAAAAAAGTGTCCTTTGATCTTATATAAGTCATAAAAAATTATGGGAATAAATTCAAATCCCAATAGTTCTAGAAATATATCTCTCTCCACCATAGCTCCATGCACAAGCTCTTAAAGGCCATTTTTAATTGCATGGTATAGGCCGTAAAGCTAGAGTTGAGGGATAAGATTTTATACAAATATTTAGACCCATATATGATTATAATTAGTGTATTTATTCATTTTATTTATCTCCTTATCTTTATGAACAATCTTTAAGGAGCTAGACTTTTTTCTTAAGGTTAAAATCCCCATAGATTGAGTTTTGTGCAACTCTAGTGCAAGTGTGAACTCTTTGGATACATGAAACTAATTGTAATGATTTATTATATGTATTTATATGTATAATAATAATTAATTAGCCATATTGGCATGTGTGAAAGGTCTTCTATCAAGAAAAGCATCTCTTGTGCATAGCCTAAATGTTGACTATCATGGTTTATTTTTGATCCAATTTGAAAACTTTGGAAAGTTTAAAATAAGGTATTTATTAATTTTTGTATCTCCTTTAATGAAATTGAAACTTCAAACACACTCCATGGTAGTCCCAACATCATTCTCTCTAAATAGTTCATAGTGTTCCTCATTTGATAATTGTGCGAGGACTAATGCATAAGGATGTTTGTAAGAGTTTTTTTTTTGAAATTTTAAAGAGAATTTATAGGTCCTAAATCATATATACTACATTAAAAATTTGTGGAGAATAAGTTATAAGTTTTTAAAGGTCAAAACAAAACACATAAAGGTTTTTTATATCAAATACAGACCTATAGGTCTACCTAGACCTATATGTCCTCATTTTGAATACAATATTCCAAATAATAATGAAAAAGAATGAGAAAACTAACTTTGATATAAATATATAAAATTATATAAGTCATTTAATTCACTTAAATGATTTATAAGTGCATAAATGGTCAAGGAGACACAATCAACAACCTTGATACATACACATAGGTCTATGTACGGACCATATAAAAGGTTTTGAGATGAAGGAATGTTTGATCAGAGGTATCAGGCCTTTAATCCATTAATATATTATTTTTATAGTTCAAAAACCATTGGGATATCTAGACCACTTTCAATTCAAGTGGTGACTAAAAGACTGAGCCAATAAGCCTAAGACACACCTATAGGACTGTGTGTGCAGAAAATGAATACAAAGTTTGAATATGCCATAAAAAGGATAATAAAATTGAGGGTAGTGATAAATATGACTCAATTAGGTTGATCACTATAGGTTTCATGGTATATTTGAGAAGGCCAACTCAAAACTACATACTTAGACTTTTCAAATAGTCACATAAAGCCATATATATAGATGAGTGTCTTGGATAGTGATGTTGGTGGAGTTTAGAGTTTTATGGCATGAAAAATGGTCTTAAGATATAAAAAACATCATGACATACGTTTTAAGAATTAGAGAGTGATAATAGAATGCCATGAAACTCTACGATAGTCAAAACACTAAAAATGACACCTACAACTAGGCTAATTGAAGATTGATAAAGGTACTATATGTGGTGAGTTCATGGTGTATTAAAAGTGAAAATTAATAAGTTTCTATACTTTCAAGAATATATAAAAACCATGAATGTGTTTATTAAATGAAAATGGAGGTTCTACAATCCCTCAAATACACTCAAACCTCTCTAATAGAGACTTATAAGTCTATTATGGTGAGCATAGTATTCTAGGCTTAAAAAGAAAGGTAGATTACTTAAAAAGAGTTGAGTTTTGATTCAGAAGATGATGGGAGTTAGTAAGTCATGAAGATAAAAAGGAAACATGATGTCATAATCTATTGTAAGAGAACTATCCTAGGGCTAATCAAACCATGCTTAACCAATCAGACACAATCCTTTGATACACATGTGCTTGCCTAAATACATAAGAAGAAGTTACTTGATTAAGAGGGTGAGGTATTTGGATATATAATATTAATGTTTCATAATGGTTATAAAGCCTTACAAATATTTAAACTCAAGAAAGAAATGAGACAAACATGGAAACCATGTTTAGTCATACACATACCTATTTGAATGCACAAGCCTCTATGGGTAGCTAGATGAAAGGTGAATAAGGTGAAGTGAACTTGAGAATTTTGGAAACCCTAATATGATTATGAGATGTTTTTAAAAACATTCCATGAAAATATAGGCCTCCAATAGTGAATAAATGATTTATAACACAACCATAAGGTTTTTTTGCTTTGCTTTGCCCATAAACCCTAGGCCTAAGAAAATGAAGTTACAAAGGATATAATTGGGATATAAGTGTTATACAACCATATGTATAATTAAATTATTTTGTCATTGATCTCATTTGATTTATGATATACTTAAAAAACCTCAGGATTCTACACATAGTCCTCAATTCTCTCTCAGCCTTCATAAATGCAACCAGCCAACCTGAGAGGCTATTTTCCTTTGCATGATATGGTATATAGGTGTTTCATGGGACCTTGAGATATTATGGGAATTTATATACCCTAATTTACTTTCATTTTGTTGAATTTTTTGGAGGATTGGTTCCCTAATTTGTATGAATAATCATTAAGACCTTAAGGTACTTTTGGGCTGCCTAAGAGGCCAATTTCAAATTGATGAGAGAGAAATAGATTTATATACCTCAAAATGGATTTGGTAAATTTAAAAATGACCTTAAAATTTATCAATAATCCATTTATCATCACCCCATGTCACTAGTTTGTACAAGATTGTATGGAATTATATAGAATAAACCAAAAAAGACTATTTTTAGCTACTTGATAGGTCTGTACAAGGTGTTAGTGATTCAAAATTGACATGGAGAATGGGAAGGAGGAAATATAATTGAATAAAATGTTTATTTTGGGTTTGTAATTTTTGGGAATCATTTATAATCAATTTTTAGTCTCTATATAGGGATGCTTAATTGAGATCTAGTTAGGAGAGAGAAAATTAAAAAAATGATATCTTCACTCCCTTTCTGATCCTAAAATTGAACATGAAGCTGTAAATACATAATGGGTCCTATAATATACCTAAATTTTACTATTAATATCCATGAAACTTTCTAAAAAATGAGGTTTACATGGTTTTAAAGCTATAAGGAATGATGCCTAATTAGAGATTTTGGTAGACAATGAATTCTTGGAGTTGGTTTGAGACATAAAAATTGTTTTTTGAAATTATGGTATGATTTTAATATTCCATCCATGAAGATAGGATGATCTAAAGAACAAGAATTCATGTTTTGTCACTTGTATGCAAGATTGGCCGAAGGAGATGAAGAGTCTTATAGACACCTAGCAAGATAAGGAGTTGATGTGTTAAAGATAACCTAAGGATATAGGTTTTGAGGTTTAAATATTAGATAAAAAGTGTAGGATAACTTGATATGACCATAAAGAAGGCCACTTATCATCCCATAAGCTAAAATAAAGGGCATTTTTAGAGAGCTAGTCAAGGTGTCAAGAAAACATTCTAACTCCTACACCACTTAGAATAAGGGAGCATATTAAGAGGATATAAACATACAATTTTGGACCTATTAAGTTATTTTCATAACTCTTATCTTTATTTTAACTAATGAGACACTTTTCATTTCTCTATCTTATGCCTTTCTCTTCTTCTCTCGCACTTGTAATATATATATATATTAAGCCTCAATTGGCTAAGTTTGTAGGATCCTCCACCTAGGTATGGTGAATCCATACCTATTTTATTTTCCTTTTATTAATTAATAAAAACCTATTTATACCTTATCCATGGACTATTTCAATGTGCATGTTTGACTAGTTGATCTTACTAAGTGATAGATTCACTTTCTTGGCATGTTGTCCTTGTTAGCATTTATATTCAATTTTAAATGTATTTTTTAAGGTCTCTTGAAGTGTTAAAAATGAATTGTGTATGATTTTATTGATTTGTATCTTCACTAGTCTTATGTCATGACCTCTTGTTTAGTCCTCCTAGCTGAAGTTTGCTTCACAAACCTCCATGAGAAATACTAATGTAGAGAGGCAAATTTGGATTAGTGTCATGTGTAGGTTAAGATATTACTTGAAGTGTAATTATATTTTGTTGGTAGTGATTATTTTAAATTTTGTGCATCACCTCATTAGGATAGATTTATTTCATGTTTTCTCTTCACCTTTTCATTTCAACAAGCTAGTAACATAGGTGATGAGCTTAAATAGATATATCAAGGGAGCTAACCCTTCAACCTAGAGGTTTACCCCCATTATAGACAAACCATAGGGTTAGGGGTAATAACATTGTTTCAATAAATTGGATTAGGATTGAAATACCTTTCCAAGGGTGAAAAATTGAGTGACAACAATTTCCTTATGGATGACCACTACCTATATTTTGGTCCAAATTTTCCAAAATTTCTTGAGTTTATTCTCATGATATGCACCTTAGGTAGATGCGTTTTTAATTAATCCTATATAATATCAATTTTATAATCATATAATGATCATATTTTAGCCTAAAATCTATCTTATGTTCTCTCTTAAGTTATGTGGAACAAGTAATTATGAGTAAGTATTGAATAATGTCAGTATACCAGTCTCATTTAGATACTTGGGTTTCATCAACCTCTTCAATGGTGATGTGTAGTTTAGGATCAATGATGAGATGAATGATGCCTTGAACTCTAAAAATATTGATAGGATTAATTTCTATGTTAGATTCTTGTAATTTTTCCAGCCATTTTCTTATGCATTTCCCCAATTCATTTTCCCCAAAGTGAGCTTGACAACAAGATTTGGCACAATGGCAATAGTCTTATTACTCAAGATGTAGTGTCAAAATTTATTTACTAACTTAACAAGGGAAAATATTTGTTTGTCTATCATGGAACACATTATTCCTAACTCATTCAATTTTTTTCTCATGAACACAATAGGGTGCTCACTTTCATCTTTCTTCTAGGTGAGAATGGTGGAAATGGTATGTTCTGATGTGAATGAATTCAAGAATAAAGATTTATTGAAGTCTAAACTTATCAATATAATGTACTAAGATATTACACATTTAGTGTTTTAAAAATACTTTTGAGCCTCTGTTGTCCACTCCACTTTATCATCTTTCTTGTACATTACATTTAGAGGTATAATGCCTTTTGTAAAATGTAAGATAAACTTTCTCACAAAATATATCTTCCCAAATAAATATTTGAGTTCCTTCTTGATATTTGGGAATACAATATTTGATGTCCCCTAAATTTTATCCAAGTCAATTGTAATTCCATATTTGTTAATGATGTGAGCCAATAACTTGCATTTTGTGACACCAAATATGCTCTTTTTTTGGGTTCAGCAAGATGCCATTGAATATTTTAAATATTGATTATATATAACCCACATGATTAGTCCTAAATTTTGAGAAAATCATGAGGACATCCATGTAGATGATTACACATTTACCTATTATCCCTTGGAATGCATAATCCGTGGCTTGTTTAAAGGTGGTACTTATGTTCATTAAGCCAAATGGAACCTTATTATACACATAAGTACCCAACTTCATGGTGAACACAGACTTCATTTTTTCCTCTGACTCCACCATCACTTGGTTATAATTTGAAAATCCATCCAAGAATCACATCATTCTTGAATTGCTCGCTATCTACATAACCTCATCCAATTAAGGAAAAGGGTAGTTATCTTTCTTATAAGCTTTATAAAAGTTTATAAAATCCAAATATAGGCTAATTCATTCATTCTTCTTCATTATTATAACTAAATTAGCTACCGAAGTATAATTTTTGATGGGGGAAACTATATTTTCATTCAACAACTTTTCCACTTCTTTGAATAAGAGGCTTGAGAATAGGATTTATTGACCTCTTTCTTTACCTAAATGGTTTATGGTCTAGCTTCAGTGGGATTATATAGGTGATTACCCTTAGGTTGAAAAAATTCAAGTCTTCATAATTCATGAAATCACATCTTTGTAATAGGTGAGTATATTCTTCACATTTTGCCTATCTTCTGGAGTGTAACTAAAACTAATGTTAACATGGTGTCGATTATATTTATCTCCTAAATTCTCCTTTTTGAATTGAGATTCATTTAATGTTGGCTACCTTTACTGATGTGCTTGAGGATCCATATTAGACATCCTTTCCAAGGAAACCATTCCTAATATAAGTCAATTTTATTTCAACTAAATGACTCCTTCTTCCCCAAATTCCTCTTGGTATAGGTAACTATTCTCCTTATCATCAATTATTTGAGACTCAAATTTTCCTAAGTTAGTCAAGAACAGGATGATTTGTTGATCATAATCAAAGACTTGGAAATTTTCCATGTTTTTAGGAATAGATGGATAAGGTACTATCTCAATGGATAATCTTTACACCTTGAATTATTATAGAGGTGCCAAGTTGGTAGTTAAATTAGCTAGTGAATCAATAGCTTGATTATGTTCTCTAAGATATCCATTATAACAAAGGCCTCAAAGGACTCAATTAAATACTAGGATATGTGTTTTTACCTCTTCAGGTATGATATCTTTCAATGATATTTATTTTTTACTTGATTGACTACTAGTTCCTAATATCCATAGATTAGTAGTTATTTGACATTATTTTTGAGAGAAAAATGTAATTATAAAATTAGTGTCTCATATTCTAATTTGTTTTTAGTGAAAGGTAACTATAATTTGTATGATACCAAGTATTTCTTACCTTTTGGGTCCACTAATTCAAAACCAATTCCTAATCCTTGGTTGGATCTTGTACCGTCAAAATGGAGAGTCCATAACTAGGAAGGTCCCTATACTTATGGTTCTTACACCTCATTCTTTATAGTAAAGGTATAAATACAAATGTTAGGAGATTTATAACTTACTTATTTATTATATGTATTATATTTACTAATAGGGTGCTTCATTCTTAGTTCCTAATCAATTCTAATCTAGTTTGTAACACCCCTCCATGGCAACCAAATGTGAGAGAAGTTTATTGCTACATATTCATTCAATGTCTTAGACTAGTGTCCACTAATAATAAGTATATATCCTTCTAGGATATTTACTAAAAATATGTCTATTGTCATTGATACTCATATCCTATATGATACATAATGTGTACATCATTTAATTCTCCTGCTATATGCACAACTATCTTATCTAGTTGTGAAATCATCCCTTTTTATGGACTTAAAATCAACCCAAGATTTTGACAAATGGAAGTCAACATCACCATGGTCAATGCTCTAAAATCAACTAAAATTATGAATTTTCTTTCTAAATGCTTTGATATTCAATAGGAAATGAGGGAATTTTGGTTTATTTTTGTTTATGACATTGGTATCATAAACCTTTGTCTTTTCTATAGTTGAATTGCTTATAATGGACCTCTATAAAAGCTCGTTTTATTTAGTTATTTGAGATAATTCATGAAGATTGATGTTGGATTTAATTTTATTCATGTATTCAATAATGTTATACCCTCATTTTCATTTTTCCTCCTTATTTTGGGGCTGTTCATTCTCTTTTGGGGGAGGTGGATTGTTGTCACCCCTTGGATTCAGTAAAATAATGGTGTTATTTGGAGGAGTATATGTTGTGAATGGATGCTTGTTCCTCATATTGTAATTACCATTTTTATCCTTATAGGGATTCAAGTATTTCATAATATTTATCCTCTTGTTCATTATCTTCTATTGGGAAAGAGGACTCATGTATTTCAAATACCATGGTGATGTTTGAGGAACTATCTTTGGGGTGGAACTATAGTTGGTTGCTCATTAGATCTTGCCTTATCATCTCCCTCTAGAATATATAAAGTGCCATACAAAATTACACACATTTAATTTGACCATGGTTTGATATATTATGGACTCTACACTATTTGGGAAGAGTTGTTTCTACTATGTTGATTTATGGAAACTTGTTGGGCTTCTACTACTATATGTTATCTAAAGAATGATTGAAAGGTCTGTTATATCTTTGAAACACAAAATTTTGGTTGTTATTCTAGCCAATATCATTACCCATATTCCCCTACATGTTTAGGAATTCATTGCTCAACTTTAGACCATTTAAAAAAAAATCTAGTTCTAGTTTGGTAGAATCTACACCTTATGCAACTGCATTATTAGATTGAACTAAATGTTGGTTTTGTTGATGATCATTCATTTTTAATAAACTATTTATAGAGACATATTTATAATTGGACATTTGATACATTAGAGGAGGCAATGCATATAATATATTTTACTTGAATATAGGAATATTTTGATTAACATGAGGTGCTAGATTCAGGGCTAAAGAACCAAGATTAATATTTGGAGTGCTAGGTATTTGAGGATTTAGCTTTCTATCAATATTGATAGCTTATTTATATGTTAAATGTAGAGTGGTGGCATCAATAACTCTTCCTAAGTACACTGCAATGGTTGGATCCAAGGCATTTTTATATAGTTCCAATGTTATCACCCCACTTAGCTTATACATTGGTCTAAGTCAAGTGTACATCTTCTATTACCTTGAATTTAAAGTCTGAATTGGATCATTAGGATCCCTCTTCATATTGATGAAATGTTTATGCACTATATTAAGGATATTAACTTATCCAAATTGGGAAATAAAAGTGCTCTGTTATGAGTTCCAAGAAGTACTTGAGTTATCTTGAAGGTTGAGGTACTAATTATAGGAAACATCTTACAAGGTAAGTAGGAAAAACCTACATACAACATATTCATCAATAACATTCATTAACCTCAAAGCAGCCTTGAAATACATGATGTGTTCTTTTTTAGTTCTTCATCTTGAAGGGGAGAAAAAAGGTAGATAATTATTTATATTCCTTATTAAATTATGCACATCTCCTATGACAACAATGGTAGATATATATAACTAAGGTTTTTGGGCCATGGGATGATTGATGAAATGGATATTTTTTATTGGAGGAGTCTTGGACGAAGGTCTATTAAGAATAACTAGTACATATCTATGTCTTTGATGTGATTACAAAGAGGAAACTAAAATACTTACTTGGGCCTAAACCTGGTAACTCTCTTGGATGTCTCTAGTATAACTCAAATGTAAGGGAGAACCTCTTACTAAGGAAGGCACACAAGTGGCCCTCCTTCTAGTGCTATTTTTTTCCTATTGATGTGGGTATTTTTCACATCCTCAAATTTAATGAGGCCTCCTCTAACATTTGAGTATCTTAATGGAATTAAACTCCACTCTAAGGCACAAGTTATATGTATGGGTTAAATAACCTTGTGCTGAAATAGTAGATTAATAATGTAGGTTATTAACTAGTGTGCTTGTAGAGAAATGAATCCTAGTAAATAAGTCAAAACCTAAGGGAATTGGATCAATAGAATCTATTCTATATTAGGTAGGTCTCAGTCAAAGAAAATTCAAAAGGAAGGATGGGTAAATTAGAAAAGAAGGTTTTATGGTTTCAATGGATCACTTCTTAGGATGGTTCCTTCATGCCCAAGTGTTTCCAAAACTAATGTTTAATGTTTATAACTATTGTACACATATAAATAAACATAGTTAGGTAGTCTAAGAAACTATTATAGGCAACTTAATGGTCTAGACTAAAGTTTATTACTTTTAGAGTTGATATTTCACACCCTTAGTTAGGAGGTTACAAATCAGACTAGAAAGGTATCTATGGTAGATATGGCACACACTTATAAGACTATAAAAATTGGAAAACACTCTTGTACACCTTATAATATTAATACAATAAACTAATTTGATTAAAATCAATGATATCTACTAAATTTTCAATAGATTTTACAAATCTAGAATTAGAATACATAAATTATAACAAAAATAATTATTCATAGCATTTTCACACTTCAAAATACTAAATTAATACAACCAAGAAAATAAAGCCTTAATTACAAAGAGATGGAATGAAATTTTATAGACATAGTTGTATGACAATCAAAATGATTTCTTCCTATATTGATACAAATTCCAACATTTTTAAATGTATGATTGCATGAATATATAGTCTTGGGGATGGGTTTCCTCATTCTCCAAGTCCATGAAAACTCATAATTACATTTAGTAATTAGAAATTTTAATTCTATTTTTAGTATCAAAATTGCATATGTGCATGCTTATAGTTAACTAAAAATATGTCAAAATAAGTTATCCTATATATTGTAATACAGTGTGTACATGCTTACAAAATTATTAGGAAAACTTTTACATTTATGTACCAATTGCAAGTAAATTATAATTACAAAGATTAGTCCTCCTTGCATGACTACATACAAAATTAACCTTTAAGTAAGGCTTGCTAGGTGACTACATGGCATTACTTGTTGTTAGAGTTGCTGAAGTTGTAGCTTGAGCTAAACTAAAAGTTAAAGCATTAACTTTATTCATGGCCTATAACTCTTATAAATAACTATTGATGACATCATACTAGTATCTAATAATATCCATGTTCAATAATGGGGGTCTATGTACCTTATTCACTTACTCCATCAATCATGTATGTTCAGATTTAATATTTCTAAAATTATTCCTAAATAGTTATGCTTTAGTGACCTTTTCCCTTATAAACTTCAACTCATATTCAATTTCTTCCAATGTTAATCACTGTAGGTTTTGATCGAGACTAATTGAGGCATGTTGAAGAAGTTGGTCAAAATTTGCTTTACTTATAAGCCTACCCATTGAGTTCCTTGCTTATAAGAGATTTAATTCCTCTAGAATCTAAAAAATGACACTCTCAAGATTTACGTAATTTAGAATTATTTCCATAGATATTGTAACCCATTCTCTAGTTTCTTGTGTCCTAATTAACACCAGGTTGATGCCATTTTAATCTTGTAATGATGTCATCAAATTGAAGTGGCTATACACCTTATTTTTTATATAAAAAATGAGGAGCTTAAATTTATTCTCATTTCAATTTAAAGAATTAAATAATTTATTAGTTTCAATTATTTGAGGTTCTAACCCATCCCTCATTGTAATAATGGCCTCTAGAATATTATATGATCTTGATATTGTACTTTACACATCTGTTTCTATTTGTAAGGGAACATGTATTATTTATTATTGCTCCCTAACTTATAATAAATCCTTCTCACGTTATTTTCTAGCCATTTTGGTTCCCTTATGAAGCTTAAATAGATCATATTATGAATCTCAATATAGGATTTAAAATCCTTAATATAGGCTGACTACCCCAATTTTATGTTATATCTCTTAGACAAGGTGAATAATTATTGTCTTTCCTCCAAGAATAACCTATACCAACTTTAGATTAAATTTTCCTCTTCTTCACCCTTTATACACTCCTTGTAGATTTGTTAAATATGGATCCCATTGTGGGCAACTCTTATGATTTTAAGATTAGGCCATTGAGAAGCCTATGATTGTAAATCAATTACCCATTATGAGATGACCAATTGGGTTGTGTATGTTGGTTGAGTGTCATGAACTATAGTCTAAACCAATATATCTCTTAAGGATTACTTCAAGGCCTATTCAAGTAATTGATCAATAAGGGAAGGCCATATTATCTTAAACTAATCCACACCACCATATTGAGGTAGTGGGTGGACTATATACACTCATTTCTTATTTCCAACCTTTTTAAATGCTATTATAGTGGTATGTTGATAAGAACTGCATAGAGGCACTAGTAAACCCAAATGAGTAGATGATACATGTAGTTGAAGGGTTACCACTAATCCCATAGATTTATTGGATGTCTTCCTTTTGGTATTTGGGGGTGTTGGGATAATGGTAGAAGTAACCATAGTGGAAATAGGAGGAATGGGCATAGAAGGTACAATTAGAGGAGTAGGAATTGATGAGGAAGTAAAAATAATAGGGGTAGGGGAAGCATCCTCTACCTTTGGAAAAAATAAATATGGTTAAACACTAGGCTACTAGGAAACATCCTCTACTTTAGGTACCAAAAGGGAAGGGGAAACATTAGGATCAAGAGAAATAGAATCAAACATACCAATATTCAAAGGGGAAATAAAATACACAATGAGAATGGTAGAAACTAAAGGAGATGCACCCTCACCTTATTGTTGTCCTTGTAGTTTTGGTTTTACCTTGGTGTCTTGAAGGATCAAAAATTTAGATCAATTTATCTCCTCTTCCTCATTTATAGATTCACCTCCAACTATATCTCTTGATGGCCCTTTTGTTAATAGTGCCATAATAGCTAGACTTTGTGGTGGGAGGTGGATTCTTGTAACAAATAGAGAGTTTCTCAACTATGAAGTATGTATCCTATGTGGGTGTGTTTGAGGTAACCATAACATTAGTATCTTGTGCTAATATATTAATACGTTGGGCATTTCCTTTTGATTCTAAAAAATCAAGGTAAATTGGGTCATCATGAGCTCCCCCAAGTGAAGTATCAGACACTCCATGCTCTTTCTTTAAATATTTTAATGCCACCAAGAATGTTTGTGAAGTTTTACCTTGATCTAATAATGTTATATAATCCCTATTGACCCAAAAAATATGAGGTAACCCATCCTCATATAGGTGGGAGTCTAGTGTGTGCATCTATAATTAATATAGAGGGATCTCCTTGAATGATTTTTAGTGGCTCCTCAACCACCCTAACTATCTGTGCCCTCTTTTTGACCTAGGCATCATCATTGAAATTTATAAATAAGAAATCATGGTCATATAATTTTTTTAGGAAGGAATAAAAAGGCCTTTAATTTGATTTTTTACTTGGCCATGAGGATCCTTATCCCTATGTGGTAATGTGGCTAGTGAGTAGTACTCCTTATATCTACTAGTCTCATAAAAGTATTTACAATTCACATAGAATATTATACCAATCATGAGGTGAAAACCATGGATGTATATATTATTATTCATAATATATTCATCTACCCCCACCATATTTGATAGGTGATCTCTTATTATTATAGTTTATCTAGTACATATTTAGGGAGATGTAGGGGTGTTACCTTGTGGCCTATGACCATCTGCATAGTGTAGTCTAGATATAGCTAGTAATCTCCCCTGATAAATAGTGTGTCTAAAATGCCTTTGGATATCTTGGGTAATGAATACTCATCCATCCGAACCTGGGGGTATACATATTTTACAATTCATGTGATGTTCTTGGTATAAATGTATTTGTGCATGAAGGGATATGAATCACATATATAATTTTTAATGAAGTTTGGAAATGGGATCCAAAGTGACCCATTATGTATATAAATTATTATTAGTAAAACATATATAAGGTATGACATCATATATAAATTTCCTCCCTTGGGTCTCTTATCCTTGTGCAATAAATATTCTCATAGTCTTGCACTAATTACCTCACTTAGATTAAATATCAACTATGAATTCATTAGTAAGTCCTATAATGTAACCCACTTAAGGTGAAAGAATTATATGTTGGGGTAGATATATAATATATTTAAAATGGCCATTGTAATATGGATTCTCATTTTGAACTTAGTCACAAGCACTAACTACTTTTTCAGAATGATAGTCTCCTCAAGAACCATTCACTTGCTCAATGTTTTCTAAATTGATTTTTATTTATTCCAAAAAACTAAACTATGTAAGGTATATCTAGCATCCATGATGGGAAAATATAAATACCTTTGAAATTCATCCCTTGAGATGTATGCCATAACATTTTTGTACTCTAAGTGGTGCAAGAACATGCTTGCAGTCAATTTAGTAGTGAAGAATATTTCTCGTAGGAGGTCTATGCATGGCATGACCTCATATTTTACCACTATTAAATGCATCACTTATAATTATAAAGGGATGAGGTATAAAACCAATTTTCATTAATATAGAGTTAAAGTATCCTTGTGTGTGTGTGCATCAAACTGGTGAATCACCTCCCACAATGTTGAGTAATTAAAGTAGTCATTATTGAACACTATTGGGTAAAATATGGTGTTCTTATACTCTATTTAATCCCTTATAGAAAATATAGATAGGGTTAGGAGTCTTAAAAATTTATTGGATGAGGATTACATTATTAATTAATTATGTTAACAAAGTTTTATTTTTCAATTTAGTAGATTGACTCTTCTAGATGCACTATATGATTAAAACATATATAGTTAGGGCTTGTTGGCAAAGAAATAATTGATCTCAAAGTTAGTTTGTAATCAATAAACACATCTTTTATTCCCAATTTATTATTATATATTTGGAATTTAACTATATTTCATGCACCATTAATGACCAACATTTATAACTTTGCTTTGTTTATTCAATTAGAACTTTTCCACTTCATTTGGTAGTTATGCCATGTAGGCACTATTGATGTTTAAAAAAGAGTGCCACATCGTTACCTTTTTCCAAGGGTCATTTCATATCTTATTTTAATTTAGTATACCTATTCCATGGGGGCTCTCAATAGTCAAGAGTTGGGATATTGTGTAAAAATAGTGTTTCTAAAGTGAATTAATCTCTTGAATAAAAGCCCAAACACTTTTACTAAAGACCAAACTGAGCCAAACAAAAGTTGAGAACAATTTATCTGAAGACCATATTAATACCAAGTAATTTTTACAAAGTGTTTCATTACACATAATTTTTGAATAATTTATCTAAAGAAAAAAAATTCTCCAAAGACCAAATCGAAGGACCTAAATCCAAAAATACAAATTCTGAATAATTTCTCTTAAGAGTAAGTGTCAAAATGAAACATTTCCAAAAACCTAATTCCCAAAGAGTAATGGCAAAGACCTTAATGCATGGAAAATAAATTTAAAAGGACCTAACCTATAAATAAAATCTCTGAATAAGAGTCATGTATAAGACTTGTAAACAAAAAATCTAAAGAGTAACTTTGTGCCATGGTTCATATAAGTGAGAAGTTTTGAATACTACCAAAGATAGGATTCTAAACAAATGTTCCAAAAAATAAATACTGTAAAGCCTAAAACTTCACAAATTGTGTATCTACTAAAAACCTATTCATATAAATAACTTCTAAAGGGTATTAATAGGTTATTACAAATAAATAGGATATTTTCATATGTTTTCCAAATAGAAAAGTTAGGTGCAACACATAAAGATTTATTTTTATAAAACTTTCAAGATAGGCCTAGACCTTTTCATAAATATAGTGGGTCCATATTATAAAAATTAATGGGGGTATGTTGGGTATATAGAAACCCATATGAAATAACTTATCACTCTTGTCAAGTAGTAGAATGTTACAAATCCAACCTTGAGAACTATCACTACTCTATCTTAAAAAACTGGTACAAGAACATCCTCATCCATGGCCTAGTTTCAAGGTATGTCCATAACGATCTCAATCATGTCAATATACATATATCCCTCCTAAACCATCTTGATATCTAAAGGTCCAATTAGCACCTCAAGTTTCACCTATCTATTTCTCAGGGTAATCCAATATATAAGATGACCTCACATTAGAACTCATAATATTTGATAGGTATCTTATAATTTCACTATCACCTCTCCTATCAGCTACCAAAATTTCAAAGTGTTTGATATCTACTACTCTACTAATGCAGTAAGTAGTACCTAATCTACTTGAATGGCATCATCCTCACTATGTGAAGAATCCATGCATATAGCTTATCCACATGGTAGGATGTGATAGAATGTGTGACCAATGCTCCTGAGCTATAAGCACATATACTTATTCCTAAAATTGAGTAAAATTCACTTCAATTAGTCATCTATTTCTCATTTCTAATCACGTTTCTACATTTTAATCACATTTATTTTTATAATAAAATCATGTTATCTAGTCTTATTTAAGTGTTAATGATCGTGTTTCTCTGTTTATCCATTCAAGTTAAGTTCATCTAATCAATTAGGATATTTTCATCATTATTAAGGTGAATTCACTATTTAGTAGGCCCATTTCATCATTTCTATGGTGAATTCATCATTAATCCTCTTTAGATAATTTCACCATTTTCATGATGATTTCACTAATAGAATGGTCCATTTCACATTTATTTAAGTTCACCATTTTCATGATGATTTCACTGATAAGATGGTCTATTTCACATTTATTTAAGTTCACCATTTTCATACCACTAAGTTTCTTGATGTTTTCATAATTTTAAATGGTAAATTTATCATTTGACTATACCATTTCATCATTTGACTAGACCATTTCATCATTTGGTAAAATCCCTCTATGCCATTTTTATGTTTGGAAATTTCACCATTTATGAGGACTAATTCACTGATATCATGGGTAAATTCTCTAAAATATTGATAAAATCACCATTTTTTATGATGAATTCACCATTTCCATGGTCAAATTCATCAATTTAAAAATGATGAATTCATATCATTTATAACTTCAACATGAAATAAATGTTTAAAAAACAAAAAAAAAAGGTACTAACCAGTGGTCCCATCCCTTATGGTCACTTATAATCTCAAAATTAGTTCAAAAGTGCCCTTATTTATGATTTGTGAGCCATTTTATGCAAGTTCCTCATGTGAAAGAACTTAGAGGTAAATTTTGAAATGGAAGGTGAAAATGAAACAAATTTTCACTTGAGGATGAATCTATAGCCTTTTATATTAAAAAAAATTCCCCCATATGTTAGTTTTCTTCATTGAAGGCTCATTTTTATCACTAAGATTCATTTTTATTCCCATTTTGACTATCTCTATCTTTTTTTCTCCCTCATTTTATTTTTATGCTATTTGATCATCATTTTGAGGGTTCACTCAACCAAATTTTTTTCTGAATCTCCCCTCAAGGGGGGCATCTAAGGCTTACCAAACATAATTTGGGGTATATCTGAACCTGTTTGCTAGTATTTTTAGCAAATTTCATCAAAATTAACATGCATAAATTTTCTTCTATGACCATTTTTATGATTGTTTATTCTTTGAAATGTTATTGCTTCATCTACATCTCATAATTCCTTCTCAAACAAAAGAAAATGTAGACACTCTAATTTTATCACTTCCACCTCAAATTAAAAAATGGAATTACTTCACATAATCTCACACAATTTGGTCCAAAATCATTTGTTCATATAATATACATATTTTAATTTACCTCAGGGGACCTATAGGTTGGATAATTCACTGTATTAGATCTATCAAATTATCATTCTCTATTCAATCAATTTATTCTGGTCAATTTATCTATTCAATTTTCATTTTATAGTCATTTTATATATTCAATTTCCATTCTTTGATCAATTCCTCTACTCAATTTATTATTATTTGGTCAATTACTCTATTTTGGTCAATTTAATAATTATTTCTTCTCTAATCAATTAATTCTATTAATTCCCCCTCTGAAAATTATTCTTCTAATTATATTTTATTGAAAATAGAATTATAATTATCTTAAAATTAATTAATTCCTCATTTTCCCTCTAAGTGGGCATCTTCATGCAAATAAAATATCTTGAGATTCTTTGAAATATGATTTTGTGACCTAAAATAAATTCGATAAAGTTAATTAATATATAATTTTATTCTCTGCCCTTCATCTTGAAGACAAGATGAAGGGCCCACAATGAATATTATGATATAGTTTAGGGAGTATTCTAAACCCTTCATCTTGGAAATAAGATGAAGGGCCCACATTTGTTATCCATGTGTTTTATTAGGAATGATTCTCCACCCTTCATCTTGGAAACAAGATAAAGGTCCCACAATTAATCTCATAAAGATATTATGAGGAGAATCCTCCACCGTTCATCTTGAAAAAATGATGAAGTGCTTATTTTAATTCTTCTTTGATATTTTCAAAGATAATCCTTCACCCTTCATCTTGATTAAGATCAAGGGATCACATTAGTGATCCATGTGTTAATCCATATACACATTTGAAAACTCATTTTCAACCATTCATCTTAATCTAAAGATTAAGGGTCCTCATTGATCTAGATTCATTATAAATAGACCTCATTACATTATAATTCATCATGTTAAGAGTTATAATAAAGAACTAGCATTTTATTGAGATAACTTATTCATCAACCTTATTCTTATGATCAATTCAACAAGGTCCATAACTTCAATGGAGATGTCTTAACATAAATGGCATTGATAATGACCATGTAAAACTATATCCAAGCCAAATCTGAACAAAGATGAGTTCCAATGAAGGTTTGCATTTTTTTTTCAAATCTTTAGCATTATTTCCATATTATTTTTTTATTCATGATCTATTAGGTGGAAGTTATCATTTTTTATGATTGACTTGATTTTTATTTACAACTTAGTGAAAATATTGATGATTTACATTCTAGTGATACACAAAGAACATTCAAAGAGCATTCAATTGAGTAAATATTCATTTTTTATCCTATTTACAATATCAATCATAGGGAAAACACATCTATAGGTCCAAATTAATGAAGGTCCAATTTTTTTTCTGACTCTCCCCTCAAGGGGGGCATCTAAGGCTTACCAAACATCATTTGGGGTATATTTGAACCTGTTTGCTAGTATTTTTAGCAAATTTCATCAAAATTAACATTCATTAATTTTATTCTATGATCATTTTTATGATTGTTTATTCTTTGAAATGTTATTGCTTAATCTACATCTCATAATTCCTTCTCAAACAAAATAAAATGTAGAATCTCCAATTTTATCACTTCCACCTTAAATTAAAAAATGGAATGACTTCACGTAATCTCACACAATTTGGTCCAAAATCATTTGTTCATATAATATACATATTTTAATTTACCTCAGGGGACGTATTGGTTGGATAATTCATTGTATTAGATATATTAAATTATCATTCTCTATTCAATCAATTTATTCTAGTTAATTTATCTATTTAATTTTCATTTTATAGTCATTTTATATATTCAATTTCCATTCTTTGATCAATTCCTCTACTCAATTTATTATTTTTTGGTCAATTACTCTATTTTGGTCAATTCAATAATTAATTCTTCTCTAATCAATTAATTCTATTAATTCCCCCTCTTAAAATTATTCTTCTAATTATATTTTATTGAAAATAGAATTATAATTATCTTAAAATTGATTAATTCCTCATTTTTCCTCTAAGTGGGCATCTTCATGCAAATAAAATAACTTGAGATTCTTTGAAATATGATTTTGTGACCTAAAATAAATTTGATAAAGTTAATTAATATATATTATTATTCTCCACCCTTCATCTTGAAGACAAGATGAAGGGTCCACAATGAATATTATGATATATTTTAGGGAGTATTTTAAACCCTTCATCTTGGAAATAAGATGAAGGGCCCACATTTGTTATCCATGTGTTTTATTAGGAATTATTCTCCACCCTTCATATTGGAAACAAGATGAAGGTCCCACAATGAATCTCATAAAGATATTATGAGGAGAATCCTCCACCATTCATCTTGAAAAATGATAAGTGCTTATATTAATTCGTCTTTGATATTTTCAAAGATAATCCTTCACCCTTCATCTTGATTAAGATCAAGGGATCACATTAGTGATCCATGTGTTAATCTATATACACATTTGAAGACTCATTTTCAACCATTCATCTTAATCTCAAGATTAAGGGTCCTCATTGATCAAGATTCATTATAAATAGACCTCATTACATTATAATTCGTCATGTTAAGAGTTATAATAAAGAACTAGAATTTTATTGAGATAACTTAATCATCAACTTTATTCTTATGATCAATTCAACAAGGTCCATAACTTCAATGGAGATGTCTTAACATAAATGGCATTGATAAAGACCATGTAAAACTATATCCAAGCCAAATCTGAACAAAGATGAGTTCCAATGAAGGTTTGCATTTTGTTTTGAATCTTTAGCATTATTTCCATATTATTTGTTTATTCATGATCTATTAGGTGGAAGTTATCATTTTTTATGATTGATTTGATTGTTATTTACAACTTAGTGAAAATATTGATGATTTGCATTCTAGTGATACACAAAGAACATTCAAAGAGCATTCAATTGAGTAAATATTCATTTTTTATCCTATTTACAATATCAATCATAGGGAAAACACATCTATAGGTCTAAATTACTGAAGGATCATCCTAAGAGATATATTTTTCAAGTTAAAAATTAGGTAATTATTGTACTTCTTATCATATATTTTATGATTCACACATAATCCAACATGTAAGGGATACCTACATAATTATGATGCCTTATTTGGAGTATTGGATATGTAAGAAACACTCACTGATAGAGGGGTATTTGGGGAAACTCAATATCATGTGCCCACTAACCCAATTTTCCCATAGCGACTATGAATATGAAGAACCAGGGTTTTATCATTTCATAAAGAGTGATAGTCCATGACCTATATCTAAATACACCATATTGAAGGTGATGAAGAACCCAAAAGCATTCATGTGGTCACATATTATTTTAATAGTTATTTCATATTGGATACCTACATCTTCTCCAAACACTAGCATCAATGCAATTATCCCAAGATAATGCAAGTGTCTATGGATACATAGGCACTTAATCCATAATTTGATGATTATTATAGAATGTTTATTCAATTTACTTCCTACATATTATATATCTATATTTTTTTTAGCATTAGAACTAAGTATCTTATTTTCATTATCATTGTAATATTTAACATAGATGTACTTTATATTTTTATTATATCTAAGCATAATAAATTTAGTATATGTTATATCTAAGTTTTGTCATTAATTGTCATGTTATATATCTATTTATCACTATGTGTTTATTCATTTATATATTATTAACCATATCTACCTATAGTAGGATCCATATCTAATTTAGAGTTAAATAAATTTTAACAATATTTATCTATTTTTTTAATTTATCCCATAATAAATTACATACTTGTTTAAGTGACTACAAGGATAACCATGTCCATTAAATAATTTCAACTTAGATATGAAAAAAAAAATTGGATAATTATAGTTGAATATGATTCATGTTATAGTTTGTACTAAGATTACATTATTATTCATATTATCATTTTATGATCTAGATTACAAAGTGAGATAAAGAACTTCATTTTGGAGGTTACCTATGGCATACATCATAGTGATGATATTGATAGTAAGAATAGTAGTGATTTGTAAATATTAATTGATTAGACTTAAATCACTTTCTATCCTAAACTTAGGTATAATATATACATCAAATATATCATTGTCTTGCTTGGAATAATATTATATGGAGACATCATTACATGATTTATAAGTACATTCTATGAAAAAATCATTGTATAAATTAGAATCATATTACATGGAATCATCATTACATAATTAGGATTATCATCACATTATGGTTCTAAATAAAGAGTATAAATGGAATCACATTATTTTAAAATATAATCTTAATTTAAAGAGATTTTTACGAGGAGAATAAATACTACCACATTTCTTTTCAAGCAAGGAGAGATAAACCTAACTTTCATTTTCATAATATATCACTTAAAGATAATGTAATTTAATAGCACTTTATTTTACATAAATTTTTATTTGAAATAATAGGAAGGAAAATTATTATTAACTTCAAGAGTAGAATTGTTATCAAATTATATTTGATAAAAATGAATGCCAATATTTTTGTATTATAGAAGTATCATTGAATTTTAAAATGTCATTGGAATGTAAAACATCATGATAATCTATATGTGTATCATATATGCATGATGTTATTAGATTATATAATATAAGTTAAATGATATAAAAATTATGTAAATCATTATTAATTTATTCTTGTTCTAATGTATGATTAGGATATTCTATAAAAGTAGGAGAATTAATTTCAACATCATATTGTTCTTAAACAACACTATAGTCATCACTATTATAGCAATCCTATTGATAATCATAATCATACTTATTGAAATATTAATTTTAATAATTATCATCATTAATAACACAATATTCATCATTAGTCAATTCATTAATTAAATCATAAGGCATAGAATGGTTAAAAATTATAAAATATAGAGGATGAGGGATATTAGGCTTTTTATATTGGTCACTCATTTAAATTTACCAAACCCTAAGATAAAAAGAAGAAAAAAAATCCTAATCCTAGCAGGAGATCAAAAATAGGAATATATGGTTTTAAGGATGGAAACCCTAGGCTTGAGACCACATTTTAAGGGGAAAATGGAAATAAAATTTGAAAATCAAATCTTAATACATAAATATGAAACCTTAGTGATAAGGATGAACCCTACATGGTCATATGGTTTTTCAAGATTCTAGCAAAAAAAATGGGTTCATAAATATGTTTTAATTTGTTTTATTTAGTTATATAAATAAACATAAAAAATTGAATATTCATATTATACAACGTACATTAAAAATCATATAAACTAAACTCTGCCTATGAAATACTTGTTAAGTCTCAATTTTTGTCTTCGTAATTCATGATAATATGTGAGATTAACCCTTTGACAACTATGAGTGGATTAATATCAAAAGATAACTATGATAACTACCCATGAAAAGTATATAATTATTATCACTTTTGGGTGATGATTTCATCTAATTATGATGAACATTTTTGGAGTGGTAGAGTCAAAAAATTCACTCAAAACTATGTTCTTACATCTTTAATTTTATTTTTAGTATTTTATTACCTTCAGAACTAACAATATAATATTATTATATTTATCCTTTATCCATACCATATATATTTCAATTTTGATTATAAAAATATTCAAATGGATATTATTCTATATTTGACTAACCTCAACCAATCGTGATTAACTAGTTGAGCATTTCCTACATTTCAAATAGTCTAAAGATGGCGCAAATCACATGTAGTTATCCCTTTAATGTGAGTGTGTTACAAGTCATGTGGATGCAAGTATATATGATATTTTACCTATGAAATTATATTTTAAAATCATTCAAAATATAAATTGACTCATTTATCAATAAACAATGAGCTAAGAGTAGTGGGTACTTTGTATGTAACTTTGTAATAATGAATGATTTTTCATAAATGATTCCAAGGGGCTTTGTATATATAATTATAATATTTTAATTTGAGGAATAGTTGGTGTAAAAAATAAATCCAAAGTGTAATCAAATGTGTAAAATAAAATTTTCCAAAAGGAAACATTCCCAAAAAAAATTGAAAAATGATTTAAGATGTTCCCAAATAAATTAGATGCCTTCATATGATGTTAGTGTTTGTATATTCCAAATTGATGTAGGAAAGTTAGGTTTTATTTTTTATTTTGAAATAAATTATATTTATTAAGTTTATGAGGTCATATTTTGTCTATTTTAAGTTTTTATATGTTTCACCTTGCTTTGTTTTGGTCATTCTAACTTGTTTTCAATTTTCTCTCCAAAACTAAAAATTTGATTTTTTTAACTTATTTTAAGTGTTTAGAAGATTGTATCATCTTATAAGGTTTTGTTTGGAAATTATCCTTCATGGATGGGTTAATTAATGTATTAAAACATTTTTTTTAATATTTCTAAGGTATTAACTCTTAATTGACTTGTCAAACTTAACTAAGGTTGTTATCTTGAGTAAAGGCATAGGTTGAGTAATGAAGTTAGATATTTTTGCAATTTTAGAGAAAATAAGGGAGAGTGAGGAGGATTTTATTATGTTTTAATGATAATAAATTAATATAAACCAATAAAATTTAATAATTTCAAGAATCAAATAAATAAAAGAGAAAAGTGTTGGAAAATAGGTTAATGGTTTGACTGTGTAATACATTTGCACTAAAATAATGAAAATAATGTCTTTATTCAGTTTGCTAATGAAATTTTAAAGCATATATAAAATTTAATTTCATTTAATTTTTTATTTATAACCATATTTATTTCTTTTGAATAATTTTATTTATGTTGTAGGCTTGAAAATAAGGTACATGTTTCCTATAGTCAAGAAAGGTGTTTTTATAGCCAAGAAAAAGTTGTTTTTATCATATTTTTAGATTTTTGAAGGTTAAAAATAGTTTAAAAAGTTATATATACATTTTTAAGACCTTATAAAAGTGAAAAGTTTCAAACAAAGGTCTTAAAATTTAAATTTCACTTGATTTAGTGCTCTCAGCCTGTACACAGTTAACTAGGGTTATAGTGCACTAAAAACTCTATAAATTAAAAACAAACCATTAAAATTACATGTAAATTTATGGATATATGTCTTATAATATTTTTTAACAATTTTTTAAAATAAATTTAAATTTATATATATCAATCTATTCAAAAAATTTAGAATGTAGGTCTAAAAGAAGGCCTGTTTAGAGCACTAAAAATAGTAAAATCATCATAACTTGAAAATGACCTAGCTAAATGCAATAAAACATTTTATATAGGTGAATTAAGGTAAAATTAATTTTTTTATTTTTTAAAAATGTTTGATTACACCTAAAAATAAATATGTTAAAGAAACATAATCTATATGCCTAATTTTAAGGTTTAAAAACCATGTTTTTGCAATTTTTATATTTTAAAGTTTGTATAAATGTATAAATCAATACAGTGAGTTTAAAGAACATATAATTAATATAAAAGAGTATATTTAAGGATAAAATATATTTTTAAGTTGGATTTATCTCTAAATAAGGCTTGTAGACCTTTTCTTCCTTAATCCCTCCATCAACTTTTGGTATCAGAGCAGAGTTTGGTTGTGCTTCAAAGGTGACCTAAGGAGAAATATATTTAATTAAGAAGGGTGAAGAGAAGATTTTGAAAATAAAATTAAAATAATTTTAATATGTTACTTAGAGGTATATCCAAAAGGTAGTACTAGAGGAGGTCCAAGAAGATAACCAAGAAATATAATGTTGGAATATATGAGAAACTTACAAGCACACTTGTAGGAAATATAAATTGATTAAAGAAGACATGAAATGAGAGTTTATGTGAGTGATAGAGAGGAAGAACCATAAGAAAAGATTATATGAGAAGAATATGAAGAAATAATAGAAGAAAGAATCTTAAAATTAATCATAGGAATAGGTTCTAAGCTCAAATTATAAGTTAAAATATGTGGAGGCAACTTAAATGTTGAATTAATTTTGGATTGGATAACTATAATGGAAAAATATTTTTATTATTAACGTATAGTTAAAGATAATAAAGTAAAGTTTTTTGTACTAGGTTTAAGGGACATGCATATCTTTGGTGGTATAGTATTTAAGATGAAAGAAGGCAAAAAAAATAAAGACAAAATAAATAAATGGGACAAAATGATAGCAAAACTCAAATCTAAATTCATGCCTATGGACTATCAAAATAACTTGTTCAATAAACTTCACAATTTTAAATAGAAAGATATGAGTGTAAATGACTACACTAAATAATTCTAAAAGATTAAAATCAAGTCTGGTCATGTAGAAGATGTTAAGAAAATACTAAGGTAAATCAATGGTTTGAGATTCAATATTTATGATAAAATAAATTTATTATCTCCAATATTAGTGGAAGAGGCTTATTAATTTTGTTTCAAGGAAAAATATAAATTATCTAGAAGACAAACTCAATAATCTAGAGGCATAAATTTTAGAGCTAGAGGACATCAAGGTGGTAGATGTTAGTTGTAGGATCATAATAAAGAAGAAATAGCTCTCAAGGTCAAGACAAGAGTTAAGAGGAGGATAATCATAAAAATGAATATGACCATATACAATAGGTACATAAGAAGGTTTTTGGGAAAAATGTTTCAAATGCAATAAGTATACTGGACATAAATCATATAAATTTCCTAAGAATATACAAACAAGCCATCTAAGAACTGAAGGATACAATTAAGTTATCCAAATTGAAGAAGAAAGTGCATGATACCATCACATGTGGAATAACTTAAAGTGGCAAAGTCCTTATTGATGAAAATATTATTTTTATAGCCAAAATAATAAGTGAAAGAACCAACCCAAAGGAAGACATTATTTAGGACTACATGCAAATCAAAAGGTAAGTATTTTAAAGTTGTCATTGATAGTTATCGTATAGATAACTTGGTTTTTTCATAAATGGTTGAAAAAGTATTTCTAAAAAGATCAATACATCCTATAATGTATAAAGTGTCTTGGACCTAAAAGGGACATCAAGTACTAGTCAATAATAAATGTAGGTTGATTTTTAGATTGGTAGCTTTAAAGATGAATTACTTTGGTAAATTATGCCTATGGATGTTTATTATGTGTTTTTGGGTAGACCTTGATAGTTTTATAGGAGGGATATACATGATCGAAGGAGTAAAAGCTATACATTGGAGAAGGATGGTAAGAAGCATACTCTGACACCATTAAAAGATGGTAGTGAAGCTAAAAATAGTATTAAGGTATTTTCAGTGAGTGGAAAATAATTCTCATAGCTGATAAAATAATAATAGACTTGTTGTCTATTGATTTCTAAGCCTAAGATAGTCATTACTACTACTACGTTGACTGATTTACCATTGGAAATATATATTTTATTATATATATATATATATATAGGTTGATGAGTTTTCTAATGATTTTACATCAATGAGGATCATAATCCATTATATAGATTTCATTCCAAGAGATAGTTTGTCAAACAAAGAAACTTATATAATGACACTTAAGGAGAATGAAGAGATCAAAAAGAAAGTACAAAAATTGTTAGATAAGAATAGTCAATTAAGGGAAGTTATCATAAAATTCAATATGAGAGGGAAGTTTCCATTTGATAAGATCATATATATATTTAAAATTATCCAAGAAAAACTTGTGAATAAGGAAAAAAATATTATCTTAAAGAACAACAAGAGAGTGAAGTTATCATGTGAAGAGCCTAAAGCTGATTTTAAAAATAGAGAGGAACAAAAAAGTTGTGATTGACCCATAGAGAAATGAGTTATCATGAAGGAGAAGATAAATGTGATAGATTTTAAGAAATAATATGGTATATATGAAGATTTTCAAATGAATGAAATAAGTATCCAAGTAATGTTGTAAACTTTTATGAAAGAAACATGGAAGATAGAATTTGTACAATCTAATATACACAAGAAGATGATAGTGGAAGATCAACTATGTAAAGGAGATGAAATGAGATATATATATATATACATATATATATATATATATATACATATATATATACATATATATATGTGTGTGTGTGTGTGTGTGTGTGTATATATATATATATATATATGTATGTATATATATATGTATATATATATGTATATATATATATATATATACATATACATATATATATATATATATATACATATATATATATATATATACATATACATATATATACATATACATATATATACATATATATATATATACATATAGATATACATATATATATATATATACATATATATATATATACATATATATATACATATATATATATACATATATATATACATATATATATATATATATATATATATATATATATATATATATATATATCTTATTTCATCTCCCTTGGAGATAGCTAATATGGAGCATTGGAGAACCCATGGTATTTGTGGAGAGCATAAACAACATGTTAGAAGTGGAGAAGATTTGAACATGTCTTTGAGCCATGATGAAATGGTTGAAAGAATATTTTTTAGAGGTATCAATTCACTTAATTTATTTTTTATATGTGAAAATATATAAATGGAGAAGAGGGAAAATAAAAAACATAAGTTTGGTTCAATTAAGCATGTTCATATATATGACAAGCAAAGTGAAGAGATAAAATAAGATATTATTATTAATTATTACAACAATAAAGGACTGTCTTCATCAATTATAGAGTTGGTTGGTATGGAAATTAAATTATTAGAAGAGTGTATTTAAATTTATATGGATAAAAAAAGAGTGAGAAAATGATGGTACAATAATGTTCTCAAGAGAACACACAAGAGAGAGTTTATTTGTAAAAGTTAGAGGTGGGAGAAAAGACTCTCACAAACACAAGTGAAATATATTAGAAAGAATATTAATTAATAATTTTAAGGTTATATAAAAATAAATTTACATAGGATAATAATATATTAAAATAACCCATAAATTTTTATGAACGGGTCATTGATTGGGAGCAAATTTGAAGACCTCATGAGTATGAGCTCATGAATAATTTTTGAACTTAGGGAGCTTGATGTAGGAGAATTAGGTTTTAATATTTATTTTTGAAAATTTTGGTCTTAGATAGGTTTAGGAGGTCATATTTTGTCTATTTTAAATGTTTTCATTCTTCACCTTGCTTTGTTTTGGTCATTCTAGCTTGTTTTCCATTTTCTCACCACACCTAGAAATTTAAATTTTTGAACTTGTTTTGAGTGTTATATAAGTTTTTTCATATTATAAGGTTTGGTTTTGACATGATCCTTTATTTATGGGTCAATTAATGTCTTAAAACATTTTTTTATTAGTTATAAGGTATTAAATATTAATTGGCTTATCACAATTTACCAATGTTGTTATATTAAGTAAAGACATAGATTGAGTTATAAAGTTTGACAGAACAAGTAATATGATTACATAAGAACACGAAATCTAGATGTGAGATAAATATTAAATAAATTCACAATGAAATAATGAGATAACATTTGAACACACCATAACATAGATATACATGGGAAAACCTCTAAAAAATAAAAAACTCACAAATATTATTCATATAGTGAGAAACTAAGAAGTACCCAATATAGTCTTTCTTCCTCTCACTTACTTTTTCATTACATCTTACAATATAAACTCTTTATTATATATAAAATATAATATACCCATTATAAATGACTTTTTCCAACCACCACATCAATGAGTCCAACCTCTCTAAAGGTCATTTAATATATTTTATTATTTATTTATACGAGGATAAACTCATGATAAATAATAAAATATATTATTATTTATAAAATGTAATTTAATGTATTAAGGGTACAGAAATAACACCAATTGACCATTAATTTTTCCAATACTCCCCCTTAATATTAAGTTGGGATACATGGTGATTTTTAGGAGGTAATAATATAACGAACTTACACTCCATGAACCATCCATATGATGAGTTTTAAGAGGTAATAATTGAAGGAAACATCCTTCATCATATAATAATCACCTTTAAAATAATTATTCTATGTAAACATATTCATCCAAATGTATTACACTATTTAACTATAGACACCCAAATGTATTACACTATATAATCACAATCACATAGTCACCTTTAAAGGAATTACACTATACACCCATAGATACCTGAAAGTTTTGCACTATGTCCACATAGGAATATTTAAAGGAATTACACTATGTTACCCTAAACTACTTAGAGTGAATTTAATATAGTATGATCATGAGACTACATCCCAAAGTGATAATACATCCCACAAGTTCTTATGAATAATCAACCAAACATATTGGAGTCTTTTATAACATAAAGACTTCCATGCTACTATGTGTTGGATACAATGTAGAATTCCATATTAAGTTTATCAAAATTACATAAAGTGATTTATTAAAATGTTTTATAATGAGAAGAAGTTTAAAAAAATAGAAGGAAAAACATGACCCACATGACTGTTAAGAAGTGACATTGTCATGCACACTCCCCCCTCAATGGCAACTTCGATAAGTCCAAAATTGAATAAACTTTCATAGGATTTAATTTTTTAGTGTTGCATTGGATTTTTCACCAAATTTATATAATTTTAACTATCACCAAGAAGGTTGGTATAATGAGGAACTTCCACATGATGTTTTTTATCATCCTTCATAGCCATAAGGCTTCTTTAGAAACTTTCACATGAAGTGCTCTAAGTGATAACACCTACACCAAACATAAACAAAATATCCAAAATTAAACTCATCATAGTATATTTATCATCACAATGACCAAATAAATTATCATAATAGAATAAAAAACAATATAAACCAAAATTTATAGTTCCTTTTATATACCAAAGTATTCACTTTGTTAATTTATAATAATCTAAGTATGAATCTTACATTAATCTAGAAGAAAAACCCACATTTTATGAAATATTTATGCTATTAATGGTTAGATAAATCAAAATACCAATAAGATATTTATAAATAAGGGTTAGTGTTATTGCACATAGTTTTTGGATCAAGCTTTAACACAACCTTCAATATAAGCTTGCAATCAAACATGTTAAATTTAAAAAGCATATTATGTGATGCACATAAAATAAATTCACTAATAATTTGATACTAAGTTAACCAAAAATTACATATATTATTATAAATAATTCATATTATAATTTGAGTCATGAATATTTTTTCTTCTTTTTAAAATTGACAGTACAAGTTTGCATTTTATACTAAATTGAGAAAAAAAAGTTTATAAAAAGCAAAATTTTTAAGTGATTTATACTTTATTTTATAATAAATACACATATTATAGTGTGTAAAAAAGACTAACCACTTTATTTGATTGGTAAAAAATTTAAAAACACAAACAATTGTAACAAGGATGGAAGTTACAAGTGTTGTATCTTAAATAGTGTCACAAATTACACTATTTAAATAAATTATTGTAAAATCAATAATAGGAGGTTTAAAATAAAATAAAATAAAATGTCAATGTGTCCAAAAGGTGAAAAAATCTTAATACCAACTAGTCATATGACCATCTTTGATAAAGAATATGACAAGTCAAGGGTGTCAAAAGTGTTGAAAGCGTTGCAAGCTTCATATGTGAGATTTTACATAATTAATAACTAAAATTTTTAACTAATTATTTTAGTTAGTAGTTATTAGATCTATAAATATTTTCTAAAAAATACTAGTAAACTTTCCTTTGTCCAATACAAGACTTCACATGCAAGCTACATGATTTAATTAATTTTATTTTTTTTAATAAAAATATTAAATTCATGTAAAATAAATATATTTTGATTTTAAAAATAAAAAATTGTTATTTTTTTAGAAAATACAAGTCAACACACATGGGCCAACCATGTGCTTGCATAGAAATTTGGTTAATTACAACTCAACCACTAAGTATGTTAATACAATAAATGCACTAACTTATATTTAACCCTTTTGTGGTATAATTTTTATTTTATTTTTTATAATAATAAATAAATAAATCATAATTAAATACTTTCATAATAAAATGCACGCATTTATTTAAAATTTGAAAAAAAAAAGATATTAAAAAAACTTAAGTGGAATCCACTACTTTGGTGGAATAAAAGAATTAAATAAAAATTTTATTTTTTAAATAATTATATTAAAACATTGACATACCTATTAATTATTATTGAAGCATGCAGTATGTAGATTAATGACACATGGATGGAAGCAAAGGAGCTTGTAGGAGCTATAGGAGGTCAAAATAGATTCTGCAAATCTTGGAACCACCTCCAAATGACCCTCTAAATCACATAAAACCTTAAAAATTTAATTTTGAGATTAGAAAAATGTCTTCTATAATTTACTAGGTTGCACATAGCACCTCCCTAAGATAAAAAAATTCTAAAATTCTATTGTGTTGCTTCTCAGGATCTAAAAATGGCTTCAATGGGCATAGATATTATAGAAAACATGAAATTAACTTTTAAATCTCAAAAAATGATTGATAATTCATGTTTTTTTATTCTTCTTCTTCTTCTTCTTATTCTTCTTCCATGGTCGTACAAAGTAAAGATGAAAATTGTTTGGAAATAGCCAAACTAAGCAAATAAAATAATAAAAATTGATATTCATTGCCAAAAATCTGATATTTCACTAATTTTTAGCTCACACATGCTAAAAATATCATTTGAGAGGAGAGATAAAATTTGAAATGAGCTACAAGAGTCCAAATCAAGTGAAATAAAGGTAAAAAATACTTGGAAATGGTTAAATTAAGCCAATGAAGTGACCACAATAGAGATTTAGTATACAAAATATTTTTTCTTTTAAAATAAAAATAAAATAATTTTCAAGCATTGATTTGCTCACTTGCTAGCTCTATTACTGTTTGCAACTCCCTATAAGTGTTAGATATGTAACTAAAAATCTTTAACCACCTTCATACATATTATTAGTCTAAAAAAAAGAAAATATTAAAAATTTTAATTTTTAAAAAGGTATTTTTAACCCATTTTAAGATTATTAATTAGATCCATGACATGAAAATAAGCTTAAACTATGAAAAATTACACAGATTTGAGATTTCTAGGCTTTTAAGAGAGGAAAAAGTAGAATAACTTACTTCCTACAAAAGAAGAAACTTGAAAATTTTTATGAACATACCATGGCTTAAAAAATAGATAAATATAGACTTAAAGACAAGCCAAAAAATCCAATCTATGATCTTGCCACTTGATCACGCATCAGTTGGCTCTGATACCATGACAAAACAAGTAATACAATTGCATACGAACACCAGATCCAGATGTGAGATCAATAGAAAAGACATTCACCATGAAACAATGTGAGCAAAGTTAAACACACCATAACATAGATATACATGGAAAAAATTCAAAGAGATAAAAAAACCGTAATATTATTCATATAATGAGAAACTACAAGTACCTAATATAGTCTTTCTTCCTCTCACTTTTTTTTTTCATTACATCTTACAATATAAACTCTTTATTATATAGACAAGATAATCTAGCCATTATAAATAAATTTTTCCAACCACCACATTAATGGGTCCAACCTCTGTAAATGTCATTTAATATATTTTATTATTTATTTACATGAGGATAAACTCATGGTAAATAATAAAATATATTATTATTTAACTAATGTAATTTAATTTATTAAGGGTACATAAATAACACTACTTAACCATTAATTTTTCCAATAAAGTTAGTCATTTTTAGAGTTTTGAAGTGAATAAGGGAGAGTGAGGAGGATTGGATTACATGTGAATGATAATATAATAATATTATATACCAATAGACTCTAAAAGTTTCAAGAAAGAAAGAAAAGAGAAAAGTGTTGAAAAATAGGTCAATATTTGGACAATGTAATACATTGGCTCTAAAATAATGAAAAGAATGTCTTTATTGAGTTCCTTACTAAAATTTTCAATCCTCTATAAAATTTAATTTGATTTATTTGTTACTTTAGAACCATATTTATTTCTTATGAATAATTTTATTCATGTTGTAGGCTTGACAAAAAGGTACAAGTTTCCTATAGTAAAGAAATGTGTTTTTATAGTTAGAAAAAAGATTTTTTTTCTCATATTTTGAGAATTTTCAAGGTTATAAAATAGTTTAAATATTTATATTTATATTTTTAATGCCTTATACAAGTTTACTATTTCAAAAATAGGTCTTAAAATTAGAATTTCACTTTTTTTATTGCTCTCGGCCTGCACAAAGTCAACTAGGATTTTAGTGTATGAAAACCTCTATAACTTGAAAACAAACACTCAAAATTGCATGAAATTTTATGGGTATGTTTGTTAGGAGTTTCTTGAATATTTTAAAGTGGTTTAAATAATTTTTATGTATACAAATTAATATAGTTTAAAATATTAGATTGTATGTCTAAAAGAAGGCCTATTTAGAGCACTAGAAACACTAAAATGATCATAACTTGATAACAACCCAATCAAATTAAAATAAATTTTTTAAAGAGGTGAATTAAGTTAAATTTAAGGTCTTAAATTATTTAAGAAACCTACATATAATTTTATTAAATAAATCACTCTTTAGGCCTAATTTTAAGGTATAGAAACCTTGTTTTCACCTTTTCTTATATTTTCAAGTTTGGATAAAGGTATAAACCAATAAGTCAAATTGAGATAACATAAAATTAATATACAAGAGGATATTTAAGTATAAAAATCCTTTCTAAGTTTAATTTATCTATAAATAAGGATTGTAGACCTATTCTTCTTGAATCACCCCATCACAAATTCATCTAATAGCGAAGGAAAACACAATGTTAATTAAAACTGGACCATACTTGTGACATAATACATGAATATAGAAATAATAAAAAATATTACTTGTAGTCAAATAAATTTAATAATATGAAAAAATACCAAGACAAATACGTCAATAAGTTTCATATTCATAATTAAGGATCTATATATGTAAAGTCACATAAAATCATTATGTAGACAAGGTTTGTACCAAATTTGGTAACTATAAGAGGTAAATTTTGGTCATTCACATGAATATTTACCTATAATTTTATGAATTTATGACAATAGAAATAATGTTTTGACATGTAATCTCTTATTTTGTGAGTGGAGCTATAAGTGAAATAACATGAAAAATTGTCAAGCACTATAGGTAGGGAGGAATATTTATCATCTTGATAACCTACTTGTTATACATAAAACTTGATAAATAATAAAACCTAAATCAAAATAAAAAATTTATGTTATTTCATATAGATATAGATTAAATATTTCATTATTATGACCACATGCCTTATACATGCATCTAATTAGAATATAATGTTTTTTATTATTTAATACTAATTTGTAAGATATTTTTAGAGGCATAAATAAAGCTAGACCATGTTTTTTATTAATCATCTTTCTTCCTCATCAAGCCATAATTACCCAATTATTTTTATAATTTATCTATATTTATTTACATGAAATGTTATCAATTTGCATGTTGTTTATAAAAAATGAGTTTTATAAATTGTTAATGAGTTCTTTTCTCTTTGCACATAAACATTTTGTTGATAAAATTTCAGCTGCAAAAGTTTTATTACTTTGAAACAAGATACATGTGCATGATGTGAACCTAAACTTAGAAATAGATGATGATACATTATCCCCTTAAAATTAATAAGTGTTTAGTTATTTTTTTGGATGTGTATTTTGAAATAAAATAAAAAAATTCATCAAAATGCACTCAAGGTTAAGAGGTAAGAGACTGTTCAAAAACATATTTATATCATATATCCTACTTCAACCATTTAAACTATAACTCAAATATATATCAATATTAACAATGATACAAAATTCAAAAATCACTCTTTTAATAGGTGACTACATGAATGAAACTTCATATAAATCATTATGATATTAAAATCACAGATGAATTTATAATTTTCCAAGGAAAAAAAATAATAGTTCATTCTATAAGCCTTCCTCTATGACATTCTACCTATGAATCATACTACACCCATTTTCCATTTTAACAAAAAAAACACATAATAAAATGAGAATAATTTGGCCTTGTATATGACTATAGTATAAGTTTGAAAAGCATTATTATTCATTATGAAATTACCGAAGTTGATATGACATGAAAATAAGGGTTATCTAGATAAGGAAATTTATACTGAACCAATATGCATCATTTCCTTATTGGAGTATATTAAGGTGAATAAAATATCTAGAATTTATAATCAAATTAACATATAATTCTTAAATTTTACTCTTTCATTTGGTAGATAGATATTTCATAAAGTAATAGGTTGAATTTTTTATTCCTTGCTTAGTTGACCTCTATTTAGACTTGAGTAGAGTTTTATTTGCTTGTTAAATGTTATTTATTGTTAAGTATCCCCCTTTGTACCACAAGATTTAGTGAGCATTAGATAATATTTATTTTATGTATTGTAGTCCTAACTAGGTTTATTGCATATTATCATTTACCTAAAGGAATTAGAACCCTCTCCTTTTGTTTTATGTAGTAAGAAATCCCTCAATTAGGTTTCACAAATCTAAATTAGTCATGTCCTGATATAAATAGATATGCAATGAATTTTTGGTAAGATTACCTTATTTTACCTAGAATTCACTAAGTAGGAAAATTTATAAATATATCTAAATTTGTTACATACATTCTATTGAACTTGTCATGAATCATACCCTTGTATTTTTAATTTTTCAATAATGGTCGATTAGATCTAGTTGGTCAACCTAATTTTATTTTACATGTCTATTTCTTATCTAACTAGATCAATCTGGTTGATCTAGTCTATTTTATGTCTATAAGTCTAGGTTTTTTTATCTAACTAGACCAAGATGGTCGATCTAGTCAATCTCTCTATTTGTAGTTAAAAGGTTTATAGTCAACTAGGTCACACTAGTTGACCTAATTTTATCTTCTCTTTACAGATTCTTATTTTGGGTAACTAGTTTGAATTGGTTGATCCTATTATTCAATTGGTATTTGATATTTTTTATTTACATCAAACATAATCAATCCAATAAAAAATTTATATGCATATTTCATTTTTATCTAATTAAATTGAATTGGTCAATATAGTCATTTTCCTACTTTCTGCATTTCATTTATAGACAACTAAATCGATCTACTTGATCTTGTCTAATGGTCATATTTTTTATCTTATAAAATTAGATCAACCTACTTGATTTTTTTATTAACTATGCTTTTAATTTTTCTCCTTTATAAAATTAAAAACCTCATTTGGATAACCTAGTCAATAAAAAAATTCATCAATTCTACTAAATTGACCTAGTCAATCTTTTTCTATCTTCCAGGTTAATTCTTAACATCTTAGCATTTCCATCTTGTCAATTTTAATTAATTTAAAATTCTTAATTTAAAAATTTAAAAAAATATTCTTTACTACTTTACTTAGATGCCAGTTTTATCAAACTATACACATATAGTAAACTAGATCGACCAATTTGATATTGTTTTAGGTTTGTGTTTTTTACCCACAAACTAAATTAGCCAACTCAATTTAATTTATTTGGGTCTAGTTTTCTAATAGATAACATCAACCAACTTGATCTTATTATATATTTCTTTCTCAACTAGATCAACCTATTTGAACTTGTTTTAGATTAAGGTAAAAATAGGTTTTGAAGGGACCCCAAAACCCAAAAACAAAGGGAGAAAAATAAAATAGAAACGTCCACAGGCAAAACCTAAAACCTACTTCAAAGAAGTATCAAAATCAGGTTTTACATGGACCTAAAACCACCATTAAAGATAATCAAAAGACTAACCCCAAGTTTTTCAGAGACCTGGAAACTCCATAGTGATAAGGAAACAAAAAACTAGGAAATGGAACCAGTTATTACATCCACCTAAAAGAACCAGGACCTATTCTTCTAGTTCCAAAATCATCTTCACTGCTTCCTTACCTTTCATAGTAGTGTCCTGAATGGCTGTAGCCGCCGACGAGGCTCCCTCTTGCATTGCTTTCTTTCTTGAGCTCTGTCTTGTTCTCTTACTTGGCCCCTCCAAGGATTTGATTTCCTCATTTGCTCATTTTCCAATGTTTACAGCAGCTGCACATATGCTAGAGGTAACCTCCTCCATCTTCATTCTACTTTCCTTAATGAATTCCCTTAGGTTGTTCTCATAGTCTTTGAGTTTGATAGGAATATCCCTCATCTACTTTTCCATGTTATTGATTTTATTCCAAACTGCTTCTTGGTTACATTCCATTATTTCCATTTTCTTCTTGAGTACCAATATCTCTTTATAAATCCATGAGTCGAATTGAAGGATAGCATCTACTTTGCACTTGGCCAAGCTCATAGGGGGGTGCCTCCCATCATTCTGCCTTATATCACTCCAATCTTCTGTGTTCTTTTTTGGACTATTTTCAACTTCTTCCGTATGATCCTCCCTTTTCATTCATTTCTATTCCTTAGTTTCAATAGGGCTTTCATTTTGGTTACAATCATCCTTAACTTGAGCTCCCATTTCCATTACTTGGTTGAGAACCTGAACTAGATTTTCCTTCTCATTTTTTGAAGCATGGTCCTCAAAAAGATCATCCAAATCTTTATCAGTTTCCCCAAACATTTGCTGGTTTGCCTCAGGATCATGGTTGCTATTTTCAATTTTTTCCTCTATAGTGACTCTATTCTCATTCTTGTCTTGAACTTCATCTTCCTTGCTGGAGCTTGATTGCCTACTTTTTGTTCCTCCCTCTTCCTCCATGCTATCCTCCTTATAACTTTTAGTGCTTTCCCACTCTGTTTCCTCATCTGCAATCTATTTTTTAAAGCTAGGGGATTTGGATTTAGCTTTTTCTTTCCCTTTTGCTATTTCATTCTTGCTACTTTTGTAAGTCCTTATTTTTATCTGCATAAGGATTCAGTGTAATGGCCTTGTTTTTGTAGTGACCTTCAATTATTAGAATTAATGCCTCATGCAATATAGGATGAGACTCCTTTTTCCTATGAGCGAACATACTTTGGAGCAAAGAGAAATGCAAATAAAAAGGAAAGGATATTCTTACTTTGTGTCTGAAGTGATTAAGAAATACAAAGTGAAATTTTTGGACTCTTTTGCTTCTTCCATCAAGTATGAAATACTCATGGATACAGCAAAGACGTCTCTCCAGATTCCCTTAATCTACTCCAAGTCAAAAAAGTCCCCACTCTTTTCCAACTACTGCTCCTCAACAACCGTCTTTGGGAATTTGCAAAAAGCCTCATTTGAAATGCTGGTCTGCTTTGAGAATTTTATTCCCTCCGTTGAAAGCCCCGTGACCTCTACTATGAATTCCTTAGTGAGATTCACCATGATGCCATGGAGGGTAACCCTGTCATCAATCCAATTTTTGAAAAAAGCCATTGTAATATGGGGTTTTGAACCATGTATCCGTTCCATGTAGCTCACAACCTTCCCTCTCTGAAGGATCTTCCAGACATCTTGTTTTGCTTTCCACTCTTCACAATTTTTGGGTTCCTGCTTCCATGGTTCTCCTTTCATTTTGTGAGCCATACAAATATCTTGTAATGCCCAAACACTATAAACTAAGCAATGAGACCAGCTATTACCAATTTGGATCAAAACTCACCTTTTTTTTGGCACGTTTAGAATCCACTTCACACACTCTAGACCATTTCTATTTAATGAGTGTAATCCTTTCTCTGAGAGGCCACTCTGCCAAATCATTGATTTTCTATTCCAAGCTGATCTTTCCCTCCTTTGCATGAATTGCATCATGATTAATGAGCACTCTAAGATCTACATTCTTGTTTAATGTATCCTACTAACTCACCTTGTGTCTTATTCGAACTGCGTGATTTGCTATCCAATCAGCAACCCCATTGGCTTCACGGTAAATATGGGTGATAGTAACTTTCTCAAATTTTTGAATTAAGGTTTTCATTTCCATCACCATAGCCTCTATAGACCATGAAATAGAATTTTTATTATTTAAAATATTTATAATATTTAGGGAGTCCCCTTCCAGCCATAATTTAGAATATCCTAATTCAACATCAAGTTTGATGGTTTGAAGGGCTGCAAAAACTTCAACAATATGACAATTCAACTTACCAATGGGAATAGCAATAGCATCAATTACGTTTCCCACATGGTTTCTCAAGACTCCTCCGCATCCTACATTTCTCGAGTTACCTTTAGCAGCTCCATCAAAGTTTCCTTTGATCCACCCATGAGGGGGGACATTCCAAGTAACACCTAATCTTGGATATTCAATTTTTTCATTAGGCTTTTCTAATCTTAAGGGATTATCAATTTGAAAGGTTGGATTAAGGTCCCTTTGTGATGATAAATTCTCCTTAATTTCTCTAATAATGTTCTACCCCACCACCCATCCTGGAAGTTCTATACTTATAAAAATTCAATTATTTCTTTCTTTCCATATTCCCCACCAAATATGGGGAAGAGTTAGTTTACATCAGGATTCTTAGAGGGACAGTACCAACTTTTAAAAGATAGTTCCACACTTTTGTGGTGAATCCATGCAATACCCTAAAGATTGAGGATCTCTTTCCAAACTTGTTGAGTAAAAGAATAGTTCACAAACAAGTGATCTCTATCTTCAAAACCCTTTTTACATAGAATACACTTGTTCACTACATATATTCCTCTTTTTTGTAAGTTGTCAAGAGTCAAGATTTTGTTTTGGAGAAGGGTCCAGTAGAAGATTTTGATTTTAGGGGTGAGCCCCTTGATCTAGGCATGCATCCACAAAGGTTGATTACCATTTCCCTTTGAATTAAAAATGGTAGAAACTTTAAATTGTCCGCTAGGATCATCGTGTCAAATAATCTTATCTTCAAGATCAGGATAGAGAGAGATAGCATTGAGGGATAATTGTATATTATTGAAATCTTGATCAAGATCATTTAAGTTCACCCAGGAATTGTTTTTCCAGTATTGGTTAACCATTCTTCCATATCTTTGCTTACATCGGTCAATTACCTCTTTATCTTGGAATTCTTCTATCAAAGGGTTTCCTTTTAACCAAGCATCCTCCCAAAATTTCACCTTTTTTCCATTACCAACTTTCCATGAACATCCTTCTTCTAAAATTTGTTTAGTTCCCTGAACTGCCCCCCATATGGAAGATGGTCGGGTAACGTCAGGGTAAGAAAAGAAATAAGAGAGGGATTTTGAATTAAATAAATACTTATGCTTCCATATGTTGCTCCATTTTTTGTTTTCATGATAAACCCTCCATCCTAGTTTTGCTAAGAGAGCTATGTTCATACTTCTAATTTTCCTTATTCCTAGTCCTCCTTCCCTGAAAGGTTTGTAAATGTTATCCCAGGTAATTAAAGGCATTCTCCTTTTTTCCTTGGTACCCATCCATAGAAAGTTTCTTTGGATTTTTTCAATAGCTTCTACAAATTTGGTGGGAATTTTGAAACGACTTAAAGCATAAGTAGGTATGCTTTGAAGACTTGCTTTGAGGAGGGTTAACTTTCCTACTTGACTTAGAAAATTTCCTTTCCATATTGCAAGTTTCTTACTAAATTTATTAATGATATCTTCCCAAAAGGATTCAGGGACTTTCATCCCAAGAGGAAGACCCAGGTAAGAAGAGGGGAAAGAACCTATAGAGCATTCAAGGATTTTAGCTATTTTGTTCTGTCTCTGAATTGGGGTGTTGGTGAAGAACACTACACTTTTATGTCTAAAACCATCTTCTCATCCTCTAATATTCTCCCACGGAAAATTTGTGGATGATACTATCTTCATGGGGAAATCTGAAGTCAAGGAAGCAAGAACTTTGAAGCAAGCTATAAATTTATATTCATCTGCACCTGTTTGAACTTGTTATGTATGTTACATTTTCTATCATAAGGAAAGGAAATTAACCTCTATTTTCATATTAATTACAATTAATTTTAAATTTTAAATAAAAATTTGGATGCTTGTTTGTTTTATTTAAAAAATTATAACTTGATTTTCAAAAAACTGATTTTTTCTTTTATTTTCATATTTTTTCAATTTCCCTACAAACTATGTACTAGTAGTTTTAAAACTACTTAACTACTATCATAAAGAGCTACTCAATATTTTTTTACAGCCCTTAACTATCATTTATAGATATCATGGCATGAGGATATTTCCCTAATAGTTATATCTATAATATAGAGATAAACATGATCTTTAGGTTCCATGTTCCTTATAGTATTTCAAAAACACTTAGGATTTTCTTTTGCATTTAACATTAAGAATCCAAACATTTGTTTGATTTTATGGTGCATCAGTTATTGGTTAGCATCAATAATTTACTTTCAGATTACCTTTGAAACTAGGTATAGTGGACTATGGGAATGACACTTCATCCATACTTAGTGCTCTAAAACATTGGACTATCATTATTCAATGTATAAATCAATGTCTTTGTAAGCCTACATTGTCAAACACAACCTTAGTACATCCTCCTAATATTATTTTCATATAATTAGTTACAATTAGTAGTTATAAAAATTATATTTTTACTTGTTTCTTGTTATTATATGTTTTATTGTATATTGTATCTGTATACAAGATAAAATGTAGCTGACCTACAAATCAATCCTAGCTCAAAGAAGATAAATCACACTTACACTTCCATTTTTTGATACATTTAGATATTTAGGATCATGACTAATATGAATCCATTAGACCTAACCAATCGGGTATCTTATCATAATAACATCACTACAGAGGGTTATAAAGCTTCTAATCAAGTAACACCATGTGATAACCTTATCTAGGTCCTATGTTTTCATATTCACAAACTATATGTAAATTAAAGTAAAATCTAATATAGTTCTCACCAAAATTTGTGGCACAAAGTGGAGGTAATAAACATAAAAATTAAACATGCATAGAATATCTATACTTAAGCCAATGTATAGGAAATCCTAATACATGGGAGAAAAGTAAAAATGCTAATATATATACTTTAACAAAGGAGGAATAAAGTTAAGAATACTTAAATTTTAATATGAACCTATCAAACCTCAATATATCCCTTATCCAAGGTGTTTTGAAAGAGGTTGTTATAATATGTAAGGATAATAAGGATAAGTTATCTCTAGGCTACACAACTTATTTATGCATCCAAAAGACTTTCCACAAGACAAGATCCATATCTCCAAGTGTAGTATTATAACCCTAAGCAATTTTCCTCAAATAGAATGGTGGATAATCAGATGCACAAGATGATATTATCATTCTTATCTTACTAATAAATGGTAGAAATCAATTGTATATATAGTTGAATTAACTATAAATAATTTCAAAGTTTAATTAATAAGGCTAGCCCAATTTAACCTTATATCATTAATTGATAAAATCAAGTTAGGTCCTAACTTGGATCATCATAGACCAATATTTTTGGTAAATATAAAAAAAGGTTTTTGGCTTAGGTAGGGGCTAAGCAAGATGGTGAATTGCTTGGAGTAGTATGTAAGGAAGGTGATAAAGATTAGGGAAGTGTATAGGAGAATTTTTTTAGATAACAAGTGGTGGTATAGGGGATAAAAATATTGTAAAAACTAATGGTCTACTAACCCCTTTTCTTGTGCACCCTTTAAATCATGCACTCAGAGAGATTGAGACTCGACAGGTTCTTATAAGATAGAAAGCATAGGTAATTGATAAAATTTGAAAATATTATTTGTATACATATGCCTCACTTTAATCTCATAATGTGTCATTTATGTGTAACATGGGATGGTGTTTTAGGAAAAAAACATAGCAACACATAATATTGAAGCTAAATAAATTTTAATAAAAAGTGAATAAGATAAATGAAAGGATTGAATTGAAAATTACATACCTTTACTTACGTTAGTGTTGTAGATAAGGAATTAAGTGCAATAAATTTGAAGGTGTCCAAGTATGGAACATTAGGTGAACCTATAAAAATTAGCAAAAATGTGAACATTTTAAAAATTATACATGTAATATGTGAAAATATTCTCTACAAATCAGGATTCCAAAACATCTCATGGTTTGGAAAAAGAGCTAGTAGAAACAAAGATATAGTAAAAAAATAGAATCTAATGGTAAATATTTAATAGGTAAATAATTTTAATAGTAAATATAAATAGGGAAAAAATTAATTCATTTGTTAGTTTACTATTGTAATAAAATATTGCTCTGAGAGACCCAATTTGAGCCTAGAGAAAGACCATGATGAGGAGACAATAACTATGATTTGAATGACACATATTGGCCACAACATGATTAGTATAGGTAAGAAAGCATTAATTTCAAAATTTTGAGAAATTTTAATATAATTTAATATAAATATAGAAAATTAGATGGTAGGTAAAATCTAGATATCTAAACCGAGTTTAGGAAATTTTTAGGTAGATAGGGGAGAATTGGGTACTGGTAAAAAAAGACCAAACCAGTAAATGCCTAATTAATTTATAGTTAATGATAAAAAAGTAACTACAAAGTAAGAATAGATTCATACCTACTGACTTAGTTTATAAGGTGAGATAAAATTAGGGGGTTGAATTCATAGCAATGGGGTAATATAGTATCATTAAAGATGGTTGATTGTGTAGTAGTGGGTTGATCCAGTTAGAAATAGTAAGATGGATGACATATTACCCTCTATTTAATGTAGTTCATACTACATGGCTAATACAATTTGATAAATGAGGTCGACCATGTATCAAAGGGTTGATATAGCATGCTAAAGTTGAAAAAGGGTTGATTTAGTATCAAATATGATGATAACATTAAAATGAATGGGTCGATTGCATACCATTGGGATACTTTAGTGTGGTAAAACCATGATAGGTATTATTTAGTATTGAGTAGATTGATTGTGTAGAAAAATAAGAAAACTAGATCATACAAGTTGATGAAGTAGTTAATTTTTAATGTGTTTGAAAATACTTAGGAATGTATTTAATTATTATTATGACATAAAGATCAAATAAATTATATTTTATTTGATATTTTATAGATATGCCAAATATTTTGGCACCTAATGGATGCATCCTAACTACCAAATTTATTGGATCATTTTTTTTATGTTGATAGGGATTGATTGGTCACCTTAGGATTTTGAGGTAGTGTGGAGATGGGATGGATTACATTAAGTGTTGATCTTGTTGTCATGTTCCTAGGATCATGGGAATGATTAGAAAACACTTTTTGATGTGAAGTGGAGGGGGATACTATATAGGTGGAAATTACCTTAGAATGTATCCATGTATTTCTTAGACTTATTATAAATGGGATATCAATGATTTATAATATACCAGAGTCAAAGGATAAGAGATGATCCTTATCCTAGTGGATGATAGGATCAAATAGGATCTATCTTAGGTTACATTTTAGTTTTTTTAATGTTTGTCTCATGGCCATTCTATATATCTGGAAGGCTATAATAGGGCTTGTGATAGCATGAGTGTTATGCCATAAGTTAGATGGAAAGGTATTGATGTATGTGATAGCCTTATGCTAGTCTATTTTGGATCAAGGAGTGTTATATGATGTTGGTTTTATCACTCAGGTCCAACTCATGCATGATATGTATGGGATATTGGCTTAGGAATAGAAGATGATGGGAATTTTTGTTTTATTTAGTGCATAGATATATGAGATATTCCTTATGTATTAACTATATAGGTTATCTTATATAGTTAATGATAGGTTATCTTAGGTCATTCAATGGAGGTAGGAACATGAGTGTGGACCAATCCTCATGTTCCAAATTTGAAAACTATCAAATGAGGGTAGATTATATGGTATTGATACACTCATATATCTATTATATGGTTGAGTTGGGCTTCAATTGCTATAGGTTTGACTTGTGTGTGGATCATAAGACAATAAACTTCATGGGTAGATCCTCATCCACTAGTTCATGTAATCAAATAAATAAAACTTCCACATCCATTGGCTCCTCTAGTAGTGACTAATTATTTGTATCAACATGTTAGAGAGATGAAAGGGAGAGGGGTAGAGGGATTCCTATTGAGATACCAGTGATTATGCCTTGGTGAGCTAAACCATGGGCTAGTTAGGAATGATAGTAGGAGATAAAAAATCTTATAGGATATGATGTGATGGATGTGGATGAAATGGATGTGGGAGTACATTAGGGACCATAGAATAGGTGATAAAAACCACTATGATCTCACCAAAAATAGATACACCATCAATGTAAGGAGACACATTCAATAACTATCATGCAGGAGGATCCTATAGTGGTGGTAGGCCATAATTTTTATATAGAGATGCCATTGAGTAGAGGACCATGAAAATATCAAGTGGTGATTCCTAGTTTTGAATTGGTTCATAAGAAATTGATGGAGGAGGTTCTTAATGGGTGAGCAAATGGTAAGACTGTGGTTAGTGATACCATCATTGGTGAGACATGTTTTGATTTTTTTTAATTTTTTGATATAGAACAATAGTTTCATCATTGGTTATGATAAATATATGGTCACACACACACACACACACACACACACACACACACACACACACACACACACACACACACACACACACACACACACACACACACACACACACACACACACACACACACACACACACACACACACACACACACACACACACGTGCACACACACACACACACATTCAATAAAATGTATATTTGGTTTCTAGTTTTATAGATACTAATATAAAAGAGGTCATATGGGTAGCCCTAATTATGGTAACACATCATGACATTTTGGATGGGGCATTATCACCATATAACCCTACCACTTTGGGTGATCCTTTAGTTCCATCTTTCCCAAATATTGTATGTATGTTTAGACTAGTGGGAGAGACCACATGATAACTACAAGTGTGAGGTGGTGGTTTACATCCAACAATAAGGATAGGAGCTGGAGAGGCTTAGGCTTGGAAAGAATTAACATTAGAGTGATCCACACACGTGGAAACTATCACCTATCTTGGATAGGTACAAACCCATGTTGTCAAATTATAGGGACAAGTTACTAGCTTGAGATCATAGATTGCCTCTTTACAATACACTATTCAGAGGGGTTAGTCATAGGCATCAATGGGTAGTGTGGCTAGGACACAAGATATATAGGATAAAGCATAACTTTAGATTTATAACTATTGTATTTTGTAATTATATTGTATAAAACACATGATATATATAGATATTGATAGTTCATTGATCTTATGAGTTATACATGGATTTGGATGTGGATACATGGATATATTTCTTTTCTAGCACAAGTATCTATCTTTTTTTGTATATGTTATGGGAAATATGTGATGTATGTTTTATTTTATATAATTATGTGATACACATGCATGGTTAAAAATGAAAGGAAAAAAAATTTGGAAATGTATAATTAATCAAAACAAATATAAGACACACTATATCATGATGGGAAAAGTGTAAAAATAAAATATGAATAAATATAATAAACCAAAGTGGTAAAAATGGAATGGTGGTAAATGTTTTCAAACCATGTAAAAATATTTATGCCAAATTAAAATAAAGTAAAAATCACATTATATCAGATTAGGGAGTATGAAATTTTGTAATAATATAGAAGATACGTGAAAAAATAATGGTATAAAAATAAATAAACAATTAAGTCAATCAATCATACTAAATCAAGTTGAGAAGTATGAAAATAAAAATTAAATGTAAGTGGAAATAAAATTATTCATACTAGTTTAAGATGGGAAGTATGAGAAATTTAATAAAATGGTTGGAAACAAACACACAATCAGAAAATAAGAAGATAAAAGTGAAGTGCTTATGAAGTAAGCATCAAACATACTAAATCAAGATGAGAAGTATGTCAATGACATGTAACTCATAATCTAACACAAATTATCTCATATTTGAAGCATGTAATTTTATTATGACTTGGTTATAATATGAACTAGGTATTGGAATATTTTGTGAAGAGGGCCTAGTCTTATTCATGGTTTTATACTACAACTCATCAAGAGAACACCATTGAGGTGAAAATAACTATGGGAATGATTTAAAATATGTTTTAAATGTGGTAATTTATGAGGAAGTCCTAATATTATCCATGGTCTTACACTTCAAATCACAAAGGGAACACCAATGAGGTTAATAGTAATAAGGAAATGTTTTATTATGGTAATTTATGAGGAGAGCATAGTCCTATCCATGGTCTTACATAACTCAAAAAGAGAAACCCTAGGGGGAATTAGTAATTAACAAATAATTATTTTTCAAGGGGAAATATTAAGATTTTTTTAATGAAAGAAGGAATTTAAAAATCATATCATAGGTTTAAATGAGAAAACCTTATGAAATGTGAGGCATACTAGGTAGAAAAGAGAAACACTAATAGTCTAGTGACCATCAAAATACAAAAGATACCTGCTCACTATAAGCAAAGTTATAGAGATAGATAAGTGAGATATTAAGATCAACCAGTGAAGGTTATATGAAAAATAAAATTAAAATAGACCTACCTTTCCACACCATGTTCGTTATTACTCAATACCTATTATAGAGACATTAATCTACTACAAATATTGGGTACTTGTGTGATAAAATAGGTAACACTTATGGATTTTATTTATTCATTTATTTTTTAAATTTAAATTTAAATTTTTTAATTTCCTATCCTAATCTTATGGCTCACCACACCCCAATGGACCTTGAATCTATCATGAGGCCAAATTTGGATTTTGATCTCTGATTAGAAATAGGATATGTGTTATGAATCACCTCTTTTAGTGTGATTAGAATTTTGAATTTATATGTTTCCTTTTTGAATTATTGTCTTTTGTTTAATTGATTTAGATTTTAACTTGTTTATGGATTTTATTATTCCTCCTCCATATGGATTTGGACTAACCAACCTAAGTGATAGAATTGATACACATGAATGATATTTAAACATTTTTTTAAAGGAGTATAAATATCTAAATATATGATTGACTAAATACTTAGTCTTACCTATGAACCATTATGTAATCTCAAGTTTCAATCATATGTATGTTTAGTATGTGAAAGGAGAATAAAGGAATAAATGGAGGTCAAATTAGAATGGTAAATAATAGTACAATGAGAATTCTTATTTTCTAACTGATCATATGTTAGAGATAGATTACTAAAGGAATCAAGGTTTGTATAACCAATTCACAATAATAATTATCTGATTTTTTAGTGAGACAAGATAGTAAAAAATAATTGTAAAGGAAAGAAAGAATTCATGAAAGAAGTGAAATCATAAATACAAGTGTGAAATCATGAAAATAATGATAAGAAACCATAATAAAGGTGAAAATAAATGAAACCATATAAAACACATAAAATATAATAGAATGATCCATGTAAAATAGATATTGAAACCAAATTTGAGACATAATCAAGTGTATAATATATCTAAAAAGGGAATCCAAAATCATAACATATAATAACATGGAATAACACCATGTCATGTTTATAAATACTAATAACTTTTATCACAAATATTATCCATGACATCTAAAACATGTCTATAAAGTTAAATTTTGATAGCAGCCAAAATCTCATCGATCTTTACAAATTGTTGCAAAAAGACTTCCTTCTAAATATGCTTAGTTAAAAATGTAGGTGTAACTATTAGACAATCATGATCATGAGGGATTGTATGCATAGGATACTCAAGGAGAGGAATATATGTATAGATGGGAATAATATATATAGGGTGGGAAGGAGGTGAAACTTCTAGAGAAGAAAGATATTTCTTGCATGTGCAACTTGTGGAAGGAGGAATGATTATTATGGGTGTCAATTATGGGTGATCATGAAGGTGATATTGTATAATATGGTAATGATCAGTATGATGCGAACCACACTAGTGCCAAAGACAATATACCTCCCCATATTTAGGGATATAATTTGGTAATAGCTTAGGAGTAGGTATAGTCTTATCTTTTTGTTCAGCTGTGGCTAGACACAATGTGTCAATATATTACCTAAGTTTTTTACAATGAGTGTAAGAGTGGTTATTTATCCTATAGAATTAACATATGCATTTATTAATAGGATTTGGGGGCATACTAGCTGAAGAGGTAGGCAGAGAAGTCAAGGGCAATTGATATAATTTATAATCTTTGGTCTAATGACTAGAAACTTTATGGATATCACAATTAGGTTGATTAACCCATTCAACAAGAATGAGATCAATCTCAACAAAGTAAAAATTCCATCACTAAGGGAAGGTATGGATAAAATAAAAACTATAGTAGGCTCATCTAAAGATAAAGTGAGAGAAAAAATAGGACTATGCTCATTTTAGGGTGAGGCTAGCCGTGTAAAAGGTTTAACAATAGTAGCTAACATTTATGAAGGAAGCAAATTATAAGGATCTTGGTATATATTAAATTAATAAGGGTCTATCATTGAATGATCCATGTGCATACTCCTAAGTGGATCTATTATAATTAGAGGCATACCATATGAATGATCCATCTCTACCTTGTGACAAATAGTAAGAAGACTAGTATTAGGTACTATAAAGGAAGGAATGTTAAAATATGAATGAAAATATTGAAATAAAAAAGAATTATATTGAAAAGTTTTATAATTTATAGTGTGGATGAGTTTGGATAAGTATGGGCCATATAAAGAATACCCATCATCATAGTTAGGTATATGCAAGTTGATGGTACATATAGGTAAGACTTTGTCATTAGAGGATGTATGATGGATAAAAGGTCTATTCCTGGTTAAGACAATAGGTATATCATTGGTAGGTGGTTGATAGTATCAAGGTTATAAAGAGGGAGGAATTTGGGCAATAATATGAGGAGATAGATCATAAGTTTTAATCTTGAGACTAATCTCATTTAGCTCATGATCATTACAATCTAGGAGGTTAGGTAGAATGTTCCCAATTAATTTTTGGTGACCATTATAACATTGATGGAATAGATGGGATAATTGAAGATTTATAATTCCCTAAATATACTAGGCAAAATTTCAAGGGTAGGAATTTTAAAGACACCACATTATTTAAATTATTCAAAATTCTAATGGTTTGTGTCTCATTGAATATTGTAAATAGATTCATTATGGGGGAATTTGACACATTGGCATGAAGATGAAGAAAATGATCTCATAAAATGAGTCCAAGGTTGACTAAGTAAGATGTTTTAAGAAAGTGGAAAGTTAAAGATCATAACCTTCACATGAATGGTGACAAGAATAATGGTAATGGGAAGCCAAACACAACCTAGAGGAGGCATTCTACTTATATTGTAATCTTAACATGTGTTATGTGTGGATTTGAGGATGTATTAAGAATATCTAAGTTTCTTAATGAAATCAATGGAGGCAACACAAGTACCTAAAATTTCATTAATTAAGGAACACTTAATTTGGATATCACCAATTTAGATGCTAATGAATAAAGGGGGATCATCCATGTGAAGCGGTATATCATTAGGAGTCATGGAATCAATAGTAAACTTAAGTAAAATAGAAGTATCCATTGTTTCATCAACATGTATTGACATTTATTTACATTGTGTAAGTATAATATCTTCATATCTAGACAAGGTAGTTTCAATTCCTAGCAGAGGAGGATGAGGGATTTTCATTTCAAACAACAATTTCATTAGATGATTTCAATGATGGGGAGAAGTTCACATTAATTCTAGGAAAGGTATTTGAGATGGGAGATGATAAAACTCTGCAATGGGATCCTATTCATCATAACCAATATAAGGATTTCTAGATATAGGTGCATAATATTGCAAGATATCTTGGGAAGGAGGGTTGGAAGTGTAATTAAACTTATGTTGACAAGGTGTAGTTGGTTTGGATTATTTAAAAATGGATTGATTAAATTTAGGTGATGGGATGATTGGTTGAGGAATTTAATGTGGTTGGTTTGAAAAAATACTATTGTAAGTTTGGGGGATGTTGTCTTATTGTGTGGATGTTGGGGTAAGAGTAGAGATGGTATGAAATGTATAATCAATTTATGTTGTTAAGAGTTGTGATTTAATGGTTATAAGGTCTTCTTGCCCCAATTTCATTATATGGGATTGGGAACTATATTAAATGATTCAAAGTAGTTAATAGATGTGTTATGTAGGTGTTGGATTTGAGATAATAAAAGTAACTACTCTCTGTATGTTAGTCATATTAACCACATTTTATTCATTTTTAGTGAGGTCTATAATAATTTCAACATTTTTTTAAGGATTAGATCTATCAATGTTACCTTGGTAGTTGGGAAGAGGATCTCTGTAGATAACAAGATGACCATTAGCTTGGTTTTAATTTTGCATTTCATGGGATTTAAAATCTATGTCATATGCTTGTTGACACTTTTAAATAAGTATATCATGATCAAAGTTTGGACCAAGAGGAAAATACATAAATAGATTGTGTAATTGTAAACAAATATCATGAGAGTGGCCCCAACTTGCATGAAACCAACAAAATTTGTTTAGATTGTACCATGATTTCATAGGATGAGTGGGGTCAATATCTCATGGTATAGATCTTGGAAGACACTTTTGAATCTCACTAGGGTTAATGTTTTGTGCACATTAGTGTGGTTGGGTTGAGAAAATGTAGGATTATGAATGTTGTTTGGAGGGTGAATATGATCCATAACATTGTTTGGAGTGATTTTTTAAATGTTACAAATAGTGTCATAGGTATCAGTAATGTCATCATTGGTTGCATGATGGTTTTTGTTTTTAATGAGCTTATAAGTGCTGATTTTAGATTAAGATGATTTGAATTGATGTCCAAGGAAGTCTCATCATTTAGCTTGGTCAAGGGCTTCTTCCAAAATTCTTGGAGAGAGATTTTGAACCTGATATTGTAATTTGGGGTACAAAACATTAGTGAATAGGTGGAATATGTTATCATCTACCATATTATGCTTTGACATTTATTAGACAAGTTATTCCTTCATTTGATGAAGGCTTGTGTCATTTTAGTTTCAATTTGTTTTCAATTTATAAAGTGAGATAAGTTATTCTCAAGAAGATCACTAGTTTGAAATTCTTGAACCAATGAGTTAACCAAGTCTTCAAGGCTAGTGATAAAATGGGTTTTCAATTGATTTTAAAAATATAAAGCATATCCCTATAGTGTTTTATCTAATAGTTTGGTAGAGGTAAAGGTGTTAAGTTTTACCCACTATTTATAAAGGTTACCAAATGTCTTTAAATGGAAAATGTGATTGGTGGATCCACTATAGGTGATGGTGGGTGTGATACCTCCTATGTCAATATTAATAATTTGAGGTACTAGAGGTTCATTTTTTAGATGTTTGAATGTTTTATTAATGAGGGGAGGTTATGAGATATGGTTACCATGGGAATCAAGGATGTGGGGGGAATTTGGATTTAGTACTCCCCACAAAACCTAATGAGGTTGGTTTTGAATATGAATGAGATGGTTTTGCATTTGCATCATCTAATTTACATTATTAATTTTGAAGGTATGCATTTTATTAATTGCTTGTAATAGGATTTGGTTAGTTTGAGCATAATTTTTACTAGTGTATGTGTCATGTGATGCATTAGTATTATTATTAATGGCTTGAGTTGGACTATGAGCGGTAGCATGTGATGTACTAGTGGTATGAGTAGGATTAGTAGAATAAGAAGCACTAGTGGCATGGGAATAATTAGTATAAAAATATGAAATAGTATCTTGGTTAAGGGGAAAGGTATTTTGAAGAGGTCCACTAGAATTTTAACCCACCATGTTAGTAGAGATACTTGGTATAGAGGTTGAAGAAGTCATAAAAGAAAATGTCATGGTGTGTGAACGAGACATAATAGAAGGAAAAGGTCGAGATGCAAATAAAGTGGTTCCCAAAAATCTAAGAGATAAGTTAGGGGAGGGTGAAAGAGGTTATTATACATTAATAACTATCATACGACTATAAATGGTTGAAGGGTATTTTCCTCTATGTTGAGAAAATTCATTGATGAGAAAGAGCATTTCATCTATGTACTCTAAATCATATTCATCTTTTATCGAGAACAAAAGATTATAAACTGAGGATGAATGGGGAAGAGAATCATAAATGGTAGTGTAAGTGACAACATGGACATTAATTTCATTCAAAGTGAGTGCCATAAGTTGTGTCTTGGGAAACATATTAGGATTGGTAAAACTCATCATGTTTGTTTGATTTAACTCTATATTATATTCAAATAGGAAAAACATGAATAAGGAAATAGGTTAAAAATTTTATGGAAAGTAGGATCAGTTGATAAGATAATTTTTTTTTAACCAATCGACAATGTCAATTAAAATATTAAATAGAAAAGGGAATAAAGGACATAGTTATACAAGTCGATTGTGTACTATAAGATAGGAAATAGAACAATTTGAAAAGATACATAATTATATAGGTAAAATATTTATTCTAGAGGGAGAAAATGAACAAGATGAAAAAGATACATAGTCGTATAGGGTGATTATGTACTAAATATAAGCAATACTATCAATTTTAAAGAGATTATGTCGATAGGGATGATAAATTTCTAAAAATAGGGAACTTTTTTGCAAGATAATAACTAAGAAAATATGATGAAGCACATAAATAACTAGATCAAAGTATTTTATTTAACTGTATCACACATCACAAACATTGCACTAACACTAGATAGTAAAAGTTTTACAATAAAAAATACAATGATCAAAGAGAAAGCAACAAAAATTAAATATAATTGATAAGTTAAGAGGTCATTCGTTAATGTTGCTAAGTTATAATAAATTTTAAAACTAATGTGATAGAGAGTTGGTTGTAAGAAGGAAATAGAAATCAATATATAGATAACTTTAGGTAGTTTATGCTAAGAGGGATCTATAAAATCAATGGTACTAGCTTGGTATTGGGGCCTACCCCTCACTTCACAATCCCATATTGATAAGGGTGTTAGGTGCTTTGCCAATATATACCATTAATCACATTTTTATAATTGGATATAAAACCAAGTCAAATTCCCTCTTAGTGATGATATCCAAGTAGGTAGACCTATTAATGGATAGAATTACACCTCGATCTGAGTAAAGATGTTGTTTGGGTCTCCTCGCTCAAATCCTAATCAAATAATGCGAAAAACCTCAAGCTATGGGTATCTTATGATGGGGCTAAACCTCTAGAGTAAGTTAGTTCCTCTTTGATTCTCACCTAAACTAAAAATAAGCCTAATGCTTCATGGTAAAAGGGTTAGAAGGGGATAAGGGCTCTTAAGAAAGCTAACAAGTGATGTACCAAAATTATAGGTTGATCCTTCCTACTTGACTCAAAGAACACTAATGAGATGAGTAGAGGATGAGTTCAAAATCTAAATATCTAGTATACACCCATGTAGAGGTTTAGTCATATAAAATGTCCAAATTGGTAGTTTGAGTGTGGCTTACACCACCCCATCTATATCTCCTTTTTTCATGCTCTTACAACCCTTCTAGATACCTTTTTTCTCATTTCTAGTCATCTAGAACCTTCTAAATAGTCATTCCACCTTATCTAAATAGTATTACCCATACCAATATTATTTCCCTAGGCCCCAAGCATATAGGATATGAGTTCCCCATTTGGAATATAGCACCCCATAGAGAAGTGTCCCATTTTTGGTGGTCATATCCATTTTCACTTTGAGCCCCACCGGTCATTTTATTCCAGTCCTTATCCTTAATTAGGTCAGCTTGGCATGAATACATCTGACCCATGACTAATTATTCCCTATAAAATCCCACTCAAAGCTAATTTAAAAAGGAGGTGACCAAAATTACAAAGTAAGCAAGAATATAAATAGAGCACTATGAAAAATTTCCCTATTCATTTCACATAATCACCCAACACATCTACAAACCTACTCAAATCCTCATACCAGTCCCTTGCCACTTTAAACACTATTAATTTGGCATTTGAATTGATATCACACTATTTCACAAAGTACAATTGGTGGGAAAACTACATATGGCTTGATCCCTCTTTAGAGTATTCATATGTAGGCAGTGTGCCCACACAAGGGGTGTGGATTGCACGTTTAGTACATATTTCACACTAACCCCCCTTTCTCAAGTGACTCAAATTTCATTTTATCAAGTATGATAGAGGGTAAGGGTTTGAAGAGAAAATCATGTCCATGGTGAGTTCTACTGATGATTATCACTCAATTTTTCACAAGCATCCTCATATAGGCATAAAGTAACTACCCAAAAAATTCAAGTCTTTGTGATCAGTTTGGATAATAATGACAGGAACAGATAACAACACTAGACACTAAAGCATCCACTTTTTGACTCTCCTATCCTTTCACCTAATGAAAGATATATTTAGGTTTACAACACCTTCCTAGTCCTATACAACCATTTTCAATCTTTGTATTAACCATCTCAATTTTGTTTCTAGCTAAGTTATATTTCTTCTTATTTATTGCTATTTTTAGAAAGGTGAAAAAGATAAATAGTTACACAAATTAGAAATATATTTATAGCTATATTCTATACTAATTTATTAATATAGACCATTAATTAAAATAGGAATAAAACTCCATTATTCCCAAAATAAGTTAAATCATTTGGTGAAATTGACTTACTTCGTTTGCACACAAAAACCCTAAAAACACTAGGGAAAATTCCTTGTGAATTTTAACAATATTCTATTGATTTTTCCTACATATATAAATCAAAATTTCACATTACCATAGTAATTTTTAAAATAATTTTTCAAACCCTAGTAGAATATACTAGGTGCCTATGTTTTTGGAGGTATCACCTTACATGTTAGTGATATTTGTATCCTTTTTATACATATTCTAATTTTTTTTTTTTTTTTTTTTTTAGGACTTTACATTTCCTTTATTTAATACTTTCCTTCCATCACATTTTTCTTATCACAACTTATTACAAAAAAACCAATCCACATTTGCTTTGTTTTCTTACTTTAATAATGGCCCAATATACCATCTTTGATGAAACTGATAAGAGGGAACTTCAAGACCTTTTGACAAAAAATCTTAATATGTAAGATGATATGCTTAAAATACTACAATAAAGACAAAAAAATAATAATAATGGTTAATCCTCTCAAACCATAGAAAAACCAATTGAAAATGACACTATAGGGGTAACTATGTCTCAACAACCCCCTGTAGTATCCCAACCTTCCTATGTGGCACCACTAATTATGGTTAGTACATATTTGCCTCTTGATGTGGTTTCCCTTGTGTACAAGATTAAATCTCATCAATCCAACGTGCTACATCTTAAGCAAGGTGACTCTAGATCAAGACAAGATTTGGATTCTTTTTTTCTATGCCATACACCAATGGCATGCCATACTGATTCTACACCCTTGACACTAGGTTTTGTTCAACCCAAGCTCACTCTATATGATGGAAAGGGTGATCTAAAGACATACTTGATTTTTTTTACACAACATGATTGGAATATGTGCCAAATGACTAGTTATTAACTAGGTTATTTCCATGGAGTTTAAAGTATTATGCTCTATAGTGGTTATATAGTCTACCAAATTAGTCAATCAAAGCATTCAATCCTTTAGCTAACATGTTCTTATCTCATTTCAGCATTAACATATTTGACAAGGTTTCTTATTCCCAAGTTACACAATAGAAATAAATGTCAGATGATCATCTCATAGATTATGTTCTTAGATATAATATTGTCTTGGCTAAAATGACTATCCTCATAACTTATCAAGAATTACAATATCTCTTCAAATAGAATCTTTTTAAAACTTTGTATGAGTCCATAATGTTCAAAAAAAATTCTTCCTTCACTGAGTTATGTCATACACTAAATAAAAGGGAAGTCAAATTACTTTCAATTAGAAAACTCAAGTACATAAGAATATAACAAACAATAAAGAAGAGTAACAATAAAGTCCTATAAAAAGTAAAGGTTAATGATAAAAAATATTAAAATCAACCTACAGTTAATGTGGATTTAAATCCCACTTAATGAGTGGTTTTATCAACACCTCCTTAGTGAGCCTTTACAAATCTACCAGTATCTCTAGCCAGAGTCTTATAAGACCTATTGGAATGCAATTTTCTATCTCTCCTTCATATTTTGGAAGTTGATACAAGAAAGCCTCTTCCATGTGGATATGACCAAAATACATTCTATGATTTTCATAAGGCACTATTCCACATAATTAATAGATGCATTAGTTTGTGACATAAGATACATGATTTGATAGATGGAAACCTTATTGATCTTAGAACTCTAGTTGAGCCTCCTTAGGCAAAGAAAACATAGGATAAGGCTCTAAATTTTTTTGAGATCCTTTCCCACAATATTTTAAATATGAGATAGGGGCACATCAAGTGTTCACCATGCATATCATGCACACCTTCCACTAGCTACATACCAGACACCTTCAATTGAGTCACATCCTTTAAGTAACATGATTGGTGTGTATAATTCTAGAGTTCCATCTAGACCTTTGATCTCCTTCATCAAGCAGGAGATAGTGGAGGATGATTTGGATTACTATGAATTATTTATTAGATCCTACATTGATCACCATCCCATTCATAGTGTTTTCATAGATAATGCATCTAGTATGAACATTTGTACTATGACATTACTTTAGCATTTGAGATATTCAAAGTAGGATATTACCTTGATAGATAGTTATTAGTGGATTTAGTGGACACATACAGAGTTCATTATGTGAGATTATACTTCCTCTACAAGTTGGTATAGAACATGTGGCCAGACCATTTACTATTATTCATAGTGCATGAATCTTTAACATGTTGCTTGGTTGACCATGGATCCATAAACTTTATGAAGTACCTTGTATAGTTCATAGATGTATGAAATACAATCATGCTAATCAGGTTGTTATAGTTGGTAGAGTTCTATATGAGTTGACACTCCCCACTTCAGATCCATCTCCTACTCTATAGTTACCAATTTTAGCTCCTCCACTAGTTATAGTTATTCCCCTAATTAAGGTTTAGACATAGTTGAGGTCTCCCTCACCAGCATAGAGAGTCCATACACTTCCAAATAGGCCTCTCTTAAAGTGACCACACATTAGTGATAATTTTAGAACTCTAGATAGTTTATAGCTATAGTATTCACATCTAGGGTAGTATTATTGAGGTCTCATGCCTTTACATATAAAACACATTTTTATAGAGATTTTTATAATACTAAATGGGTCCCTAAGAGCCCCATACTTTCATCCACTTATCAGAGTGACAAGGGGACCCCACAGTTATTTTTTACTATAGATATTTTAGATCACTTACATCATATAAAGTCATAGTCTCAGCCCTTCCATCATGCTTCATGATCACACATGATTTCTCTCCTTAATACAAGACACCATGATAGGGAGTCTCTTATGAGTTTGATCAGTTAGTATCATTTCTTCTTAGTCATTGTACACAATTTCTCAACTTACTTATACATAGTTTATTTTCACTTTCTTGTACATAGTTTTCTTATGATTACTTATACATATCTTATTTATAAATACCAAAAATAATACAATATTTAAAAATACCAAAAATAATATAACATGCCAAAATATAAAAACATTCAAAGAACTCAAAACACCAAAAAAATTTCAATTGTATACATTATTCATGCTTTATATTTCTACTATCATGTTAGAATTACATTTTGATGTTTTATGTTATTGTTTATTGATTTATCTACATTACCATGCGTCACTTGTTCTTCTTTGAGTGTGTGCAGTGATACCTAGATCCTTGATTGCTTCACTCTACCCATTGAGGGGGCATCCTACTTTTACATTTGAGACATACATAATCATATCTACCCATTGAGGGCATATTCTACATGACCACACCATCTAGGTTATGTCATCTATACATCAAAAACTCTACTTATCATTTTGATGTACATTAATTACTAGATTACATATATTATTCTATCAACACTCACTAGTATATAACACTTATGTATTTCATAGCATCTACCTAGTCTTATACTACATATTTTGCATAATTAAACTTATTAATTTGATCAATTAAATGCAATAGTATTATTAGAATTTGCATGCCTTCCTTTCTTTCTTTAAGTAGCTAGATGTGATTGCATTTCTCAATTCCTAATTTGTTACTTGTGTGTGCCTTAGGATATTTGCCAATGTTCTTTACTTGTACTCTTGTATGTGATTGTCTCTCATGCCAATCTTGATTATTTGTAATTGTATGTGTATGTAGGAATTTAAACATTCCTTGTATGTTTTCTTTCCTAGTTTGAGTGACATGTGCCATGTCCCTTGTTTTCCTACCCCCTTGGTCTCTTTTGTATGCTTATTACTTCTTACCTTGCATGCTTGTTTGTATGTTTTATTCTTAGTTATTTGCAATGCCATGATCCACATCATGAAATATCTTTCCTTTTTGGATACCATGATGTACATTATGCTCCATCCTTCCTTGAAAACTAACCATATTTCTAGTTTTAGTTTAGTATAATGCACATGATATTACATTGTTACATCTATCTAGGTATACCCCTATTGATCTAACAATCTCCAACACAAACTATGTTATATCTTGAGACATATTTTTGATCATCATTGTTATATCATGTATTTCATAACACACCACACTTCCAAGGTTCTTTCCTATAAGGGTAGTCATTGTAGGGTCTTCATTCCTACCCTCAGAAGAGGGGGCAAAAAATAGGGGTTTTATCATAGAGATCAAAGCCCTCTACTGGTCAAAATCAATTTTTAGAACACTTAGAATAATAGTAAAAATTCAAAACATGTATAATAGACCAAAAAAATAAGGACAAACATAGAATAATAATTAGAAATAGTAAAGGATAAGAGTACCCCATTCAGACTACAACTCCCTACAATAATGCATCCACTTTTCAGCACTCCTATCTAAATCACTAAAAACCCAATTTTTTTAGAAATAGATAGAAATGTAAGGTCAATCATAGTTTTATTAGCCATAGTCTAGTTTAGATTGGGTAGTTTGAATATAGTTAAAATTAGATTATCTAAATATAGGGGCATCATGCACAACATGATGCCTCTCACTTCTAGTTTTATATTGGGAAGTTGGTACAACTTCCAGATCAAAATCCACATTACAAACACCAATGATTGGGGGTAATGTTCATGACACATTTGAATTATTTTAATTATAGTTTATTGTATTACCTAGGTATTCTTAGTAGTTTCATGCCTTATTCCATCTATAGGTGGTTGGCATCATTTTGGAGTGGCTTTGATATAAGCCTAGTTCTTAATTTTAGAGTGGCTTTCTTATAAGCCTAGTCTCCACCTTTTAGGGTGGCCAATATTGACCTAGTTCTTAGTATACATTTAGCTATCCATACCACATTATCAAATTATAGATCATTAATGGGCTTCATGAGCCATCTCATGACACACATTCATATTGGTATTAGTTTAAAGTTCACACTTAATGGGAAATGATAGAGTCAAAGAACTAGCCAACCTTTGTAATCTTGAGCCACCCTCAAGGAATTGAGAACTCAGCTTCATTCATGATATTAATCTTGGTCAAGCACATACCCAACATCACTCAACATCACAATAGGTTTTTTATTGGTTTGTGTACTCGATGAGGTGTATTAATTCCTTTCTCTTCCTCTATCTTTTACCTAGCCTTTGTATATTCTTATTTTAGACATAGCATGTTTAGTAAGAACTGATTTCCTCCTTTTTTTCTCTTTCAAATTTACACTTCACATTATGCTCTCTCTATGCACACTCAGAATCACACATCTTCATGGGATTCATAATTTTAGGTAATTTTAGGTATGCTTTCTATTTTTTATTTATCTTAGTATTTTGGTTTACTACATCACTAGAATAAAGGAGGGGAAAATGTAGTCATATAAAATGTCCAAATTCATAGTTTGATTGTGGCTTGTGATACCCCATCCATAGGTCCTTTTTACATGCTCTTAAAACCCTTATAGACACCTTTTTGCTCATTTTTATTCATCAAAAACCTTTTGAATGGTCATTCCACCTTAGCCAAATAATATTACCCATGCCAATCATGTTCCCCCAGATCCAAAGCCTATAGGATATGAGTGCCCCATTTAGACTATAACGTCCCATAGGAAAGTGTATCATTTTTGGTGGTCTTGTTCATTTTCACTTTGATCCCCAATGGTCATTTTAATTTGGTACTTATCTTTAATTAGGTCATCCTAACATGAATACTTCTGATCCATGACCAATTGTTCCCTATGAAAGCCCACTCAAATCTCATTTACAAAGGAGGTGACCAAACTTAAAAAGCAAGCAAGAATATAGACAAAGAACTAAGGTAAACTTCCCTATTATTTGTACACAATCACCCAACATGACTGCAAACCTACTCAAATCCTCGTACTAGTCCCTAGCCACCTCAAACACTATCAATTTTTTATTTGCATCCACATCACACTATTACAAAAATTAAACTATGTGAGAGATATGCATATGGCTTGATCCCTATTTTAAGTATTAACATGTAGGTAATGTGATCACACAAGGGGTGTGGATTTAATGTTTAGTACATCTTTCAAACTAACTTAACATATGAGTGGATGAACTAGTAACTAGGTGAAATAAGTACACAATATATTAGAATAATGAAATAAAAGCACAACCTTCTATTTACTTCAAGAGGTTACAAATTCCTTCTTGGTAGAGTCTTGTCTAACCAAGGGAGGGAAATAAGAGAAAGATAAAGAGATATATAACGATATATCAAAATAAGTGAGAGATATCTACTCTTTGCCCTAATGCCTCTATTTATAGAAAAATAAAGAGAAGGGCTTGTTGTTCTTGATGACCCCTAAGTTGACAACTCTCAGGATGTGCTATCATTTTTTTGGTTCAATCAAAATATATCATCATGATTTTACCTAGATAACATCTATATTATTCTATTTTTGGGCTAGCTACACTAAAATAAAATAATTTTACAAGAGTGGTAAATCTTAGTCATGTTAGAAATGAATGCTCCAATTGCTTTATGAATTCCCAAGCTCTGATCCATTGATATTTCATCAAATATTATCATGAGGACATGTTTTTTAGGTTGTTAAAGTGTCAAATACATGTCATGTCTACCTTGAATTAGTGTCTTGTTGAGGCATGGCTTGAAATGATCTTTTATTGGCCATGTATTTACTCCTATCTTGGATCCTGGACCGAATTATCTATAGAGGAAAACCAATATAAGAATATTGGTTTTCTTATAAATATTATGACTTACTCGATAACTGATCCAATCTAAATCCATATAGAGATTTATAATTTTACTTCTTATGCTAACTCAAGTCAAGATTGAGTTAAAATTATCTTATTATCCTACCGAGTTGGGTTCATCTTGCTTGACTATCCTTTGATAAAATGTCTCAACTCATTCTTTTATTAGCTATTTTGATCACCATACACCATCAGATCTTGGGACTTGGTTAATCATAGGCCATGGATATTTGGGATCCATCACCTCAAGATCTATTTCTTATTATCCTTTAGGATCCATTGACTATTTCACTTGATCTAAACTCCCATGGACTTGACACTTATTTTCCATGCACTTTTCCTTAAGTTTCTATCGAGGACCTTTGAACCCTAATGGCTAGTTTATAGAGCTTAAATTTTGCATTCATGTGAATGTTAAAATATAGATGGATTTAATGGAGTAAATGAGTTCTATACACTCTCTAGTTGTCATTCAATTAATTTTATAGTTTAGAATGTTTTTGAGCTCCATGACCCCTTTGATCCATCCACACCATCCATATCTTGTCTAGACTATTTAAATCAATTACTTGATCATGAACTCTACATCAAGGTTACTCAGCAAGTGGACACAACTTGGTATGTGGGCCAAAAATGGCCAACATTTTTGGTGACTCATAGGGAAGCATGCCTACTCTTATTTTAGAAACTAAACCAAGTTAGTATTCTAATTCATTAGGCCTTTCATCACCTCTTTATTACTAATCTATTTTTAGAGGTGATGAAAGGATACCTCTCTTATTAATCCACCTCTTGAAACAACAAGGACCAAAATAATAGGGGAAAATACATGCATAAAAATACAAGAAATAAAAATAACTAACCTACCAAACAAAAATGTTCATAAAATCAATTAGAGAGAAGCACACAAACCTATTTTAGATTACATATAAGGTTTACAATTTACAAATGCTTTCACCTTGATCAAATGGAAAGTATTTGGCCTCATTTAATTGTTATTTGTCCTACTTATGAGTAATTGAAAAGAGGGAAGCTTGTCTCCAATGTAGACACATTGATTTGTTTCTTCAAGTCTTTCTCCAACTTAGACTGTAAGGGCCTTGGCAAACTCCCCTTTTGATGGATCAATTTTTTGCTTAGAATTAAGTACAACACATGGCTCATTTAAATTGGTGCTAGGTTGACTATCTAGGCTTAGGTAAAAAATCTCTAAATCATCCCAAAAAGAAATCTCCCCTTAAACATTCAAGATAATGCCAACTTCAACACCATTTTTGCTTTTTTTACTCTAAAAGGAGATGTATGGTAACTCATCAATCCCTTTATATCTGAAAATGTCACTTACCTATAGACCTAAATCTAACCATTCCCTCTTGTTTTTGAAGACATCAATACTACCTTCAAGGGATAATTCATCTTGAGATTATTCAACCTCCTCCACTTGATTGGTAAGTTCACACTCATACCATGGAAGAGGAAACAACTAATTTAGAACCTCTACCTAGTCCATGAAGTCAAGGTATAGTTATTTCCATACTTCATATAAAAACCCCTTGATGTCTATTTATTCTTGAGCTAGAGCCTATACTACTTCAACTAATGCTTTTTTTTCTTGCTTTGTGCCCTCCTTATTCACTTTCCACGAATGGAAAGCATAAGTCTTGGACATCTCCTCTTTTTCCTACATGGGCATGGGGGAGGGTGGTTTCTCAAGGGAGGGTATGACATATTTGGGGTCATTGGAATAGGAGAAGATCCATGATGGGATGGTTCTATGTTCCTTAGTCGATAAAGGTGAGATTGGGTAAGGTTAACTAAGGGGTCAATTTTGAACATGAATATGAGTAGGAAAGCAAAATTGGGGTCTAATATTGGATGACTTTATTGAGATCAAATGATAATCATTTTTTTGGGCTTGGTCTTACCTAGCCAAGAATTCTTACAAAAACCTTAATTCCTATTCCTAAAAATAAGCTCGGTACTCAAGCTCCTACTGTTACCTATATCACTCCTCCCAATCAACCTCTCTTAAATCCTTTTCAAGGTCAATCCATACCTCCCCAAGGCTTTTTTATGGAAAGTAAGAGAGGGGAAAAACTTAACAAGGTTGGCCAATTGAATCTTAAGGGCTACTTAGGGGGAAGTCATGGATATTGTTAACTTGATATGAAGGATAAGAAATGAATGAACATGTATTTTAATCAAATGGTCAATGATTGTACATAAAAAATAATGAGGGTTAGGAACCTAGGCTACTTAAACCAACTGATAGATGTTTATATTAACCACTAATGTTTGCTAGAATACCTCCAAAGGCTAACATACAAAATAACAACATCAAGAGTCCTACTAATTTAGAATTTTGTCCCACCAAGCATGCTAAAAACTCTTAACAGCCATAATTACACCTCAAGCTAAGCATGGATATTATTTGAGTCTCCTCATTCAAATCTTGGTCAAACAATGGGAACAACCCTAGGTTATGGGTATCCCATGATGGGGATAAACCTCTAGAGTAGGCCGGTTCCTCTCTAATGCTCACCTAAACTAAAATAATCCTAACACTTAATGGGAACATTTTTAGAAGGTGATAAGGTCTCCTAAGAAAGATAATAGGTGATACACCAAAATTACAGGTTGATCAGCCCTACTTAACTTAAAAAACACTAATGAATGAGTAAAGGCTAAGTTCATAATTTGACTATATATTATATACCCGTGTAGAGGCTTACCAAATGATATAGACTGAGGAAAATGAAATAAGAGGCCTAGAGTAAACCACTAACTAGTAATAGTATCCACATGTGGGCTTTAACCAAGAGGTACATAACACAAAATATATGAGCAGATAAACTAGTAGCCAAGTTAGATAAGTACACACTATACCAAAATAATGAAATCAAAGTATAACCTTCTATTTAATTCAAGAGGTTACAAAATCTTTCTTGGTAGAGTCTAGTCTAACCAAGGGAGGGAATCAAGAGAGAGATCTAATGAGCTATAAAAAGGAGTGAGAGATCTATTCTTGGCCCTAAGGACTCTATTTATATAAAAAGAGAGAGAAGATAGAAGTTAGAAATCTTATTATTCTTGATGATCCCTGAGCTATCAAATCTTAAGATGTGTTATCATGCTTTTGGTTTAATCAAAATAGATCATCATAAGATATTCATAATTTTGCCTAGATAACCTCTAGATTATTTTATTTTTTGGCCAAATACACCAAAAGATAAGAGTTTGTCAAGAGTGGAAAATTCTAGTCTTGTTAGAAATGAATGCTTTAACTACTTTCCAAATCCCCAAGATTTGATCCATTAATATTCCATTAGATCTTATCATGAGGGAAATATTTTTGGGTTTTTGAATTGTCAAGGGCATGCCAAGTCTACCCTAAATTGGTGGCTTATCAAGGCATGAATTGAAATGATCTTTCATTGTCCACATATCTTCTTCTATCTTAGATCCTAGACTGAATTATCTATAGAGGAAACCCAATATAAGAATATTGGTTTACTTATAGATATACAACTTTGCCTGATAATTGATGTAATCTAAATCCATATAGAGATTTTTTTTCTTATGTTAACTCAAGTCAGGATTGAGTTCAAAATCTCTTATTACCCTACCAATTTAGGCACATCTTGCTTGACCATCCTTTGTTTAAATGTCCCAACTCATTCCTTTGTCATCTTTCTTGATCACCATACACCATTAGATCTTGGGACCTAGTTAATCATGTTTTATGGATCTTTGAGACTCATCACCTTGAGCTATACTTATTATTAGCCTTGAAGATCTATTGACTATTTGACTTAATCCAAGCTCCTAAGGACTTGACACTTATTGGTCACATATTTTTTCTTAGGTTTCTATTAAGGACGTTTAAACCCCAATGGTTAGTTCACAAAGATTAAATTTGATGTTCATGTGAACATCATTCAACATATATGAGACTATTATTTTATGTCTTATATACTTTCAAATTTAAACTCATGTGGATTTTTTCCTAGGCATAAATTTGACACTTGCACGAATGTTATTCATAATCTAGACAACTTTATGGAATTATAACTTGAATTGAAAAACTCATAATGACACCAAATTTTTAAGGGATGGTTTTAATTATACAAGGAGAAAACCCATTTGATCCACTAGATTGGAAGGCTTCTTGAGTGAATATATCACATGCACAATCTAGTCAGCCTACTCTATAATCATTGTGTGAGCTTTAGCTTGGTGTAAATAAATGTGTGGATAAAATATGGATAGAATAAATGGATTATATTAGTTCAAAATTATCTTCAATTGCCATTCAGTTAATGTTTTAGTTTAGAAAGTTCATGACCTTCATTACCCCTTTGGTCCATCCACACCATCCAAATATTATCCAAACTATTTAAATGAATTATTTGATCAGGAACTCTGCATCAAAGTTACTAAAAAAATGGATAACTTGATATGTGGGCCAAAACTAGCCAACATTTCTAGTGACTTATAGGGAATCATGCTTGTTATGCTTTGAGAACCTAGACCAAGTTAGTAGTCTAATTCATTAGGCATGGATTCACCTTTTAATAACTGATCTAGTCATGGAGGTGATGCAAGGCTACCTTTCTCAATAATCTACCTCTTGAAATAAGAAGGACCAAAATAAAAGGGGAAAAAGCATGTAGGCAAATGCAAGAAAGAAAAAAAACTAACCTATCAAATGAAAATGTGCATAAAAGCACTTAGAGAGAAGCACAAAAACCTATTCTAGCTTATATACAATGTTAACAATTTACCAGTGCTTCTATCTAGATTAAATGAAAAGGATTTGGCATCATTTAATTATAGTAAACCAAGTTAGTAAACACTTTATTTTTGGGAGCTTATGGCATGTGGGTTGAAAATCCTTGTTGTTTTCTTTGGCCTACTCTCAAGAAATTAAAAAGAGGCAATTCTATCTCCAATTTAGATGCATTATTTTATTTCATCAAGGCTTTTTCTAACTTGTACTATAAGTGCCTTAGCAAACTCCCCTTTTGATGGCTCAATTTTTTGCTCTAAATTATGCATAATACATAATGCTCATTTGAATTAGTGTTGGGTTAACTATCTATGCTTAGGCAAGAAAGCTCTAAATCATCCCAAAAGGTGATCTCCCCTTGGTCATCCAAAACAATTCCAAATTCAACACCATTTTTGCTTTTCCTACTCTAAGAGGAATCATACGAAAATTCATCAATCCCTCTATGGATAAAATTGTCAATTCCCTATGGCCCTAAATCTAACCATTCCCCCTTATTTTTGAAGACATCAATATTGCCTTCAAGAGATAATTCATCTTGAGATTTTTCAACCTCCTCTACCTAATTTTTAATTTCACATTAATGATCTAGAAGAGGAAACAACTAATTTAGAACCTCTACCTAGTCTATGAAGTCATAGTATAGTTATTTTCATACTTCATCTAGATCCCCCTTGATTTCTATTTATTCTTGAGTTGGATCCTGGACTACTTCAATCTGCACTTCTTTTTCTTGCCTTATGTCCTCCTTGATCACTTTCCATGAAAGGAAAGCATAAGTCTCAGCCATATCCTCATTTTCATGAATGGGAATGGGGGAGGGTGGTTTCTTAAGGGAGGGTATGACATAGTTTGGGTCATTGGCATACGAGAGAATCCATGATGAGATGGTTCTATGTTACTCATTTGATAAAGGTGATATTGGGAGAGGTTGAATAAGGGGTCATTTTGAGCACAAATGAGAGTAGGAGTGGGAAATTAGGGTCTAAGGTTAGCTACCCTTATTGAGAGTAATCTATAGTCTTCTTTTTGGCTTGGTTTTGGGTAACCAAACATTCTTCCTAAAACCTTAATTCTTTCTCTTGAAAATAAGCCTAATACTCAAAATCCTACTATTTCCTATATCACTCATCTTCCTTATCAACCTATCTTAAATCCTTTTTAAGGTCAAGCCATACCCCCATAAGGATTTTTTTAGTAGGTAAGATAAGGGCAAAATTTGATGAGGTTGGCACATTAAATCTTGAAGGCCACTTGAGGGATTACCATGGATATTTATAACTCAATATGAAGGATAAGAAATGAATGAACATGCATTTTGATCAAATGGGTGATGATTGTACATACTAGATAATGAGGGTTAGGCACTTGGGATGCTTAAATTAGCTTATAGATGTTTGGAGTCACCATTGATATTTTTTAGAATGCCTCCAAAGGATGACATGAAAAAGAACAACACCAAAATTCCTTCTAATAATTTAGACTTTTATCCCATTAGGCATGTCAAAAACTATTAATGTCTATAATTACACCCTGAGTTGAGTAAGGAGGTTGTTTGGGTCTCCCCACTCAAATCTTGGTCAAACAATGAGAATAACCCTTAGCTTTAGGTATCCTGTGATGGGGATGAACTTCTAAAGTAGGCTGGTTCCACTTTTATTCTCACCTAAACTAAAAATAAGCTTATATCTCCATGGGGAAATGGTTATTATGGGATAAGGGATCCTAAGAAATCTAAAAGGTGATGCACTAAAAATATAGGTCAATCCTCTCTACTTGACCCAAAGAACACTAATGAAATGAGTAGAGGCTGAGTTCAAAATCTAACTATCTACTATACACCAATATAGAGGCTGACCAAATGATCTAGGCTAAGGGAAATGAAAGGAAAGGCCTAGAGTAAGACATTAAATAGTCAATGTATCCACATGCGAGCTTCAACCAAGAGGTATAAAACATAACATATATGAGTGGATAAACTAGTATATAGGTGAGATAAGTACACACTATACCAAAATAATGAAATCAAATCATAGCCTTCTATTTACTTCAATAGGTTACAAATTCCTTGTTGGTAGAGTTTAGTCTAACCAAGGGAGGGAACTGAGAGAAAGACAGAGAGAGGTCTAATGATCTATCAAAAGAAGTGATATATATATATATATATATATATATATATATATGTTCTTGGCCCTAAGGCCTCTATTTATATCAAAAGAGAGAGAAGGGAGAAGTTAGAAAGCTTGTTGTTCTTGATGACCCCTGATTTATCATCTCTCAAGATGTGTTATCATGCTTTTGGTTCAATAAAGATAGATCATCATGAGATATTCATGATTTTATCTAGATAGCCTTTAGATTATTCTATTTTTGGGCCAACTACACTAAAAGATAAGAGTTTTCCAAAAGTTCTAAATCCTAGTCTTGTTATAAATTAATGCTCCAACTACTTTCTAAATCCCCAAGCTCTAATCCATTGAGATTCCATCAAATCTTATCATGAGGGAAATATATTTGGGGTTTTGAATTGTCAAGGACATGTCATATCTACCCTAAATTAGTGGCTTATCAAGGCATGGCTTGAAATGATATTTTATTAGCCATGTATCTACTTGTGTCTTGGATCCTAAACCAAATTATCTATAGAGGAAAACCAATCTATGAATAATGGTTTCCTTATAGATATAGCACTTTACCCAATAATAATCTAGTCTAAATCCATAGAGATCTTTCTCCTTTTGATTCTTATTGCAAATCAAGTTGGGATTGAGTTCAAATTCTCTTCATTTCCTGTCAAGTCAATTTCATCTTGCTTGACCATCCTTTGACAAAATTTCCTAACTCTTTCCTTTGTCAACTATCTTGATCAACACACACCATCAGATCCTAGGACCTAGTTAATCATGGGCCATGGATATTTTGAACCCATCACCTCAAGCTCTACTTCTTATTGGATTTCAAGATTTTCTAACTATTTGACTTGATCTAAGTTCCTGTGGACTTGACACTTATTGGCCACATACATTTCCTTAAGTTTCCATTGAAAACCTTTGAACCCTAATGGCTAGTTCATATAGCTTAAATTTAACATTTTCATGAACATCATTCAACATCTACAAGAATGTTTTTTAACATCCTATAGATCATCAAGTTTAAATTCATGTATATTTTTTCCTAGGCATAAATTTGACACTTACATGGATGTCTTTCATACTTTGTCCAACTTTACAGACGTGTAACTTAAAGTGTAGAACTCATGATGACACCAATTTTTTAGGGGATGGTTTTAACGCTATAAGGAGAAAACCCATTTGATCTACTAGCTTGGAAAGCTTCTTGAGTGAATATATCACATGCATAAGTTGGCCAACCCACTCAATCTTCATCATGTGAGTTGTATCTTGGTGCAAACAAATGTGTTGATAGAATCTAGATGGAGTGAATGGATAAAATGAATTCCATGCACTCTCTAGTTGTCATTCATTTAATGTTGTAGTTTATAAGGTTCATAATATTCATGACCCCTTTGGTCCATCCACACCATCTAGATCTTATCTAGACTATTTGAATCAATTTCTTGATCAAGAACTCTACATCAAGGTTACTCATTAAGTGGACATAGCTTGGTATGTGGGCTAAAAATGGCCAACAAGACCTTGGGTGGAAAATGTTTAATGATTTTTAGTTTTAAGTGATTTGAAAATGTGTGCAAAAGAGAAAAGTAGTTTGACTAAATCTCTAAATTGAAAAAACACCCAATTAGTCTATGTCTGTTATTCTAATCTTATGAGCAACTATAATGGAAAGTGAATTAATTACTAGGAAAATAGGTTAATTCATTTGAATATGAAGAATACATAGTTGGTTTAGGTTACATTGTATGAAGATAATACAAAATAAATTTAATAGGGTTGTGAGTATTCTACAAAACCAAGAACCATAAGAATATAGTTAAATAGGCCAATTGTGTCTTCTAAAGAGAAGATAAGCTACATAATTATGTCAAGCTAGTCAACCTAGTTCACTATAGGGTTATAGTTTTTTTATTACAATTGTGAAAAACAAGAGTGTAAATGAAAAATAGAAATGATAGAGAAGGTAAGAATGAACCTTGGTAATTTTGAAGATGCTTAGTTTTAAAATTTTATATTGTTTTTCTCCAATCCTGACTTTAATATTCTATGAATAGAGTTGACTCGGTAAACAAAGTCTATAAAACCTATATAATAAAAAATAATATACAATCAAAGTCCATTGTCTATGCTATGTTTACAAACTTGTATGCTCAAAAAATAAATACAAACATAGTCAACTAGGTTGATGAATTCTGTAATATTGTAGATTAATAAGAAGACTATGTCAAGATGATCGATCCAGTCACTTGTATTCAAAGAAGACCTGCATAGAGAAAATAGATTCAATTTGGAATGACTATGTGTTAAACTTGTGCATAGAATGTTAGAATATATTTATAGGTTTGATACAATACTAAAAAAATAAAAATATATAAGATGATAATAAAATGAATGCATGCAAAAAAACTTATAAGGGTTAGATTCACTTTGGGTTCACTAGAATGTATACAAGGGAAAATGAAGCTAACCTACAAATCAATTCTAGATCGAAGAAGATAAATCATACTTACACTTTTTTTTATTAAAACATTTATAAATTCAGGGTGATGACCAATATTTATCTAATAAAACTAAATAAGGGAGTCTCTTAACATAAAAACATCACTAGAGAGGTTTACAAAGACTCTAATCAAACAACAACATGAAATAACCCTAACTAGGTCCCATGTTTTCATATTCACAAAATATATGAAAAGTAAAGTAAAATATAATGTAGTGCTCACCAAAGCTTGTGGCACAAACTAGGGCTAATATACATTAAAATTAAACATGCATAAAATATTTATACTTAATCCAATGTATAGGAAATCCTAATGCATGGGAGAGAATTAAAAATGTAAATATATCTAATTTAACAAAGGAGGAACAAAGTTAATAATACTTACCTTTGAATGAACCCATCAATCCTCAATCTCTCCCTTGACCAAAGTGTTTCACAAAATTTTGTTGTGGTATACAAGGATAATTCATCTCTAAGCTACACAACTTATCTATGCATCCAAAATACTTCTCCACAAGATAAGATCTATATTTCCAATTGTAGTATTAGAACCCTATGCAATGCTCCTCAAGTATAATAATGGATAATCAAATGTGAAATGTGATATTCTTCTTCTTGTCTTCCTAATAAATGGTATAAGTGGTTGTGTATACATAGTTGAATCTAACCCTAAACCTTTCCAAAAGTTTAGCCAACAAGGTCATCCCAGTTAGAACTTGTATCTTTAATTGATAAAATCAAGTTAGGTTCTAGTCTAGGTGGTCCACGGCCAACTTGGACCCATGATGTGTTAATATTAATTTTAATACATTATCATCCTAGGTTAACATTATTAGGTAAATATCAAAAAGGATTTTTAGCTTAGGCAGGGGCTATTTAAGGTAGTGAATTTCTTGGAAGAGTTTGTAATGAAGGTTTATAATTATGGAAGTGTATAGGATTAGTTTGTGTAGATAAAAAGTGGTGGTATAAGGTAAAATAGTATTGCAAAACACCAATGGTCTACCCACCCCTTTCTCAGTGCATCCTTCAAGGCATACACTTAGAGAGATTGAGACTTGATGGGTTCCTATAGGAGAAAAAGAATCAATAATTGATAAAGTTTTAAAATATTATGTGTATATAATATGATCTAATGTTGATACAAATTCTATGTTGTGTTTTCTAACTAGATTGACCATGTCGATCTACTTTCCTCTGTGTTTAATTTACTTCTATTTTTAAACTAAATCATCTAGTTTTAATAGTTTAAAATTTTATTACATAAGTACTTAACTATATCAACCAATTTGATCTAGTATATTATTATTTTATCTTATATTCCTAACTAGATCAACTTGTTTAGTTTAGTATAAAGTTTATTTTATCCACCCAACTAGATTGACTAGTTTGATCTAGTAGACTATTCCATTTTCTTTTTTTCCTAACTAGATCGATCAACTTGATCTAGTAAATTTTTAGATAGTTTTTTTCTCTCTTTGTCCAAACTAGATTGAGTAACTTAATCTAGTTAATTTAGAATTTATTTTACTATCCTATTTTTCAAACTAGATGGACCAACTCAATCCTATTAGTTTTTATATAGTATTTTATCTCTTTTTGCAACTACATTGACTAGCTTGATCTAATCAATTTACAAACTCTTTTATATATCTTTCTTTTTAAACTAGATCGGTCAACTCAATCTAGTCAGTCTATAGACTATTTTGTTTTCATATTTTTCAAACGAGATCAATCAATTTGATCCCATCAATCTATATATATCCTCTTATCTTGTTTTTTAAACTAGATCAACCAGCTTGATCTAGTCAGTTTCTAGACTATTCTATTATCATTTTAGTACAATTAGATCAACCAACTTGATCTACCTAATTTCTAGACTCAAACTTTCACTTCTCTAGTAAGTGTTTGAATAAATTTATTTTTGATCATGTAACACCTATTTGATGAAGTTGCCTAGCAAAATCATATTAACATGATGAATGTTACTAATCTTGATAAATCCTCTAAGACACATCCACCATATCATGCATATAAAATCTTGATCTAAAAAACATCCATATTACTACTAGAACCACTAATAATGGGAATCATCCCCATCCTTCTCTTAATCCTCTATTCATAACCATTATAAAATATGAAATAAATATTGAATATATAGTTGAAATGATCCTTTTCTTTGATGAAAACCCATAACATCAAGATAAATATGGCATAGTCATCTATAACCTCATGATGGACCTCACATTGGGTAACCCACTTCACCTTCACCTAGCTTTGTTACATGGCATGTCTTCATCTTCTATGCATTCTTCATCCTCCATGCCAAATGTTTCCATACACATGGTAGGAATGACACTTAGTGAGACTACTCAAAATTCCCACATTAATATATAAATTAATACAACTAGTAGTGTATCTTAAACTATCAATGCCTCTCATACTACTAATACATCTTGTACTACTTCCACTAGTCAAAACACTATTAACACTAATCAACTTTTATTACAAAATTTAAATCAAATGGATAACTTTCAAACTAACAGTTCTAATAAAATGATTCAAATTCAAAATTAGTTAATGCATTTCCAAAATCATCCTTAACCTACTCAATGGGAGATGTAAAATCCTAGTGCCCCCCCACCCCCTCATAAATGCACATGGTAATCTTATACCTCAACCTCCACTTCTTATCAAGGCCATTAAACATTTAAAAAATGAACCTCTAATCCCTAAAATTATAAACATTGACATAGGTGGCATAGTTACCACTATCAGTTACAATGGATCCATTAATCCATCCTTGCATTTTAAGGCTTTTGAAAACTTATATAAATATTGATTTAAACTCAATACTTTCATTACCACCAAGATCTTAGTTAAAACATTATCAGGTGATGTTATATACTAGTATAATCAACTTAAAACTCATTCCATCTCTAGTAGGGATTACTTATTCAATACTTTGGTTCAATAATTCTAAACTAATAATCTTCTTGAAAACAACGTAGCTCATTTTATCAATTTCAAGCAATTAGAATCTAAAACAACCCAAGTATTAATCAAACAATGGAAAGCCTTATGTAAGAAAGCTAAGAATAACATATCATATGAAAATATATTTCACTTATTCAATAATTCTCTTCAACCCAAACGAAAATATCATGTGATGAATCTTTCTCCAAAATATTTAGAATAAGCCTTCAATCAAGCCAAATGTCAAGATTTCCTTATACAAAAAATTTGAGCCTTTCACCCTCCCATAAGAACTCAAATTCTTATGAAAGCTAAAAATTTACATTCAACCAATGATGGTTTTATAGATACATATGACTCCATCCATAAAATTCAATCCATTATCCCTAGTGACCCCACATAGCCTTTTCTTTCATCCTCAATTTTCAATAATTCTCATCATAGTTATACATTTTCTCAAGTAAATAATATATACATACATAAACCAATTTCCTTAGTAGATATTTATAAAAATATTCCTTATCCTTAACCATGATATCTTGATCCTAATCCCCCTAAAAAAAATTGGTATGATCCACACTAATTCTATTGATATCATGCCAATTGGGGCAAGGACATTCTCATGAAACTTGTTGCCAACTAAGAACCATTTCTATGGAATATCTTCTTGAAACTAATTTTGATCTTGAATCACTCATAAATACATGTAAATAATATTATGAATTGATATCCAAGGATCTTGAAACTAAAGCTAAAAATGAATCCCTTAATCAAATTAATTCTCGCCTATCTATTTACAAGGATCTGCTTTCTAATCATCAACCTAATACTCTCCAAACTTCCACTACAAATAATGTTGAAAGTTATTTAGACCCTAATGTTAAAATTTATGATGATAATGTTGTTAAAATTAATAATATGAGGAGATTAGTTTCTTATATTGATCCTTATCCAACTCTAAACAATAATAATATCACAACTTTCCATATTATTCAATATTCTTACCCATGTCATCTCATAGAATTGGGATACATAGGACCAAATTCAATAGATTTAATAAAATAAAAAGTGCCCAATAAAATGATACAATTATAAACTAACTCAAATTGTATTGATATAACTTCTACCCATCCCTTTACCAAGCTACCTCACTTGGAAATTCCAAAGTCATCTATTGTTGGTACCTCTTCCTCTCATTCATAAGACACAACTAGTGATTAAACCACATCATATAAGTTAACACAATAAGACACAATAAATCAACCCATATTCACTAAATCCCAATAAAATAAACATTATAAAAAAATTATAAAAACTTTCATTACACCCTAAAAGGATTTACTTCAACACTATCTACCTTTATCTAATAACATTCTAAATATGATGAATGGGATCCTATAACCAAAACTTCACATTTCCCACTTTAAATCCATTTCTTAAAACTTATGATAACTTATCCTCATCATTTTAATTGTTTAATTTAACTTCTATTTAAAATAAACATACATCTCCCCCCACTTGTGGGGAAAGAAGCCACTTTGTCTAGGTTTGAAGATAGCATTCTTCATCAGTGTGAATAAATGTCTATCCATGTTGATGAAACAATATATACTTCTCTTTCACTCAAATTACCTATCACTTTAATGATTCCCAATGAGATATTTCTTTGTTTGGATGATCATCCATTATTCATTAACATCCATATAATATATATCCAAGTCAAGTGTGCTCTGATTGACAAAGGTTCAAGTACTTACATGGCTTCCCTTGATTTCATAATAACATTTGGATATTCCAAATGTAATATTAAATCTACTCAAAGTACATTTCAAGAATATGATAGATGAAAAATTATTCCTTTATTTTGTGTTTCACTTCTTATCATAGTTCCCCCTATCATGGTGTGCATAAAAGTCATGATATTTAATTTCACATTACCATATAACATTTTACTCGATGGACCTTGGACACACTACATGAGATCAATATCCTATTCACATGCCAATGTGTTAAATTTCCTTATAATGGTGTTATATACAAGATTAAAAGAGACACAAATCCTTGGAATTTTTAACAAAATCAAGAATGAGGTGTTTTTAAAATGCCTAACCTTGAACCTTTACCTAACATTCATTATCACAAGTCGTAATTCTTTAATTACTTTTTCAACTCTATTATAGGTTATAATGGTCACCTATAATTAATAGGAAATATACTAATTAGTCTCTTAGACTAAGATGATGATAAACTTAATGAGATAAATTTGGAAATTAAAAATTTTGATCTCTCTCCTCACATAATTTATAAATTACCTCCTTTACGACCTCGATCTTGTAAAAAAATTAGATGAAATTATTATCACCATAAAAAAGACTAAACACCCCATCCCTCATTCCTATTTGACTAATAAAATAATTGATGCATGCACTATTGATCTTCACACTCCTATTTATGAAACCTAAAAATGTAGAGATAATTAGATATTTTTATTCTTTATAACATTCTTTTAGTTCTATTCATGTGGTTCCTTCTCATTCTATGGTACCTGACATTAGTTCTACCTCACTTGATGTTCATATGTCTAAGATGGATCGTACACACTACCTATCATCCAATCACTAATGATCCCATTTAGAGTATGATTATTTACCATGTTATTATGTGACTTGATCATTTCACTACATTCTCAAATAATTTCAAAATACTTCTTTTGAAGATGTGGGCACATTACACCAACCCACATTGAGATCATCTCTTGACTCATCCCAAATTATTCCTAATCCTATTTTGATTTCTCCTCATATTGGTGATGGCATGCTACATTTTCCTAAGCTGGATCATCTATCAACATAATGGGTATATGATCCATATTATGGGCTCCATAGGGTTGTTGGTCATTGGGCCAAGGATTATCATGTATAATAACAACAACAATTTTAAGGATCTACCCCTAATACAGATAGTTGACCTTCATAGTATATTACACATATATGTACCTATTTTTATGGAACACACATGAATTCTTCCACTCATTATTGATATATTTGGTAGTACATTGATATAATTCATCTAGAGAAGGCATAGTCTACTGATAAGAACCTACCTCATCCTAAGATACTTCTAGAACACATCCCTATATATGGTGAAGTTTATTATATTTGTAATTGGTTTACCAAACATCATACATATGGATGTCAAGTGCTAAAATAAAATTTTCATGATTTCCCATGGCCTACGCTTTCACCATCTTAGTTGTATACTCTAGGTCATTCATGGATGAAGGCTTGGCCTTCTTATTATCCTACATCTCCTCAATGATCTAAGGATATTACTCAAAATCAATATCAGTTCCAAGCATTGAGTATCCCTTACAATATTTACCCCATGAGCATCATTATTCTTATAGTGTACCTACTTTCTCTCTAGAGGTAGTGCATCTTGAATTATTTTCATGTCTCTCTAAAAAATATTGATGAGACTTTGATTAAAGTTAGATTAAAACTACACAAGGATGTACCAAATTTTATGGATGATGTTTTCCACAAAATTTATCATTAATTATGAACATATCATGGTGTTTCATCACATTATTTATTACATTTTCATATTATTTGGATTTAATTTATAAGTATATGTTGATCTTATGTCCCCCTTATTTATTAAATTTTTTTCATGGATTAAATCCTTTTTCACTTATTCTTCCCCTATTCTTTTTAGGATGATTTATATTTACATTTTTTACATCATTCATTTGGGTTAGATAGTTATTCTTGTGATATGGTTTTAAACCCACACCTTTTAATAGCCTATTTTTATCATATGATTAGTTAACAAGTATATTTTTCATTTTATCATTTCATGCATAGATATATATGATATTCACTTTTACTTTATTATTTCCTCATATTAAGTAAAAATATGGTTATTCTTAAGATAAAATACTTATTTATGGGCATGCCTAATTATTCAATAATCTAAAAAAATCTCTAGGTACATTGTATCCTATAACCAAATCCTAAATATTATATGTGTTTGTCACTTTTACCAATCATGTTTGGTTATTTTGAATTCATATGGAAGAGGAATAAAAAAGAAAAAAATACATAAAAATATAAAATCCAAATCATTTAAACAAAAATAAATGATAAAAATGCAAAAAAAACATTCAAAATACAAAATCACACCAAAAAACATGATTCTTATCTTATCACATCTCCTATTTCTAGTCAAAACTCAAACTTCATATTTGGACTAATGATATATCTGAGGACTATTGGGGTGAATCAGGCTAATAGATTAACATAAGAGATCTCAAACTTCTCTATAGTGCTATCTACTTTCTCACACAAGTACCCAATATTCATCATAGACTAATGGCTCTGTAGGGGTTTCTGAGGAAAGGGAACACATTATGATAAGTTAGGCCCAATTTACTTTTCTTGTATATATAACCTTCATGATATGATCTAATTAATACACTTATTTTCCAAAAAACTTATGTCTAATATGAATAAATATATTATGACTTTGTCATCTAACAAATTTTTATCACTTACCTATTTACTTAAGAAAAGGACCATGTCATGTTTTTTCCACTCCATTTTTCATTATAACATTCCTGATATTCCTCCTCTATGAGTATTTCTTTTTAGATGATAATACCCTTTCGGTTCTCCTTTTGTGAGTTGTAATGTAAGACCTCAAATAGGACCAAGCCTTCCTCACAAATATTCCTTTATTTTCCCTAAAAAATTACCCTAATTATCATTAACCTCATTAGTTTACCCTTTATGATTTTTATTTTAATACCTTGATAGGACTAGGATTTCCTCACAAAGTATCCTCAAGTTTTATACCATGTATTAAGTCAAAAAATAACTATAATTTTTTCAAACAAGTGATTAAAATAAATTGTACATTGTTTGTTTGTCATCTCACTTGATTTTAACTTACATTAAAAATCACTTATTTTCATTTTTACATGCTTTCCCACATGATTTTTTTTGTTTTACATTGCAATTCATTTCTATCTATTTATGTTTTACATGCTTCCCAATTTGATTTAGTGTGTTCTACGTTTCAATTTATTTTTATTTTTTCCATTCATGTTTTACACACTTCCTAATATGATTTAGTATTATATTTTTCATTTATTTTATGTTTTATGCACTTCCCAACATGATCTAGTGTGTTTTACATGGAATTTCATTTTACATTACATTTTTACATTTTACACTTTTTATCATTCTTTTTAACCATGCATTTTTCACATTTTCTAGAAAAGAATAAAAATACAACACACATTCTATCATAGCATATATAAACTATTAAACACATGTGATAAAAATAAAATACATAAATCCATAACATCCATGAGTCATTAAAAAAAAATATAAATCTATATATAAATGGCTCAAATGTTTGATACAATACAACAAAATGATATAAGTATAATATAATCTCAGCTCTATGGTTTTAATCTACCATTTTTATCAAGTGGTAGATGGGATACATTACCCATAGATGCATATGACTACCTCCTCTTAATAGTCTATTGAAAATATTTTTTTCATGTATACAACACTTCAATATATACATATAAATTGGCCACCTAGCCTCTTACACATACTAACTCTCTAAATGTAGAAAAATGAGCATCTCACTCCTCAACTAATGTCTACCATGCCCATATCTCCCCATCACCCACTCCTAGTGGTAAGGCTACCTATGCTACATCTCCCTATCTTTTTATCTCACACATTACCTCTCTGACCAATTAAAACCAACTTATATTATTAGGGGTAGAAGGTACAAAAGTAACAAGCATATTCATAGTTTTATCATGATGAGATTATTATACATTCACTACCCATTGAGCCTCCTCTATATTAGAATTTTAAAAATAAAAACCAAATGTACATTAGATCTCTCTCTATCTCTCTCTCTCTCACACACACAAACACACACACACACACACACACACACACACACACACACACACACACACACACACACACACACACACACACACACACACACACACACACACACACACACACACACACACACACACACACACACACACAAACACACACACACACACACACACACACATGTACATAAATACATGCATACATTTATGTATGTATGTATATGGGGATATATAAATTTGATATAGAAGTGTATGTAAAGGAATATAAACCTTTGGTACATTGATAATCTGTCTATATGTATGTATGTATGTATTCATGTATGTATGCATATGCATATGTATATATATATATATATATATATATATATATATATATATATATATATATATATATATATATATATATATATATATATATATATATGCACACACACACACACACACACACACACACACACACACACACACACACACACACACACACACAAGAGGCACATCCATATCTTCTCTTTCACCTCCACTACCTCAATTCTCCCTTACATGTCATGCCCAAAATATGGGCACTACTATAAGTTCTGTAGAGTAAGGTAGCCCAAACTAAGCTAGTAAAAAATAAATAGGATTTGGATCTAACCATCATGTATAATGACCTATAATATGCACACTTCCTTGTCCCTAAAAATTGCTTGGCCATGATGGCCAAATATCTATAATACCCACATAAGGCTACCAAATAATATCTTCTTATGTAATCATCTACAAATTTGGGACATGAAACACATCTTATAGTACATGATCCTAAATATACATTAATACATGAGGTAAAGTACTGTTGAGGTCAACATACCCCCATTTCTAAAAAATGGGGAATATTGTTTTAAATTGTGTAAATTCATACCTTACCTTTAGAAAATGACTTGATCAAAGTATCATTAGCATGTTTTCACATTTTCTTTATTTGAAAATCATCCACACATGGGATTCATTTGCATTAAATGACATATTTTCAAATGATAATTATTTTTCCCTTTCTAAAGTTGATAATGATTGTTGCTTACGTTTATATATTATAGGTTCAATATAATCCCATATGGGAATAAACATGATTAGGGTTTTGTGATTTAATGTTAAATTAATCTTTTACTAGCCTTTGATTCAAATTTATGTAGGAACAATTTACACGGGAACAATATTTTATGCCATGGACTCAACTTAATCCTAAGGCTTAGTCATGTTTTTTAACATGACCAAAACTTAGTCTAAAAATATTAAGATTGGTCCATTTATGTCCTAAAACCCCCTTAATTATTTATTTTTAGCATTATTTAACTAATCACAAGGCCCCCCTCTATTATGTTTTAGAACTTAGCCTAAAAAAATTATCCTAAAATTTTATCATGTTCATCAACCCAAATAAAACCTTAGTATAAAATATTTAACTTAAGTTCCCTATATTACCTGAGCTCTAAATTAATTATTTAATTATCCATAGGATCAACAATCTGTATTTGATTAAGTGATCAAGATCTAGTGGCGCATATAAATTCAACAAGTCAAGAGGCTTAGTCAACAATATCCATTTACCTAAGTGATGGATATCCAAAAAAGTGAGATTAAAGTTGAAAATTCAAGCCTTAAGCCTAAGCTAATGTCTAAACATCTTCTAAGGATTGATATTACATGTCCTCATGTACACATTTTGATTGATGGTGTATGATAAGTCAAAATTTCAAAGGACATTGAGGAAAATGAGTAGGTGATAAGTGTCACAATCTCAATGAAAGAACATTGAGAAAACAATGGCATTTTATCACTTAGATCAAGTTCTAATGAAGTATGTTGATCTAAGAAAACAAGATCTAATGGTGCATGATGAAGGTTGAAATGTCAAAAGCCTTGGGAATAAATGTAAAGATGACACATGGCATAACCACAAGCCACAAATTAAATATTGAGCATATTTCAAATATTTATGGTACGTGGATGAACATACACATTCTAATCAATGATCCATAGAGTAGGGGACATAATTAAGTAGATTAAGATCAATGTAGTGTATTCATCTAGATAGAGATGATTTAATGGTGCAATATTGATGTTGACATTTAAACAAAGATCAAGATGACTGTAGAAGTTAAAAGTTTCACAATCATAGAGAATGTAATAAGTAGCTAATGACATTCAATTTCTTAGATCAAGATCAACGAATCATATTGATCCATGCAAAAAGATCCAATGTTGCGAAGTGAGATATAATTTTCAAAGGGCCCATAACTAATAAAATATTGACACATATCCAAAAGTGCCAAATGGTCATAATTTAAATATTAATGAGTAGGATGCCATGGTGATGCCATATCAGAGCCAAATAAGCCAAACATGATAGATTTAAAGATTTTGTGGACTTGACGTAAGGCAAAGGTATAAATACTTGATCTAAATAAAATCTAAGGCACAAAGTTCATATAATTTCAACAATATATCACTATTAAATCTCTTTAAAAACACTTAAAAAATACCTAAGCATGTATAGAAGCCCTAGTTCAACCCTGTGATCATCATAATCAAACAAAGGAAGATTGAATTGTCACCTTTAAAAGGATAATTCAACTTGGGACTAAATTATGATCCACTAGTAAGAAATTTGTCAAATTCACTACCATAGTAGCCTAAAAAGTTGTTTCAAGGGGATATGTGGATCTCTATTTGATTTTAGATGTAGAGGGGAGGATTTTCAAGGACACATAATTTAATGCCACCACTCTAAACACTCGAGACAATAATTGGTCCAAGATTTTATAGACCACTAATTAATAACTAGCCATCACCTAAAAGGAAGATAATAATGTGATATAAAATAGGCTCTACTAAGACATAGTTTCCATTTAAATGATGGGTCTCTATTATGTTACAATAAAACATGAGGTATTGCATTGTATAGACATTCTCTCTCTTATTTTTAAAGATGGTAAGATTGATAAAGGCATGTTGATCAATGAGTACAGTCATATAAATATATCTTATATCTCTACTATATCATTTGAAAATAATTAAAAACTACTCAAAACCTAAGTACACTAAACCATAATAAAAAATTGGGCCAAGGAAAATGATTTGAAGAACATCCTTTCCCTATGGTTGTATTCTAGAAACCAATTTTTTTTAATTTCAATGGTAAACATCCTCATCAACCAATTTAGACTTGGGATGAGGATGATCATGATCATGATGAATAAGTTATGTGGAAATTAAACCACTAATTATGTGGACAAAATGTGGGTGCCCTTAGTCTATTTTATGATTGATAAATAACTCACCCCTCCTCTTGGTGAAGTTATCAACACTTGTTTAAGTAGATATATTTTTACAGTCAAGAAAAGGACTAGAAACCAATTCTATATGATGTCATACCTCTTGGATGCCCTTATTGACACAACCAAAATTCCCAATCTTAGAGAATGGTCACCCAATAGAACCTAGATAGTTTCAAAATATTATTCAAATTTGCACATATTCAAATATAGGGACCACATCCACTTCATTTATGACTATGTTTATCTAGCTATAATTGAGTCCATGATTATGAATCCAATGTAAAAATTAATTTCCTTAATAAAAATTTCATTTGATTCCATGGGAAACATTTGGCTATACTCATATTGCACCATCATCAAAATGAAAGGAATCCAAGGCCAACCCCTAAGGCTACCCATGCATGTTCCCAATAAGCTAGTAGAGTAGGAGGTAGCATATCAATTATTCCATTAGATAGATGGTTTGTACAAAATCAAGAAGAAGTGGGTCCTCCACAACATCCTAATAACTATTGGGAGGACCATACTTAAATAATAGGAAAATGTTAAAGTAACATCTAGACACAAGACATATCTAAATTTATAATTAGATGAGCTAAGGCATTGGGATCCCTAGGATAGGGTTAAAGGACACTTAAAGGCTAAAGGAATAAATGTATATTATGAGCACCATCCTGGCCCTTATAAAAAAATATACACAAAGGAATATTCATTCTCTGAGGTCAAGGGGAGATTAAAGAAATACAACATCATTCTAGAAACTAAATTGATGAAGGAGCAAAAGGGAAGTGATGACATATGAAAACTAGGGCCAAGGTAATATAATTTGTAAGGAAGTGCACCTTTCAGACCTCCTTTATCCCAAATCACAAGTAGAGCCTAATATTGAGGCATAAATTGATCAAAGGCCATAAGAAAGGAGGCCTGATGAGATATCATCATCTTCAACCCATGTTGAGGAATAGGGATCACCAGTTGAATAAATTCACATGATAGCATTAGACCTTAGGGTGATAATTGAAGATGATTTGAAGAATTTATCCAATTCTTATGGGTCCTATTATCATCTAGAATTACACCCTGAGATAATTAGGGAGATTGTTTAAGTCTCCTCACTCAAACCTTGGTTGAACAATAGAAACAACCCTAGGATATGAGTCACTTATATTAGGGATAAACCTTTAGAGTAGGATGAATTTATCTTTGATACTCATGTAAAACTAAAATCAAGCCTAATTCTTCACGGGAAAATGGTTAGAAATAGAGAGGGATCCTAATAAAATTAAAAGGTGATGTACCAAACTAAAGTGGACACTCACATAAGTTTGAACCTACACTAGATTATCAAAATATAACCATGACTTACTCAATCTCACAATCTTACCAATTACATAAATATTTCATAAAATAGGTCCTAAACAAAATAAAAATCTAGACCTACAATTTATCTTGAAGACATCTTCAAAGAGGCAAGCATAACGAAAACAAACTAGGAATATTATCCTTCACAAATTTACCATATACAAGCATATTAAACATTGATTAAAGACAAGAGACAAACAAAATATTGATATTAATAATTTCAAAATGTAGTTATTACAATATTTTGATAGGGTTTAACCTTATCAAATGAGCACACTTTGTAGTAGTCTTGATGAGTATCTGTCTCAAAAAGAAAATGCTAAAATTTATAAAAGCTGATAAGCCTTACCAAGGGAAAGAGACTAGGCTATATAGAAGAAGAAAGATAGCCCAAAATGATGGGAAAGCATGTTATCAAAAAAATAACACATATCTTGGATCATTAAATGAAATTTATCCACCACATTTCAGTCCTTATCTAATAGAGAATTGACACCCTTTTGATCAATAAAAATGTTCTATTTGAGTGAGAAGGTCCTCAGAGGCCTCAAGGATGCATTAAATGCTTCTATCTATAGTCCCAAATATTAGATATTTCCTTGATCCTTCATTCTAATTCTTAATTGAAGACAAAACTTTATGATCATGGACCTGACTAAAACATGGTGTACTGCCCTTTAAGTAGTTGCTTGTCGAGATAATCAGCTACACTGAAGATTAAAAATACTTTACATTAATTATACTTCTAATTTATTTTCATCCTTAGATCATACCCCTATCTATAAGTGGAAAACTAATTTTATATTCTTATTTTTCCTATAGTTTCCATATTATTATAGACCTATAGAAAATATAACACTTTCCTATATTATAATAGGTCTAAAAGACCCATCCTTTCTTTGTAGAGACCCATGCCTGTACATGCATACATGGATCTTATTGAAAATACTAATTTTTTTGTAAGAACAAGTTTGTTTGAGAAAAATATGAACCATAGGTCTATATGATAACCTTAATGGTGATCCCTACATGTTCTTTGCATCCCACTACATTACTTGGGCCATACCATAAATTTTGAATTAGTTCTAATTGCATTAGAAGACCTTATAAAACTCTGGGTTTCATAGTTGAAAAAATATTTCCAACCTTCATCAAGAATCTTGGGCTTAACTTTAATTTAATTGGTTATCAAAAATTGACTCAACTCATTAATGAGTTGACTCCACTCATTCTATCCATTTTAATTCATGTGAAGGCCCATAGATCATTGGTATCTTATCAGTTAAACTCACCCTTGACACTTTTCATGTATATATTTACTTCTGAGATTGACTAACTCTTTGACCATCACTCATTTTTAGATCTAAATAAATGATACAATATGGGCTGTTAATTTGTTGGGACCCACTATTTGAATTTCAATGGCCATTTTCTAAAGCTTGAAGTTGACATCCTCACCCCTATTGAATGAAATTCACATGACCATCATTTAAGGCTGCATGACTATCAAATTTATGCTTAGTAGGGTTATATTATTTTGTCTTTAAATTTGGCATTGGCATGAACATCCCATATTGTAGGACCATTTTCAAAGGCTCATAACTTGAAGGGTAAAAGTCTTGGATGACTCAAAATTTTAGGAGATGTTCCTAAGGTAAATAGGGACAAACCCATTTGATTTTTTAGTCCTATGAGATTTATAGGAGAATATATTAGAGGACATATCTTATATATCCATATCTATTCCACATGACATCATGGTAATAATCGAAGTATTGGCTATGTATGGTAAATTTAGCAAATCCTACATTAGGAGCCAACTTTTCCCATACATATATTTCATTGCACTACATCACATAATATGAAACATGGCACATATGAACAAGGCTCCAAAATGAATAGACCCATATGATTTATTATTCTTGACTCATCCATATGTGTGAGATCTATCACCATGAAAATGTCTACTTTGCTTAAATAAGACCTAGAAAACACATTTAGGAATGCTTTGGGGGGTGACTTTGTATGCTTATTTTTGATGTGGGTTTCATACAAACTATAGTATAATGAGGTAACCTTTAACATTTTAGGATCTCAATAGAGGTAAACTCATCTTTAGGGCAAGAGTTGTAAGTATGTGGTATATTTCAACCTATTGATGGAATAGGGGTAGAGTATGAAATTTATTGACAAGGTTTATGGATGGATGAATGTCCTTAAAATAGAGAGAATTACTACATAAGCTGGATGGGTGGTTGGATTCTAATCTAAAGTGGTTAGATCTTAATAACAAAACTCAAAAGGGAAGGTAAGGTAGGGTAGAAATGAAGATTATGTGTTTCTTAAGAATTACTTCCTTGGTTAGTTTCTGAATAGACCTATGATTTCTCAAATCTATGTCTATTGCTAGCAAAAATAATACACATGAAGTTAGACATGGATAGGAAGTCTAAGGAAATAGAGATGTAGGAAGTTCGCATGCCTTAGACAAAGGTTATTCCTTTAGGGTAGCTAATAGACACTCTTAATCAAGAGATTATGGCTCAATAAAGTAAATTATCAGGGGTAGATGTTGCACACACATAAAAATACACCAAAGAAAGCATAAATACACATTCAAAAATATAATTCAATTAGCTTGATCCATTTAATTGATATATCTATGTATCTTTTAATAGTTATTGCACATCTCAAGATCAATATATCAATCAAGAAATTAATAATCTACTCATAACTATATCACAATAAAGATTTATTGAATCATACAACCATAGAAATAATGATTAATTGCATGTAATTGGAAAGAAAATACTCAGTACACTTTATTGAAAATCAAAATTGCTCACTGCTCTATATTCCAATTTTTTTTTTACTCCTTTAATTGAGTGGGCTTATAATTTTATATATAGACTTGGGGAAGGAATTGATTCATCCTCCAAGTTCATGAAATTGATTACAAGTGTAAGTTAGAACATGTAATTCTAGAACTATCTAAGAGATAACTAGAAGCTAAAAATAAATAAATTGACTTTTCAAAAAATATGCAATGTGTGCATATACACAAAATCCAAATTTAATTTTTTATAATTATCTACTAAAAATATAAGTACATATACTATTAAAATATTATATATGAATAATATTTTATCCTATCAAGGCTTATTCATTTGAAATGTTGCATGTACTTTGGTTAGAGTGGAAGTTGATGTGGCCATTAAACCTATAGTCACACCACTGGAAGCCTACTTTTTCTTCACCTCATTAGCTTCATAAATTTTTTGGGATGATTCATGATGCTTTCATATGATGTCCAAAGTTAGTAGTGAAGGTTGACGAATTCTCTTCACCTATCCAAGGATCTTGGCATGTTCATCCTTGGTTATTTGAAATTTATTCCTAAAGATCTCAACTTTAGTGACCTTATTTTGATCCTTGTTCAAATCTAATAAAAATTCCTTAATTGATAATCCTTACAAGCTCTATTTGAATTCATCAGCTAACTTCTAGATAAGCTTGTCAAAGTTGAGCCTACTAATCAGCTTACGAATGGTGTCTTTCACCTTAGATAGATTAAGCTCATGTAAAATCTAAAGGATTTGAGCCTCATATGCCTAGTATTTAGGGACTAAATCACCAACATTATGTAACCAATATTTTTCTTCCTTCTTCCTAATGACTACTATGTTTAAGGCATTGGATGCCTTTAGTGTAGTTATTAGGTCAAGATGACTATAGAGTGAGTTGTTTGTGTAGACCACCAAAATATTTAGTATGCCATTTTCATCTCTAAGATATTTTTATAATATATTAGCTTAGCTCACATGAGGGGCCATATAAACCCTCATAAACTCCATAACTTCTAAGGCATTATAACATTTTGAAGCTGCCTCTTAGACTTTAGCTTCAATACCAGCTAGAATGTGCACTATCTTAGCCTTTTATTTAAGCTACTCCACTTCCTTATCTAGTACCTACACCTCTAATTATAGCTCTTATTGAGCTAGATATGTGTCCTCATGGATTGTAACAACAACATCCTTATGCACCTAAGCCAAGTTAGCTAGGTTTTTTTCATACAAAGGTTACCCTAGCTGTCTATTATGCCTTTTGGTAAGGGAAAACACCTCTTACATCTCCTCAAAGATGATTTGAGTTCCTTTGTAATCTTCCAATTTTCTCTTCTTGACCCTTTATATGTTATCAATTTGTGGACAAAATAATGTGGAAATGTATGAGATTACTATGATCTTAAAATATGGTAGTTGAGAGACCTTACTCCTTAAATCTACTACCTAGGGAGGAATATCAAGTTAGGATGCATCAAAGGTTATGATAATAACTTATTCGTTTGTATCCTCTTGGGTTTTCTACTATTTCTTGGGGTCCTTAGTGAGGACATCTAGAAGGGAAGGCCATATGATTTTAGACCAATCCACTCCTCCAAACTAAGGGAGTGGATAGACTATGACTATTTGATGATTGGGCTTCCTTCCCATACCAATAGTTGTCATAGTAGTTTATTCTATGGAAATGGTATTAAGAATTGGAAGCATGATTTGGGTGGATTGAATGTGGAGTTGGAAAGTGGCCAAAGTTATTTTCACCTTCCTAGACACCTTTTTATTAAGGTCTCTAACCATGGATGTACCAGTAGGAATAGAAGGAATTGATGTGGAGAACGATATGGAAGTAGATAAAAAAGTGGGAATAGTAGTAGTGGAGGTGGAATTAATAGATCTGTGTACTTCTATAGAGGTAAGTTTCTCAAAAATACATACAAAAGATAAGGCAAAACTAGCAAAATAATGGGTACCTTGAAGAGAGAGCTCTACATGCTCCACTTGGAGGCTCATAGCCATGGATATTTCCAACTTGGTTTCCTCATCAGAATCATATTCAATATATTTGATAATAACCATGTCTCCCCTAGCTGGTTATGAATGTGGAAGCTAAGAGGATAAGCCCTATGAGGCCTCTATTATGGGACTACCCATGGGAGTCCTAGGTTTCCTCATATAAACTAGGGGGTCCTTGCCTGAGTGGGGGAGTCTAAGGGTGATGATGCTCTAGGAGTCACTACCAAAATAGATGTAATAATTGACACTTAGGTAGAACTTGAAGTAGCATCTTCTTATGTTTTCCCTTCCTCATCAAAGTCAAAGTTGATGAGGTCTCCCACTTATCCACCCCTGGCTTCACTAGTCTTAGGTAGGCCAAGTTCCTTATTTATTACTTTTCATTTCAACTTTAAAGGGAGTCCTTACGAGGAGGAATAATCTTGGTCCCTAGATTACTCCATAGAATATCCCCTCCAAAACTCTAAATGTTTCCATCCCTTGAAGAGTGCCCTTTTACTATCTAACTCCCTGGTGGAGACTAAAGGATCTTTTTGGATCATCCTTAGATGGTCCTCCTATATCTCAATAATTTATGCTCGCTCTAACACTTAATCTAACTTAAAATTTAAAAATATAAAATCATAATCATAAGGATCAAGACTATATGAAATATTGAACACATGGATGTGTTTGTAGATAAACCTGTGTGGATCTGAGACTTAATGTGGAAGTGCAAGTAAAGGATACCTCATACATTTGCCTCTTACATCCTTGAGATGCTTTCTCATTATATAGGTCATCTTATGGTGATCAAATAACCAAAATATAAGGCTTTCTTATGCCTTGATATATCTTCCTCAATGCTCTTCCATAATTGGAAGGCAATCTCATATTTTGCCAAGTTGTTGGGAATAAACTTTGGAAGACATATGGGGCCAAACTTGCTTCCACATACCTTGATGATAGTGATGTCTAGATAGAGTAAATAATCCCCCTTCCTATTCAATTTATTTACAATGTTATGCCCAATCTAAAGCATGGGTGAGATATGAATAGCTTGCCAAATCTAAGGATAAACATCCTCAAATTTTCTTACCATGTGTTTGGTGTAGAAATAGATGTGCATGAATTAAAAATAATCACAAATACTATTCATTTTATAGTTAATGTTTGGATTCCATAATATTCCAAGGTATTTATAACATGTTCTAATGACTGCATCTAATAGATACAACATCATGAATAAATCCCCATTGGGTGTAGGTTGCCTATCCTTGTAGATAATTTTCTCCCTCAATTGTAGGCTTAGGATATCATTGAGGGCATAAGTGGCATAATTCATGAGAATCATGTATAAAAATGGTACCTAATCCAAATTGACAAAGTGGATGATATGCATACTATATAATCTTTTGATGAGCATAATTCATATATGGATTTTCGTCCTAAATTTTTCAATTAGGATATCCCCCTTGGGATTTTTCCCTTTTCATGCAATATTTTGGTCTAGAAAGACCCACAAAAATAACACATTCTCCATTAAGGTATTTGCATTGAATTACACCAAGGTGTGTTTGTCAAAGTAGGCATCTTATATGCTCAATGAAAAATATCTTCAAAAATCTAGTCTTGAGATATAAGTAACCACTGTGTTGTTGGTAGAGTGATGCAAGAACATGTCCTATAATAGCTTTTCAAAGAAGAATAAGTCTGTTAAGAGGTTGATGTAGGGCATAAATTTTGGTCTTGATGTAGTAAAATGTAGTCTTTAGCATTTGAATGCCAAAAATTCCTTCACAAACAATCTATCTTCTAATGTCATATCATCTTCAATTGAAAACAACTCCACTAAATCAATGACATCCCATAACACTAAATAATTCTTGTATTTATCTCTGAACATTGTGGCATCAAAAATTATATCAGTGAATTATATATAGTCTTTGATCAAGTATGGAGATGGTGGATTGGTACCTCAGAATGTTCTGGATGTAGATGTCATTGTTGTATGTTTCATGCTTTTCTTAATATACATGTTTCTTTTTATATATGCCTATATGTTAGTGAAAATAAATTATCTCTAGCTTGATCATTGTTTGATGTATACTTTGAAAGTACAAAATTAGTCTCTTTGTCACTAAAAAATAGAAAAAGACTTTGAACACAAGTTATATTGAATACAAATGATGACTTTCAATCACAATGGATCAACTATATATAATCTGGCATTGAATACCAGTTTATGTGACATAAATGTGCAATGTTCACCTTGGTTTTATTATTTTCATGTATAAATCAAAAAATTTAGCCTAGGTTGGTAGGGGGTCTTTAGAATATTAACAGGAAGTATTTTTTCTTTTATATTGGCTAAGTATTATGAGACTTAGTAATATTCTATATAATAAAGTGATTTAGGGTGTACATCAAAAAAATTCTTTTGGGTCTAAACCTGTAGACTAAATCTCTTAGGGGATTTGTGTTGGACAAAATGTTCAAAATAATTTCTTTTAGGGAAAAACCTCAAAGTAAGTATTCTGAAGGGATATTTTGAATGTTTATAAGGCACTTTCAATTTCCTTAAAGGGTAATTTTGATCTAAAAGGTCCACTTCATAGTGAATTTTATCCATGACAAAAGTATTGAAGGGTCTAATTTTCAAATACCAAAGGGAAATTTTTATTTCCCAAAGGGTACTTTCATTAAACTAAGGGTTCATTTCTAAATTCCCAAAGGGTAGGCTAGACAAAGCTCAAAAGGCATATATTCTCTTGGACAAAATGTTTGAAGGAATTGGCTAAGGGAAAAAAGGTTTGGGATAAAAGTCCTGAAGGGTATGTCTGAGAAGGGAAAGTGAATATAGACACTTTGAAATGTATGAATGGTCCTTTTCAAAATATCTAAAGGGTAAGTGGCCACTTTGACAATGTTCAAAAGATTGAGACAATAATCCCAAAGGGCATGTCCATGGTAAAAAGGGTCTAAAACATAAAGGATGAATGGTACTTTTCATAGGGAAAAAGGGCCAAAATAAATATCCTAAAGGATAAGTCTTGTAGGGTAAGGGGTTTAGAATAAAAGTTCTAAAGGAACTACCACATAAAAACTAAAGGGTATGTGCATCAAAAAAGTGGTCAAAAAGGGTTTAAATGTTCGATTCAAGAAAGGCCAAAGGGCTAGTTTGGAAGGACAAAGGACACTTTTAGAAAGGTTGAAGGGCTAGTTTGAAAGGTTCTAAAAGGTATTATAAATGATTCAAAGTGTCTACTTTAGGGAAAATATTTGCCTGAAGGGTCTACTTCACAAATGTTGAAGGGAACTTTTGGACTTCTAAAGGGTACTCTCATATGGTTAAGAGTCATTCCCAAATAAAGGGTAACTTTGGATAAGGTTGAAGGGATAATTCACTGGGGAACTTATTTCAGGGAAAGTGTATGCAGTCCAAAATTCTATAAGGCAAAGAGTTCGTAGGTTGAATTCCTTCAAGAGAATTATTTCAAATAAAATGTCTACAATAATTTCACAAAAATATAAGGCTTGTGAAATAGTAAGACTTAAAGAAAATAGGGTTGAGAATACCTAGAACATAACATCTAAAAAGATAGTTTGCATGAGGGATAAAAGAATTAGCTCAAAGAATATAAACCCAAAGAATTTAGCTCTACAACACACAAGTTAGTATCATAAAACACAAGGCTAATATCATTCTACCAATGAAGTGAAATGCCTTATATATTCTAGATTTTGCAAAAACATATGAAAATCACTCCATATTAAGGTTATATTTTAAAATAAAGTGGGTCCCTATTTCCTTCTAGAAATAAGGGGGATGCTAGGTACAAAAAATGGAGACTTACAAAGGGAATACTCCTGAGTATTCAAGGACCCAAAACTTTGGTCTCATAACCTTAGATCAATTCTGAAGTAGGCAATAGAAAAATACTTAAATTAGAAATATGAAATGGATTTCTAGGTTAATTCACACAACATACTTGCCTCCTAATTCCTTGGATCTATCTGTTTTAAACACATAGTTTATTTAGTTATTATTGTGATGATTTTTTAGAAGGGTTTGATGAAGCTATATGTTTCATTATAATATCTATTAATGATCATTAAATCAAATGAAGCTCAGACATTGGTCTACTTCTAGCCAAGCATACATATCCCTAACATAGATAAAATAGGTTCCTTTTCCACTCCCTCCATTGTATTTTCATCACCATGATGCATGGTACACATGTGAGCTATTTTAATTTACTTTAAATTTTATTTTTATCTTTAGAACTCATTGGTTATTTAATTAGTTTTTTCTTTTATTTTATTAAGTTTAGATTCATGTAAAAGAGAGGAGATGAAACCCTAGTGAGTTGGTATAATTATAAAAAACAAATCATTACTAGAATGTCCTTGCTAACCAAATCTAGACCCAAAATTGTCAGTTCCAAAAAGTATTTAACATGATGAGTGCATTTCAACCAATAAAATAAGAAAAATTTCTAGATTTGTATGAAGTATCCCAAGAACAACTTGCATATTCCTAATAAAAGTATTGAATTGTGACATAATTCAAAATAACCCTATGATCACTTCCCTTCATTCTAAATCTTTGAAACATAGAAATGCATCCAATCTGTAAACTAGCCCAAAATGTGTCAAGATTAATTTTCCCCTTTTCTAAAAGTCTCAAAATCAATTATTTTAGACTTTAGCTTGGTAATAAATAAAGAAAACACAATCTCAAATGCCAAACAAGAAAACAAATACAACTGATCTAGAAAGCAAGAAATTACTCTAGAAAAAACTGAAATCTAATCTAAGAAAACCAAAATATTGAAGAGTAGGATGACTAAACTAGAAATCAATAAATTTAAATAGAAAGCATGGAAAGATAATCTAGTCCTACATCTAAGCTTATCTAAATTTTCTCAGTCAATAAAGTCTATAAATGAAATAACTTTGAAGTAATGCTTTAATAACTATCCATTAACTAGATATGTAAGCTTGTTGTGTTGGAGGTATTTCAAACAAAACATGTTATTGCCCATGATTTATGAAATATGACAAGGTCCAATCCATAATAGGTCAAACTTGTCATGTTTTCCTTTATTTTCATGGGATTTATCCCATAGTAGCACTAGATCCAAAAATTTTAATGCTTTGACTTTTGCTCTTTTATCAAACCACCTTTTAACTACATCCTAGTGTTTGTTAAATGTTGGAAAGGCTTCAGTCCTTAAATCCTCCATTTAAATTATATCAAGTAATCTTGATTCTACTTTGTCATTTGGTTCTATGTAATCTTGTATGAATTGATAGGTGGGTAGCTTTAATGTGATTGGGAAAACTAGTTTATGCCCATACACTAGTAGGTAAGGCAAAGCTTTTAAGGCTTGCTTTTATCTCATCTAGTCCACCCAAAGAGAATAATTTAATAGATTATTCCAGTCCCTAGGCTTGTCCCTTGCTAAATTCTTGATTTCATCAATAAAATTATTACTTGTTAACTTTGATAATCCATTTCCTTGAAGGTAGTGGTTAGAAGCTAACCTAATTACAATATAATTGTCATGTGCCCACTCAGTGAATTCTACTAATATAAATGTAGGTCCATTATCACACAACAAAGAGATGGGTGTGTCAAATATAGTTGTTATGTTTTCCTCCAAAAATAAAAACACATATTGTGCTCTACTATTCTTTATGGTAACTAATTCTATCCACTTTGTGAAATAGTATATAGCCTTAAGCACAAATTTATGACCTATTGAGGAATTTGGGTTAATTACACCAATGAAATCCAAACCCCATTATTTAAATGCCTTCCTTCAATGATTGGTTGTAGAGAAATTTTCACATGTACTTCTCTCTTGACAAATACTTGACATTAACGGTGGTTCCTAATGTGCATATGATCATCCTTAAAAATGGTTGGCCAATAGTATCCCAACCTCAAAATTTTATGGGCTATGGTATTCCTAGTAGGGTGACCACTACCTATCTTTTGATGCAAGTTTTTTATAATTTCATTAGCCTCCTCTATATATAAACATCTAAATTAAATACCTTCATAGTTCCTTTTATAGAGGACTCCATTTATGATCATAAAATAAACATTTTTGAGACTCAAATCTATCTTTCTTTATATATTAATCTCTAGGGGCCAAGTTTCTATAAGTAAATATTAGATTATATATGTGTACCATTATCCTTTAGAAACTTGTGCTACGCATACCTCTTTAATATTTATTCAGGGATCAAGTTTAGTCATGAGATAAACACTACCCTAAAATGTAATGATCCTTTCAAGCCTAATCTCTATGTTGAACTACTGGATCGTGGCCATCCATTTGCTTTGATGCTCTCCTAGCTCATTCTATGATAGGGTGATCTTAATAGTAGTATCGAGTACAATAGTGATGGTTTTATTCTTTAAGATATAATGTCAAAATTTATTCACCACTTTGACCAAAGTGAAAATCTACTTGTAAATAATTGAATATTTTATCTTTATATCCTTGAGATTTGTGCTTATGAAGGTAATCAGATGCTCAATTTTAGCCTTATTCTATGTGATAATTGTAGTAATGGTGAGTTCTGAAGTGAATAAATATAGATAGAAATATTTTGTGAAGTATAGACTAATTATTACTAGAGCCTGAGATATGGCATCTTTTATGTCTTGAAAAGACTTTATATCTTTAGTTGTCCATTCTATTTTAGCATCTTTCTTAAGCATAACATTTAGAGGCTTGAAAATTTATACAAACCCTAAGATAAATGTCCTCATGAAGTTTATTTTCTTGAAGAATGCCTTGAGTTCCTTTTTGCTATTTGGCTTCTCAATTTTTGAAATTTCCTTAATTCTTTCTAGATAAATGGTGATCCCATATTTTATGATAATATTTTCTCCTAAATGACTCCAAATATACTTTTATTCAAGTTCAAGTAATTCCCAAACCTTGTACATATCTCAAACATAAACCATAGGTGGCTTGCATGATCCTCTCTATTCTTCAAAAACACTATGAGATCATCTATATATATGATTATACATTTTGTTTTTAGAACCTTAAAGGCATTGCCCATGGTTCTTTGAAAGGTAGCTCCTACATTGATCAAGCTAAATGACATCCTTTTGTATGTAGAATTACCCCATTTTGTGGGCAATTTTTTCTTAATTCTATCTTCAAGATGTTTTATTACATGGTTGCAATCTAAAAATCCATCCAAAAAGGACATCATTTCATAACCACTCACTATCTATATTACCTCATCTAGAGAAAGTAGAGGATAATTATCTTTCTCAAAAGTTGGGTTCATATTTTTGAAATCTACACATAATCTAATCTCACCACTCTTATTTTTAATTGAGACAAAATTGGCCACCTAGGTAGAATGTTAGACTAGGAAGATGATTTTGGCACTTAATAACTTCTCCACTTCCTTCTAAATAAGAGGCTATAGAATAGGGTTCACTAGCCTCTACCTTTGTCTGAATGGTTTGTAGTTTTTATTAAGGGGGGTTGTGTGAGTGATGACCTACACATCATACACATGAATTTCTTCATAGGTACAAGTAATAATATCATTATATTGAGTAATCAAATCTTTGACTCTTTGTATGTCCTCCATGTTGCAACTAAGACCAATATTCACATCATTTGGGTTATGATCATCTCCTAAATTTTCCCTTTTTAAGTCTAATACATTGACCTTAGGTTATTTGAGCTACTACAACAGAGGGTATAAGTTGAATGGTCTTTCCAAGGAGACTATGCTAGCTATAATTAAATTTTATTTAAGTTGTAAAATGTTCTCTTTGTCTATTTCTTCTTGACAAAAATGGTTAATGTCCTTGTCATCAATGATTTGGGACTTGAAATACCTTGAAGTATTTAAGAATTAGAGAATCTACTGATCATCATTGAAGACCTAGAAATTTTCTAAATTATCTAGAATAGAGGTACAAGGAACAAATTCAATAGAAAATCTCCTTACCTCAGACCTCTACAATGGCTCGAGATTAGTAGTAGGAATAACTAGTGAATCAGTGGCCTAATTTTACTCTTTTTGAGAGTGATACAACATTGAAAGCTTCAAATATCTCAATTATATCACATGATATATGCTTATATATCTTTAAATAGGATAATTTGTATTGTTATTTATTTCTTACTTGGTGAAATACCAACTCTAAGTCATCAGATACCTTTAACTGCTTTAAATTGTTCTTTAGTACAAAATATAATATTAGGATTAGAGCTTCATACTTAGATCTATTATTAGTACATGGAAATTAAAAAGTATAAGATACCAAGAAATTCTTACCTTGAAGACCAATTAACTCAATTCCTACACTTGATCCTTACTTGGACCTAGCTCCATAAAAATGCATAGTCTATAGTTGACTTGAACCTTTAGGTTCTGGGTTTTGCGTTTGATTGTGAGAGGTAAAAGTATAAATTCCAAATGTGGGAGATTCATAGTTTAATTATTCATTTTTGACATTGTATTCTATGATGGGATATTTCATTCTTGGCTCTCTATCATAATATGATCTAGTTTGTAACTCCTCTCTATGGAAACCAGATGTGTGAGAAGTCTGTGAAGAGATATCCATTGAGAATTTTGACCAATATTTGCTCAATAATAATTTTTAACCTTTTGGTGTGTCCACCACCAAGATATTGATATTCATCTATACTCTTAGTTCTAATGTTACTTAGATGCACACATTGTTTAGTTCTCCCACTATTGGTACTACCATTTTATTTAGTTGAGAGACTGATCTCTTTGAAGGGCTTGGGGTGAGACTAAGAATTTTACATATGGAGGTAGGCATAACATTTATATATTCTCTAAAATCATCTAAATAGTTATGAATATTTTTATTAAATGCTCTAATTTTTAGCAAAAATGGTGGTACTTCAAGTTTACTCTTGTAATTGACATTGACATCAACAACCTTTGCTTTGTCTATAGCCACTCTAGTTCTTTCCATGGGGGTCTTTATAGTAATGGACTTCCATAAAAAATCCTTTTTCTAAATGATTTTGGCTAATTCAAAGAGAGTTATATTTTCCTTAATCTTCTTCATATCCTCTAATATATTATATCCTCCTTTACTTGATTCTTCCTTATTTGGCAATTGATCATTCCCTTTTGGAGGAGGTGGATTGTTATCTGCTTTGGGATTTTGAGGAATTGCCATGGTATTTGGAGGTGTCAAGGTAGTAAGAGAATTCTTGTTCCTTAAGTTATATGCACCTCTATGGAACTATTGGAAAGCATGAACTTCATCTATATTATCTTCTAGTTAATTTTCATCTTCTCCTAAAAAGGGAAATTTATGAGTCTCAAAGAACATGGATATGATAGAAGATCTAATATCCTGATGAGATTTTGGTGGGTTATTCATCTGATCTTACCAAGTTAATTTTCTCTAAAATATCTTGAATGTTATACAAAACTCAATGCAATTGATCTCACTATGTTGGGGTGTATTATGTATTCTGCACCAATTTGGGAGAGTCATTTCAATGATGTTGATTTTTGGGATCTTGACAGGTTGCTCCATGTTATTTTAAACCCTATTAGATGGCCTATTATATCTTTGGAACATGTTATTCTAGTTACTAGTTTGGGTATTAGTGTTTCCCATCTTTCATTACATATTCAAAAATTTGTTGCTCAACTTCTTAACCATCTTTTGAATATAATCCAATTCAACTTTTATGGAATCCATGACCTATAGAATAACCATAAGAAGTGATGATACATGTTAGTTCTTTTATTAACTATTGATTAGTATGTGATTATTTATGTACCCAAAATTTGGTTGTGTTGTCTATGTTAGTGGAGATAGTGTGTACAATTGATTCTAAACATTCTATTTCACATTTGGTACTAGATTGAGCATTGGAAATACATTATTGATGTTAGGTACCCTTAGTGTCTATAGGTTGAGATTTATATCAATACTAATATCCTCCATGAATGCCAATGTCAAAGTATTGTTAGCAAGTGCTCTTCTTAGCAATATGGTGATGATAGGGGGCATTCTTATACATATCCAATGCTAATGTTGGTTCTAGTATATATCTCAAACTAAACCAGTTGTACATATTTTTCCATCTTATGTTGAAAACACATATGGGCTCATTAGGTTCCCTCTTCATACTGGTGAAGTGTTGATATACCAATCCAAGATTGGTGACCTATCCAAACTACAGAAGAAAAACCATTTGACATTCCTCCCAATTGGTGTTGGAGTTTTCCATTAGATTCAAATACCAATCATAAGTAGCATACATTAAATTAAAATGGAATAATCAACATGGAACATCTTCATCAAATACATTTATTAATCTTAAATAAACTTTAACATATTTGATATGCTCTTTCGTGATTCTAAGCCCTGAGGGAGAAAAAGATGGTAGATATTTTTCTAGATTCTAGGGTAAATCATGTACATCCCCCATGATAGGAATGGTAAATCCAACTAACCAAGGATATTATTCAGCCATTGGTTGATTAATAGGTAAAGGGTTATTTACAAGTAAAGGGTGCCCTAGTGGGGGTGGATTATTCTGCACTGGAGCTATTGACATAGCTCTAGGTCTCCTATGACTTGTCAAGGGTGATGCTAATAAACTAGCCTAGGAATTGGCTAGTCACTCTCTTAAGTGACTCTAGTGAAACTCTATGTAAGGACTAACCTCTATTATTAGGGGGAATTCATACCCTCCTAAGACTAGCAAAGTATTATTGATATGGGTTTCATGCACACTACAGTCAAACAAGGTAACCTCTAATGTTTTAAGATCTCAATGGAGGTGAACGCCTTTCCATGGCACAAGTTACATGTATGAATTATATTTCAATTTATTTATGGAATAGGGGTGGAGTATGTATGTTGTTTACAAGGTTTTTTGATGTAGGCATGGCCTTCTAATAGAGTGAATGTATATGTGAGTTGGATAGGTGGTTGGAATCTAATCTAAAGTGAGTCGATCTTAATAACAAGACTCAAAAGGGAAGGAAAGGTAAGGTAGAAAATAATATTCCATATTTATTAAGAATTAATTCCTTGGTTTGTTTTCGAATAGACCTATGCTTTCTCAAATCTATGTCTGTTGCTAGCAGCAATAATACACATGTAGTAAGACATAGATAGAAAGTCTAAGGAAATAGAGATGTAGGAAGTTCACACACCTCAAACAAAGGTTTCTCCTTTTGGGGTAGATATTTCACATCCTTAATCAAGAGATTATGGCTCAAGAAAGTGAATTATCTGGGGTAGATTTTGCACACACATAAAAAACTACACCAAAGAAAGCATAAATACACATTCTAAAATATAATTAAATTAGCTTGATCCATTCAATTGATATATCTACATATCTTTTAATAGTTATTGCACATCTCAAGATCAGTATATCAATCAAGAAATAAATAATATACTCAAAAATATATCACACTAAATATTTATTGAATCATACAACCATAGAAATAATGATTAATTACACATATTTGGAAAGAAAATACTTAGCACACTTTGCTGACAATCAAAATTGCTCGCTGCTCTATATTCCAAATTTTTTTGACTCCTTTAATTGAGTAGGCTTATAATTATATATATAGACTTTGAGAAGGATTTTCCTCATCCTCCAAGTTCATGAAAGTGATTACAAGTGTTAGTTAGAACATATAATTCTAGAATTGTCTAAGAGATAACTAGAAGCTAAAAATAAATAAATTGACTTTTCAAAAATTATGCAGTGTGTGCATGCACACAAAATAAAAATTATTTTTTTATAATTATCTACTAAAAATATAAGTACATAGGTTATTACAAAATTATACATGCATAATATTTTAGCTTGTCAAGGCTTATTCATTTGAAATGTTGCATGTATTTGGTTGGAGTGGAAGTCATGTGGCCATTGAAGCTATAGTTTCACCACTAGAAGCCTACTTTTTCTTCACCTCATTAGCTTCACATAATTTTTGGGATGATTCATGATGATTTTTTATGATGTCCAAATTTAGTAGCAAAGGTTGATGAATTCTCTTCATCTATCCAAGGAGCTTGGCATGTTCATCCTTAGTTATTTTAAATTTATTCTTGAAGATCTCAACTTTAGTGACTTTCTTCTGAGCCTTTCTAAACTTTGCTATAAATTCATTAATTGATAATAATTTCAAGGTATTTTTGAATTCATCAGCTAACTTTTGGATAAGCTTTTCAAAATTGAGCCTACTAATCAGCTTACCAATGGAATCTTTCACCTTAGAAAGATTAAGCTCATGAAAAAGCTAAAGGATTTGAGACTCATGTGCCTAGTATTTAGGGACTAAAGCACCAATTTTATGTAACCAATCTTTTTATTCCTCATACCTAATGACTACTAGGTTCAAGGCATTAGATGCCTTTAGTGTAGTTATTAGGTCAAGATGACTATAGAGTGAGTTGTCTATGTAGACCACCAACATCTTCAATATGTCAGTCATCTCTTAGAGAGTTAAATAATAGATTAGCTTGGATCACATGAGGGGCCATCTCAACCCTCATAAAATCCATATATTCTAAGGCATTGTAACATATTGAAGCTACCTCCTAGACTTTAGCTTCAATACCAGCTAAAATGTACACAATCTTAGCCTTTTCTTGAAGCTACTCCACTTCCTTCTCTAGCACCTACAACTCTAATTCTATCCCCTACTAAGCTAGCTCTATGTCATCATGGATTGTAACTACAACATCCTTATGTACCGAAGCTAGGTCTACTAGATGTTTTTCATACAAGGGTTACCCTAGCTATCTATTCTATAATTTGGTAAGGGAAAACACCTCTTACATCTCCTCAAAGATGATTTGAGTTCCTTTGTCATCTTCTAATTTTCTCTTATTAAACCTTTATATGTTACTAGTTAGAGGATAAATCAATTTGGAAATGGATGAGAGTTATATGATCTTAAAATATGGTAGTTGAGAGGCCTTACTCCTCAGATCTATTACCCAAAGAGGAATATCAAGTTGGGATACATCAAAGGTTGTGGTAGTAAATAATTTATTTGTATCCTCTTAGGCTTTTTTTTACATCTTGGGGGCCTTGGTGAGGACATATATAAGGGAAGGCCATATTATTTTAGACCAATCCACTCCTCCAAACTAAGGGAGTGGATAGACTATGACTATTTGAGGATTGGGCTTCCTTTACTAATAGTTGTCATAGTAGTTTTTTCTATGGAAGTGGTAGTAGGAAGTGGAAGGTTGATTTGGGTGGATTGAATGTGGATTTGTGCGGTGGTAAAAGTTTTTTAACCTTCTTAGACACATTTTTATTGAGGCCTCTCACTATGGAGGTGCCAGTAGGAATAAAAGCAATTGATGGAGTGAATGAGATGGAAGTAGATACAAAAGGGGGAATAGTAGTAGTAGAGGTGGAAGGAATGGATGTGGGGACTTCTATAGAGGTAGCTTTATAAAAAATACATATAGAAGATAAGGGAAAACTAGTAAAAGACTAGGTACCTTAAAAAGAGAGCTCCACAAGATCTAATTGGAGGCTCATAGAATTGGCTATTTCTAGTTTGATTTCTTCATCAAAATAATCTTCAATGTCCTTGATAATAGCAATGTCTCCCCTAGCTAGTTATAAATGTGGAAGCTGAGTGTACAAGCCCTATGATGCCTCTACTATGGTACTACTTGTGGGAGTCTTAGGTTTCCTCTTATAAACTAGGGGGTCCTTGCCTGAGTTGGGTTATCTAATGGTAATGATGATCTAGGATTTACTAATAAAATAGATGTAACAATTGACACTTAGGTAGAACTTGTAGCAGGATCTTCTTATGTTTTCTATTCCTCATCAAAATTAAGGATGATGGGGTCTCCCACTTGTCCTCCCTTGGCTTCACTAGGTTTGGGTAGGCAGGTTCCTTCTTTACTACTTTCAATTTCAATTTTAAAGGGAGTTCTTAGGAGGAGGAGGCATCTTGGTCCTTGGAATAATCCTTAGACTATCCCCTCCATAAATCTAAATGTTTCCATCCCTTTAAGAGTGTCCTTCTACTATCTAACTCCTTGGTGGAGACTGAAGGATCTTCTTGGATCATCTTTAGGTGGTCCTCCTATAACCTAATAATTTATGCTTACTCTAACACTTCTTCATCTGACTTAACATTTAAAAATATTGAATCATAATCATAGGGATTACCATGTGTTGGTGTAGAAATAGATGTGCATGAAATTATTACCATGCCTATTCATTTTATAGTTAGTGGCTAGAGTCCATAATGTGCCAAGGTCTTTATAACATGTTCCCATGACTGCATCTAATAGATACAACATCATAAATAAATCCCCATTAGGTGTAAGATGCATATCCTTGTGGATAATTTTCTCCCTCAGTCGTAGGCTTATGATCTCATCGAGGGCATGCATGGCATCATGCATGAGAATAATGTACAAAAATGGTACCTAATCCAAATTAACAAAGTTGATGATATGCATACTATATAATCTTTTGATGTGCACCATTCATATGTGGATCCCCATCCTAAATTTGTCAATTGGGATAGCCCCCTTGGGATTCTTCCCTTTCCATGCAATACTTTAGTTTAGAAGGAGCCATGACAATAACTCCTTCTCCATCAAAGTATTTGCATTGAATTACACTAAGGTGTGTTTGTCAAAGTAGGCATCCTGTATTATCAATGATAAACATCTTTGAAAATCTAGCCCTGAGATGTAAGTAACCACTATGTGTTTCTATAGTGATGCAAGAACATGCCCTATAATAGATTGTTAGAGAAGAATAAGTCTCTTAAGAGGTTGATGTAGGGCATCATTTTTGGTTTTGATGTAGTAAAATGTAGTCTCTATCATTTGAATGCCAATAATTCCTTCACAAACAATCTATCTTCTAATGTCATATCATCTTCAGGTGAAAACAACTCCTCTAAATCAATGACATCCCATAACAATAAATAATTCTTGTATTTATCTTTGAATGTTGTGGCATCAAAAACTATATCAATGAGTTATATAAAGTCTTTGATCAAGTATGGAGATGGTGGATTGGTACCTTAGAATGTTTTATATGTAGATGCCATTTTTGTATGTTTCATGCTTCTCTTAATATACATGTTTCTTTTTATATATTCCTATATGTTAGTGAAAATAAATTATCTCTAGCTTGATCATTGTTTGATGTATACTCTAAAAGTAAGAACTCAGTCTCTTTGTCACTACAAAATAGCAAAAGACTTTGAACACTAGTTATATTGAATACAAATGATGACTTTCAATCATAATGGATCAACTATATAGAATCCTACATTGAATACCTATTTATGTGACATAAATGTGCAATGTTCACCTTGGTTTTATGATTTTCATGTATAAATAAAAAAATTTAGCCCAAGTTGGTAGGGGTCTTTAGAATATTAATGAGAAGTATTTTTTATTTTATATTGGCTAAGTATTATGAGACTCAGTAATATTTTGTATAATAAAGTGATTTAGGGTGTACATCAAAAAAATGCTTTTCGTTATACACCTGTAGACTAAATCTTTTAGGGGGTTTGTGTTGGAAAAAATGTTCACAAATATTTATTTGAAGGATTCATTTAGGAAAAAGTCTCAAAGTATTTATTTTTAAGGGATATTTCAAAGGTCTAGAAGGCACTTTCAATTTCCTTGAAGGGTAATTTTGATCTAAAAAGTCTACTTTGTAGCACATTTTATCCATGATAAAAGTCTTAAAGGGTATATTTTAAAAATGTTGAAGGGAAATTTTGGTTTCTCGAAGGGTACTTTCATACAACTAAGGGTTCATTTCCAAAGTCCCAAAGGGTAGTCTACAAAAATTTCAAAGGGCATATATTCTCTTAGACAATGTTTGAAGGAATTGCCTAAGGGAAAAAAGGCCCGAGATAAAAGTCTTGAAGGGTATGTCTAAGAAGGGTAAGGGCATATGGAGACTTTGAAATGGTTTAAAGGTCATTTTCAATATATCTAAAGGGTAAGTGGCCACTTCAAAAAGGGTCAAAGGATTTAGATAATAATCCCAAAGGGTGTGTCCATGGCAAAAAGGGTCCAAAACATAAAGGTTGAATGGCACTTTTTGTAGGGAAAAAGGGCCAAAAGAAATATCTTGAAGGATAAGTCCTGTAGGGTAAGCGGTTTAGAACAAATTTTTTGAATGGCCTATCACACAAAACCCAAAGGGTATGTGCCTCAAAATAAGTGATCGAAAAGGGGTTAAATGGTTAATTTGAGAAAGGCCAAAGGGATAGTTTGGAATGACAAAGGACACTTTTAGAAAGGCTAAAGGGCTAGTTTGAAAGGTTTAAAAGGGTAGTATAAATGATTCAAAATGTCTACTTCAAGAAAAAAGTTTGCCTAAAGGGTCTACTTCATAAATGTTAAAGGCACTTTTAAACTTCTGAAGGGTACTCTCATTTGGTTAAGGGGCATTCCCAACTAAAGGGTAAATTTGGATAAGGTCAAAGGGATAATTCATTAGGGAACTTATTTCAGGGAAAGTGTATGCCATCCAAAAAAATTTAAGGAAAAGAGTTCATAGGCTAAATTCCTTCAAGAGAATTATTTTAGACAAAATGTCTGCAATAATTTCACAAAAATATAAGGCTTGTGAAATAGTAAGCTTGAACAAAACTAGGGTTGAGAATACCCAAAACATAACATCCAAAAAGATAGTTTGCATGACGGCTAAAAGAATTAGCTCATAGAATATAAACCCATAGAGTTCATCTATATAATACACAAGTTAGTCTCATAAAACACAAGGCCAATATCATCCTGCCAATGAAGTGAAATGCCTTATATATTCTAGATTTTGAAAAAACATATGAAAAGGACTTCATATTAATGTTATATTTTGAAATAAATTGGGTCCCTATTTCCTTATAGAAATAAGGGGGATGTTGGGTACAAAAAATGGTGACATACAAGGGGAATGCTCCTGAGTATTTAAGGAACTAGAACTTTGGTCTCGTAACCTTAGATCAATTTTAAAGTAGGCCATAGAGAAATATTTAAATTAGAAACATGAAATGGATTCCTAGGTTAATTCATACAACATACTTGCCTCCTAATTCCTTGGATCTCTGTGTCTTAAACATGTAGTTTATTTATCTCTTATTGTGATGAGTTTTTAGAGGGTTTTGATGAAGCTATATGTTTCATTCTAGTATCTGTTAATGCTCATTAAATCAAATGAAGCTCAGAAATTGCTCTACTTCTAGCCAAGCATACATAGCCATGATAGAGATAACTTAGGTTTCTTTTCCACTCCCTCCATTGTATTTTCATAACCATGATGCATGGTACATTGATCTTATTTCATCATGTGAGCTATTTTAATTTTCTTTTGATATTTTGAACTCGTTGGTTATTTTTTTTCTTTTTTCTATTATTTTATTAAGTTTGGATTCATGGAAAAGAGAGGAGATAAAACCCCAGTGAATTGGTATAATTATAAAAAACCAATCATTACTAGAATGTCCCTGCTAGCCAAATCTAGACCCAAAATTATCAGTTTCAAAAAATATTTAACATGATGAGTGCATTTAATCTAATAAAATAAGAAAAATTTATAAATTTTTATGAAGTATCCCAATAACAACTTGCATATTCTTGATAAAAGTATTGAATTTTGACATAATTCAAAATAACCCTATGATCACTTCCCTTCATTCTAAATCTTTGAAACACAGAAATGCATCCAATCTGTAAACTAGCCCAAAATGTGTCAATATTAATTTTCCCCTTTTATACAAGTCTCAAACTCAATTGTTTAGGATTTTAGCTTGGAAATAACTAGAAAAAACACAACCTTAAATGCCAAAGAAGAAAACAAATATAACTAATCTAAAAAGTAGGAAATTACTCTAGAAAGCACTGAAATTTAATCAAAGAAAACCAAAATATTGAAGATTAGGATGACTAAAATAGAAAGAAATAAACTTAACTAGAAAGAATGGAAAGATAATCTCGTCCTACATCTAAACTTATCTAAATTTTCTTAGTCAGTAATGTCTACAAATGGAACAACTCTAAAGTAATGCTTTAAGAACTGTCCATTAACTGGATATGTAAGCTTGTTGCCTTGGAGGTCTTTCAAACAAAATATGTTATTGCCCATGATCTATGAAATATGATAGGATCCAATCCATAATGTGTCAAACTTATCATGTTTTCCTTTATTTTCATGGGATTTATCCCATAGTAGCACTAGATCTAAAATTTTGAATGCTTTGACTTTTGCCCTTTTATCAAACCTCCTTTTAACTACATCCTAGTGTTTGTTAAATGTTTGAAAGGCTTCAATCCTTGAATCCTCCATTTCTATTAAATTATTTAATATTGATTCTAATTTTTCATTTGGTTAAATGTAATCTTGTATGAATTTATAGGTCGATAGATTTAATATGATGGGGAAAACTAGTTTATGCTCATACACCAGCAGGTAAGGCAAAGCTTTCAAGGCTTGCTTGTATCTCATCTAGTCTACTCAAAGAGCATACTTTAGTATATTATTCTAGCCCTTAGGCTTGTCCCTTGTTGATTTATTGATTGCATCAATCAAATTTTTATTTTTTTACTCTACTAATCCATTTCCCTAAAGACAGTGGTTAGAAGTTAACCTGATTATAATCTGATTGTCATGTCCCCACTCAGTGAATTCTACTGATATAAATGTAGGTCCATTATCACACACCAAAGAGATGGGTGTGTCAAATCTAGTTGTTATGTGTTCCTCCAAAAATAAAATCACATTTTGTCCTCTACTATTTATTGGAGTAACTACTTCTATCCACATAGTGTAATAGTATATAGCCTTAATCACAAATTTATGACCTATTAAGTAATTTAGGTTAATTACACCAATCAAAACCAAACCCCATTGTGCAAATGGCTTTCCTTCAATGATTGGTTATAGAGGAATTTTCACGTGTACTTCTCTCTTGACTAATACTTGGCATTAATGGTGTGTCTTGACATGCATATGATCATCTTTGAAAATGGTTGGCTAATAGTATCCCAACCTCAAAATTTTATGGGCTATGGTATTCCCAGTAGGGTGACAACTACCTATCTTTTGATGCAAGTTTTTCAAAATTTTGTTAGCCTCATTTGTATATACACATCTAAGGTAAATACCTTCATAGTTCCTTTTATAGAAGACTCCATTTTTTATCAAAAAATAAGCGTCTTTGAGACTCAAATCTATCCTTCTTCATCTACTAATCTCTAGGGGGAAAGTTTATATAAGTAAATATGGGATTATATATGTGTATAATTATCCTTTAGAAACTTGTGCTACAAATACCTCTTCAATAGTTATTCAGAGATCAAGTTTAGTCATGAGATGAACAATGCCCTAAAATCTAAGGATCCTTACAAGCCTAATCTCTATGTTGAACTCTTGGAGCTTGGCCATTCATTTAATTTTATGCTCTCCTATCTCATTCTATGATAGGGTGATCTTGATAGTAGTATTGGGTACAATAGTGATGATTTTATTCCTTAAGATATAATGTCAAAATTTCTTCACCACTTTGACCAAAGTGAACAACTACATGTTGATCATAAAATATTTGATATTTACATCCTTGAGATCTATTATTATGAAGTTAATAAGATGATCAATTTAAGCCTTCTTTTATGTGATAATTGTAGCAATGTTGTGTTCTAAAGTGAATGAATATAGATAGAAATATTTTATGAAGTCTAGACTAATTAGTACTAAAGCCTGAGATAAGGCATGTTTTATGTCTTGAAAAGACTTTATAGCTCTAGTTGTCCATTCTATTTTAGCATCTTACATGAGTATAGAATTTATAGGCTTGATAATTTCTAGGAACCCTAGGATAAACTTCATCATGAAGTTGATTCTCCTGAAGAATGCCTTGAGTTCCTTTTTTGTATTTGGTTTTTAAATTTTTAAAATTGCCTTGATTATTTATAGATCAATGGTGATCCCATATTTTATGATAATATTTCCCAATATTTTCACCTCAATGACACCAAATATACTTTTATTCAAGTTTAATTCAATCCCAAACCTTGTACATCTCTCAAACATAAACCATAGCTGGCTTACATGATCCTCTCTATTGTTCAAAAACACTATGAGATCATCTATATAGATGATTATGAATTTTCTTGTTAGTCCCTTAAAGGCATTGTACATGGTGCATTGAAAGGTAGATCCTACATTGATCAGGCTAAATGACATCCTTTTGTATGCATAATTACCCCATTTTATGGTAAAAATTGTCTTCATTCTATCTTTAGGCTGTAGTTGTACATGGTTGCAATCTAAATATCCATCCAAAAAGGACATCATTTCATAACCACTCAGTATATGTATTACCTCATCTAGAGAAGGTAGAGGATAATTTTCACTCTCAAAAGTTGGGTTCATATTTTTTAAATCTACACATAATTTGATCTCACCACTCTTCTTTCTAATTGAGACCAAATTGGCCACCTAGGTAGAATTTTATATTGGGAAGATGATTTTGTCACTTAAAAACTTCTCTACTTCCTTCTAAATAAGAGGCTATAAAATAGGGTTCACTAGCCTCTACCTCTGTCTAAATGGTTTATAATCTTACTTCAGGGGGATTGTGAGTGATGAAATCTAGGTCATACTTCTTAAGGTCTTCATAGGTACAATAAATAATGTCCTTATATTGAGTAATCAAATCTTTAACTCTTTGTCTTTCCTTCATGGTGCAACTAAGATGAATATTCACATAATGTGGGTTACGGTCATCTCCTAAATTTTCCCTCTTGAAGTCTAATTCATCGACCTAGGGTTATCCAAGCTACTATGTCAGAGGGTCTAAGTTGAATGGTATTTACAAAGAGACTAAGCTAGCTATAACTCAATTTTATTTAAGTTGTAAAATGCTCTTTTTGTCTATTTATTCTTGACAAAAATGGTTAATGTCCTTGTCATCGATGATTTGGGACTTGAAATCCCTTGAAGTATTTAAGAATTTTATAATCTACTGATCAACACTAAAGACCTTGAAATTTTATACATTATATAGAATAAAGGTACAAGGAAAAAATTCAATAGAAAATATCCTTACTTCAGACCTCTACAATGGCTCGAGATTGGTAGTAGGAATATCTAGTGCATCGATGACCTAATTTTACTCTCTCAAGAGTGATAATACATTAAAAGCTTAAAATAACTTAATTAGATCACATGATCTATGCTTATATCTCTTTAAATAGGATATATTATATTATTACTTGTTTCTTACTTAGTGAACTACCAACTCTGAGTCATCAAATACCTTTATCTACTTTACATTGTTCTTTAGTATAAACTATAATCCTAGGATTAGAGCTTCATACTTAGCTCTATTTTTTGTACATGGAAATTGCAATGTGTAAGCTACCAAGAAATTCTTACCTTGAAGATAAATTAAATCAATTACTACATATAATCCTTGCTTGGACCTAGCTCCATCAAAATGCATAGTCCATAGTTGATTTGAACCTTCAAGTTCTAGATTTTGTGTTGGATTTTGAGTGGTAAAAGTATAAATACCCAATGTGGGAGAGTCATACTTTACTTCTCCATTTTTGACATTGTATTTTATGATGGGATATTTCATTATTGTCTCTCTATCATATTCTAATATGGTTTGTAACTTCTCTCCATGGCAACCAAATGTGTGATAAGTCTGTGGAGAGATATCCATTAGCATTTTTGACCAATCTCTACTCAAAAATAATTTGTAACCTTTTGGTATGTCTACCACCAAGATATAGATAGTCATCTATACTCTTGTTTATATTGTTACTTGGATGTGCATGTTATTTAGTTCTCCCACTATTGGTACTACCATTTTATCTAGTTGAGAGATTGATCTCTTTGAAGGGCTTGGGGTGAGATCAAGATATTTAAATATGGAAGTAGGCATAACATTTATAGATGCTCCAAAATAAACCAAACAATTATGAATATTTTTATCAAATGATCTAATTGTCAACAAAAATGGTAGTACTTTAGCCTTACTCTTGTAAATGGCATTGGCATTAACAACCTTTGCTTTATCTATAGCCACTCTAGTTATTTCCATGGGGGTATTTCAAGTAATGGACTTCCATAAAAACTCTTTTTGCTCAATTATTTGGGCTTACTCAAGGAGAGTTATATTTGCCTTAATATTCTTCATATCTTCTAATATATTGTATCCTCTTTTACTTGATTATTCCTTATTTGGTAGCTAATCATTCCCTTTTAGAGGAGGTGGATTGTTGTCTACTTTGATATTTTAAGTAATTTCCATGGTATTTGGAGGAGTCAAGGTGGTAAGTGACTTCTTGTTCCTTAAGTTATATCCACCTCTATGGAACTATTAGAAAGCATGAACTTTGTATGTATTATCTTCTAGTTAATTGTCATCTTCTCCTAAAAAGGGAAATTTGTGAGTTTCAAAGAATGTGTCTATGATAGAATATTTAGTATGCTAATGAGATTATGGTGGGTTATTCATATAATCCTACCTAGTTAATTCCATCTGAAATATCTTGAATGTTATACATAACTCAATGCAATCAAGCTCACCATGTTAGGGTGTATTGTGTATTATGCAATAATTAGGGAGAGTCATTTTAGTGATGTTGATTATTGGGAGCTTGATAGGTTGTTCCATGTTATTTTAAAGCCTATTAAATGGCCTGTTATATCTTTGAAGCCTACTATTCTATTTGCCAATTGTGGCATTACCATTTCCTATCTTTGATTACATATTCAAAAAATTGTTACTCAACTTTTGGACCATCATTTGAATATAATCCAATTTAGATTATTTGGAATCCATGACCTATAGAAAAACCATAAGAAGTGATGGTATATGTTGGTTCTTTTGGTAACTATTGCCTATTATGTGATTGTTCATGTAGGTAAAATTTGGTTGTGTTGTCTATGTTAGTGGAGATAGTGTGTACAATTGATTTTGATAATATGTTGGAACATTCTATTTCACATGTGGTACTAGATTAATAATTGAAAACATGTGGTACTAGATTAATGCATCTTGTTGACAAGGTTTTTGGATGGAGGCATGGCCTTCTAATAGAGTGAATTTCTACATGAGTTGGATAAGTGGTTGGATTCTAATCTAAAGTGGGTATATCTTAATAACAAAACCAAAAAGGAAAGGTAAGGTAGGGTGGAAAAAAGACTCTGTGGTTCTTAAAAATTAATTATTTGGTTGGTTTTTGAATAGACATATGCTTTCTCAAACCTATGTCTATTTCTAGTAGTAATACAACACATGTAGTTATACAAGGCTAGGAAGTCTAAGGAAATAGAGATGTAGGAAGTTTACACACCTCATATAGATGTTGTTCCTTTTAGGGTAGCTATTTCACACCCTTAATTAGGAGATTATGGCTTGGGCAAGTGAATTATCTATGGTAGTTATTTCACATATAGAAAACTACACTAAAGAAAGCATAAACACACATTAAAAACTATAGTTTAATTAATTTGACCCATTCAATTAATACATCTACTTATCTTTAAATAGTTAATATACATTTTAACATCAATATATAAATCAAGAAATCAATAATCTACTTAAATCTATAGAACACTAAATATTTATTAAATCATACAACCATAGAAATAATGACTAATTGCACGAAATTAGAAAGAAAATACTTAAGACACTTCATTGATCATCAAAATTACTCATTTCTCTATATTCCAAATTTTTTTGACTCCTTCAGTTGGGTGGGGTTATAATTATATATATAGACTTGGGGAAGGGGTCGCCTCATTCTCCAAATTTATGAAAGTGATTACAAGTGTCGGTTAGAACATGTAGTTCTAGAACCATCTAAGAAATAACAAGAAGATAAGGATAAATAAATTGAATTTTCAAAAATTATACATGTGCATGAACACAAAACACAAAGTCAATTATTTAGAATTATCTACTCAAAATCTAAGCACATAGTGTTGATGATTGCATTTTCACCCTTGATGAGATGCTCAAAACTTCTCATCCAAGTGGAAAAATGGAATTGTTGTCCCCAAATCTTGCACCCTAAAAGAGGGATTTTTAGCCCTCCTCCATATTTGGGTAATGTTGGTATATTTATAGGCTTGTGGGTGTGCCTATAAGTGGAAATAAACCTCTAGGTTGAAAGAGATAGCTCCGTGTATTAGATTTTATTTAATAAAATTGTTGAACTAGTTTATATGAGTGAAAAGATTCAAAATTTTGCATAAATAAAGATCCTAGTCTAAGATGGTGATACACCAAGAGTTAGTATCCACATGTATGCCTTATACTTATGTATAATACAATAGAATATAGTCTATAACTCAAGCTATAGAATAATCCAAAATAAGTATTTAAATATAGAGACAACATGAATGAGATCACACAAGGTAAATAATTAGAAAAGACAACCTATATAGTCCAAAAAAGGTTACACGTGAAAAATCGCATACAACTAGAATACACTCCACATGACCTGTTAGATCAAATATTTGCTCACAAACATGAAAGATAAAGAAAAGAAGGATAAAAAATCACTTGTTGTTAGTCTATGTCTCTTTCATGCTTAATAAAATGTCTAAAACTTAGAAAAAAAATAGACTTATGCTTCTTTGCTCAAAGGTAAGAAAATGGCAAAACATTTCAGCAGGGCTTCACCATACTATTTATGGATGATAATTTAAGAGCCTAAGGGTCCTATTTATATAAAAAGAGGGAGAGAAGAGAGATATTTTGGGTTCCAAAATAGAAGCCTAAATTTTTTTTTGTAGTCACCATCTTGGTGAAATTGATTCTAGTTGCTCCCTCATTCAATTGGAGTTTGTCCTTCCCTTTGATTCACCCTCTTGAAATGGCCAAGATCACTATAAAATAAATGGTGAGATGACAATCCATAATAAATTACTTATATCACTACTTCAAACCTTAGATTCTTCCTGAGAGCTCTCATATTTTGCACTATAGACCGATTCAGGTTTTCTAAGTGACTTTACTTCTACTTGTTTGTTCAAGTTCTTTGACTGCTTCTACTTGTAAAATTCATAAGCAACGCTATTTTAAAAACTTGAAAATCATTATCTCTTCATTTTCAAGATTTTTTATTTCTTTTACTTGTAAAATTCATAAGTAAAGCTCTTTGGGAAACCCAATTTGAATTATCTTTGCTCAAAACCCTATCGGGTTCTCTGAATGGCTTTAATCCTTGATTGAAGACTTTAGGAATGAATTTGATCTATTTTGGCACATCATATTTGAATATCAATGGCCAGATGGCCACTCTAAATTTGACATCCTATGGCACATCATGTCTTTAAATCCCATCCGCTAGTTGGCTATATTAAATTTGACATCTTGTATCACCTCATGGGGATCCATCAGGTTGATTTTATTATTTTGAGTAATTTTCCTAAAATAATTTCTTCAAATAATTTTTATAAAGGAATTATTTTAAGGATTTTTCCTGAAAGATAATGAATAGTTCCTTAGGGAACTTTTCTTAAAGGACACTTGGGAAAGTGTCCTTCAAAATAGTTTTGACAGATACTTGGGGAAGGCATAAGGTCCATTAAAAAAAATTGAAAGGCATTGTCAAAGGAAATGGCCATTCAATTTTTTTTGAAAGGCATTTCCTAAGGAAATGGCCCTTTAAATTTTTTTTGAATGGCATTTCTAAAGATAAAGTGCCCTTTGAAAATGTTTAAAGGGTCACTTGGGAAGAAAAGTTCCCTTCGAAAAAGTTTGAAGGGACACTTGGGCTAAAAAGTGCCCTTTATAAATTTTTCAAAAGGTCACTTGGGAATAAAAGTGCCCTTAAAAAATGTCTAAAGGGACACTTGGGAAAACAAAGTGCCCTTCAAAAAAATTTGAAGGGACACTTAGCGGGGAACAAGGAAAGAAAGGCCCTTCAAAAAAGTTTTAAAAGGCCACTTTCAAGAGGCAAGAATCAAGATCATTTCAGGTTTTTTTAAATAATTTTTCTTGTAAAATTCATAAGACTTACTCTTTGGAAAACCCAAAGTCATGTATCATTGAAAACCCAAAAATCATTGTAAGGAGTAATTTAAGTTCATAAACCTAGATTACTTCTACTCACAAAACTTTTATAAGTTGAGTCATTCAAAGAACCCAACTTGGTCTTGAGGAGTAACTCAGGTTTATGAGAGGCCAAGAATTAACCTATAGAGAACATGGCATACACTAAAATGGAGAAAAAATAATTTAGACTCCTTGAACTATAATTTTAGACCTCTAAAATGACCTATTCTTGCAACTGTTATTTGGCTCTCCATGAAAATGATTGAACAAATTATACTAAGGTGAAATTTGGTCAACATTCTTGGTGATTATAAGTGGAGGCATGCTTGCTATGTCAAATACCGATCACTTAAATCCTTCCATTGGTAATGGAGTCACATATGTAAGCACTTCAAAGAGAACTAAACAAGCTTTGGTTCAAAAACACACTAGTTGGGTTGATTACACATACAAGGTAGGGATGCACACCAAACAAAGGGAAGAAAAACACACCTATACTGCAAAGCACTTATGTAAAACAAATAGAACAAAGGAAACACACCAAAACAATGTATATATAAGACATGGCCAACAAGGGTCAAAATCAAGGCTTCAAGTGGATTCCATTCACTAAAATATGCAAATCTTCTCCATCCATTTTGGACAACTGGAAGGAGTTTCTTTACTTGCACTTGTTGATGATGTAAGGACCACTTAAAAAGGAATCAAATTTTGTATGTTTGTTTGGTTTTAATCTATTTTCATTCCATTTTAAGACCAAGTCACCTTCTTTGAACACTCTTACCCTTTCCCTTTTGTTAAAGGATTTCTTCATGAGAACTTGATGGTGTTCCAAAGCTTTGTGTGCATAATCTCTTACCTCTTATAGTTGCATTAATTATATCAATCTGACCTCCATGGGAGTGTTTTCAAGTAATTCTAGTATTTTTTCAAGTTTCAAGGTAGGGAGATATTTTTATATGGATAATCTAGCTTCTCTCCCATAAATAAGTACAATGGGAAAATTACCAATTGATTTCTTAAGAGTGATTCTGTCTACCCATAAGGATATATTTAACTTGTTATGCCATGCTCTTTGATTAGTTTTCAGCATCCTCTTGATGATCTTGATGAGGTTCCTATTGGTAGACTCAACCAATCCATTACATTAAGGGTAGTAGTTATATGAGGTACTCAAATAAACTCCACTCTTTGCTACCTAATTAAAAGTTTTAACACTTATGAAAGGAAGTGAATTATCTAAGATGATGACATGAGGATCTCAAAACCTTGTCATAATCCTACCATAGAACTCCAATATGGTATTTTCATTTTCTTCTTTCAAAGTAACAACCTATACCCATCTTGTGAAGTAGTTTGTAGCAATCAATATCCATTTGTGTCCAACGCTTGATCAAGGCCCATTAAATGAAAGGATGGTATACTTGGATAGGATTCAATGGAAGGGAAGAAAGCTTTTGTTTGCCAAAAATGAAATAACATTGAAGATAAACCTTAGCCCAATGATAATAGTCCTTAAAAGGACTAGGCCAATAGTAACTAGCTCTCATTATTTTTGCAGTTATTGTTCTAAGAGAGAAGTGACCAACATCTGCACCATTATGGAACCTTTCTAGTAGCATATCAAATTGGTCATTGTTAACGCATCTTAGCAACACATTTATCACATCTTTATTAAATATAATACCATTCATAAGACAATAAGGAATAAATTGAAGCCTAAAATACCTTCTTTGAGATTTATTCAAGCCATTGGGACACTCACCATTTTGAAGAAAACCAATGATGTTTGGTATCCAACCTTGATTCTACATTTGATCAACTGGTTGGTCTTAAACTTGATTTACCAAGGCTTGCTCTTTTTGATCTTGAAATTTGGATGCTAAGTACTCACATAAACCTCTTCCTCTTACTAGGTTGGTTACCTTGATGTCAATGTCATATTCCATCACCTTCATGATCCATCTAACTCTCTTCTCATTGAGATCCCTGCTTAGGAGAGACTCCTTGGTACTAAGATGGGTTACCATGACATGGATCCTATTATTGGAAACCATGTACCTAAACTTTTTCAAACCTCTAATGATGGTTAAAGCTTTCTTCTCAACAAAAGAATATCTCACTTCATAGTCTTTTAAGCTTTGGCTGAAGAAAGCAACTGGTTGTTCAAAATCTTCCTCATTATTTTACATAAGCATAGATGAGATAGCATCAAGGTTATAAAAAGTATAAATAATTAAATATTTATCAAAATTTGGATTTAAGAGAGTGGGAGAGGCTATAATTGCTTGCTTGATTGCCTCAAAACTAACTTTACCTTCCTTTGTCCAAGTAAACACTTGGTTCTTTTTTAGAATGGCTATGATAGACTTTAAAATAGTTGAAATTTTTGGGATAAAAATCCTTACAAAGTTTATTTTTATCAAGAAAATTTGTATCCCTTTCTCTTTTTGAGGCAAATACAAGCCTAGAATAGCTTTAATCCTTTTGGGGTCAATAGATAAACATTATTTTGAAACAACATGACTCAAAAGCTTACCTTAATAGATAGTGAAGATGCAATTATTTGGATTGAGGGATATGTTTTATTTTCCACACTTCTCAAACACTTGCTTTATATGTCCCATGTGATCAGTAGCATCTTTTGAAAAAACAATTATATCATCAAGGTAAACAAGCAACAACTTATTGATCAAACCTTTGAAAGCCATATCCACTACCCTTTGAAATGTAGATCTAACATTGGATAAACCAAATGGCATCTTCTTGTAGTAAAATGTCCCCCACTTAGTGGTGAAGGCTGTATTGAATTGATCCCATTCATTTACTAATATTTGATTATAACCTAAATAACCATCAAGAAGTGAGAAACATTGAGAACCTGAAATAACTTGTAGAATTTGTTCCATGGAAGGGAGTGGGTAATGATCCTTGAGAGACACTTTATTTAGATCATGAAAATACACACAAAGTCTAATTTCCCCATTCTTCTTTCAAACCAACATAAGGTTGGCTACCCAATTTGAGTGCTTGATAAACAAGATAATCCTAGATTTAATCAATTTATTCATCTATTTCTTCATGAGTTCTTCTACCTTAGGGTTGATAAGCCTTTGCTTTTGCCTTACTAATTTATCTTCATGATCCAGCTCAATGGTGTGACGATCTAGACTTGGGCCAACCCTTTTAGGTCCTTGTATTCCTAGGCAAAGATGTCATTAAACTCTTTGCATAATGCAATAAAGGCTTGCCTTTCTAGTTGAGAACAAGCCTTGCCAATCTTCAAAAGTTTGTCCTTGAAAATCATAACTCTCTCATAGTTATCTTCTTTTGTTGACATGCTCATTCTTTGGTTTTTACTTTAATAATACTCATTGAAGACACTCTCCAAGGTAATCAGCCCCTTGGGTATTTTATTTATCTTCAGCTGTATAATCTACTCTTCATAATGATCATGCAACTTCTTTTGATTTATTTAAGAGAAGCCTACCTCATTTTTCAATAAGTGTGTAATGTGTTCATCACTTTCAAACACTTTTCATGACACTTAATTATCTATAATTGAAGGTCTCACAATGATATTGATATGAGATTGATCTTTCTCTTTTTCAATGTCAGCAGTTGAGTCAAAACATACACCAATTGTAGCCAATCTATTAGTGTACGTGTTCAACTCTCTTGGTATGGGCTGGATGTTGAAGGCATCAAAATCCTCAAGTAGATCCCATACCCTATGCTTGTAAGAATTTATCAAGGGGTTATTAGCTATAGGTTGATTCTCACTTGATGATTCACTAGATCACTATCTCCATAGACTTTAAAAGCTTGATTCCTCTCTTCTTTTCCCATTGGAGATCATGAACTAAGCCTTCATATTATACCACATTAAAAGTGTAGCTAAAGTGAAACTTATAAGAATAGTAGTAATGATTATTTGATGTGAAAACTAACATGACACTAGATCTTGCACCTAATTTTCTCCTTAAACAATTAAATTCATTTCCCACATGCCATTTAGCTCATGATCTTCATTGGTGAGTGGAGGAATTGGGACATTTTTCTCATGCATGCAGTAAACTCCCAAATCATTTTCCTCAATGAAAGTGTAAAGAACAAGTCCATGTGTTTTAGTGTTGTACTTGTTATGATAGAGGTTAGAAATACCTTCAAAAAGAGAAGATGTTTCACTATTCAGGATTGCCTCTTCTTCCTTGTTGATTAGACCATTTTGATTCGTCATTATCTCTAAGTATGGATCAATATGGAACCTTGCTAAGGGTTGAGTCCTTATATTTACCTTGGTTCCATACCTTGTCTTAAAAGCTATAAATTACCAATCAACAAAAAGGTATCCTCCTATCTTGGTCGTAAAGTCCCTAGACAAGCATATAATAAAATGTGCTAGAAGGTCAAAAACCATAATATCCTGCATGATAGGGAAGCTTAGGTAGCCATGTAAAAACACTTTCAAACCTTTAACCAATCATACCATCTTTTTTGGAGTTCCATATAGCTAAAAAAATTCTTTATTATGTGGCTTATAGCTCAAACCCAACTTATCAGACACTAGTTTAGGCATAACAAAAGTGCTTACTCCACTATCCATAATTCAATTGTGGACCAACTTATCTCTTTAAATGAGTGTGAGGTAGAAGGGTGGATGATTTTTAGCTTTAGTAGATGGATCCAAAAGATTATTTGGAGAATTTTTGAGAGCCACACTATGATGCCTTGAAGATTTAGGAGCCACCTGCATGTTTGCTAACTTCTCACTCCTTTTGGCCATTTATATGTAGAACTTACCAAAGGGATATACCTGTCTTAGTGATCTTTAATGAGTCCACAATATTTATAGATGGAGTATTCACTTTATCCTACATTTTTTATGGTAATAAAGGAGTTGTTGCCTACTATGTTGCAAACTTGGTATTTGCATTTACATTCTTATTTGGTTGAAGAACATGGTTTATAGAAGGTGTAACACTTTGATTGGCATTTTGTGGCCTTAGAGGGGCATCACTTAGAACTATTCATGGCTCCTAGCCTTATCCCAAGGCTCTCTTCTTGGACCTTGTATTAGTTACAATTGGCATGCCTTGATTCAACACAAAATCATCCTTTTCTTGAAATTTTATCATCCCCACACTTGGGCTACTACCTTCTCCATGATTATCCCTTTGGCTGGGACATGCTTCTTATACTATCATGTAAGGAGTAGCTTATTCTTGTGTAGTCAAAGCATAGATAGTTCTACCATTGTCATGTGTAAACTAACCTTGAGGTTTCCTCCATTAGTCCACATGATCTTCTCCTTGTACTATATTTACATGAACTAGAACAACAACCTTTACAAGAGTAGAATTTGGATTATATGCATTGGACTACCTATTATTACCTTGTTGATTTTGTCCTCTCCTTTGATAATTATATTAGGATGGAGCTCTATATCTTTGTTGAGGATAATATTGTGCATTAGGAGGATCACTTGCTTGATATTGAGCTTACTTGAGCTAAGCTCTCAATGATATAATTTCTTCATCCTTATCCACAATGTTATCCACCTTCTTGGGAAAGGATCTTGGCTTTACATTAGCATTAGGAAACTGAGACATGCTTGGAGCTTCAACTAAAATATGGCACAAAAAAGGCATGTAAACTCTTGGAGGGAGTCTTCCATCTTGAATCAAGCTATTATTAGCATCAATTTCTAGATCATATACACCTATAAGAGTGAATCCTCCCATTGACTACAACATAATAGCAACATCAATACCAGTCCCTTTGAGGTATATTGGGAACACAAAGCTAGGAGGAGGTCCCATGATTGGTGGTAGCCTATACCATGTTCTTTAAGATCTCTCATTGAAATATCCTATGGATTCATTTGGACCTCTTCTTATTACATTCAACTAATTTATTAGGGAAGCATGATCACTCTTATTTTCAAATCTTATCACCAATAGGTCTCCAAAACCATCCCAAATTGTAATATAGCCCCTTTCCAACATTTTATACCAGTCAAGTGTTTTTCCTTTTAAAGACATAACAAGTAGTCTAATGGATATGTTGGCCCTAATAACATTATGGAAATTGCAAAAATTAGAGATGTCTCTAATATGTTCAGATGGGGTAATAGGACCCTCTCCATTGAAACTAGGAATACTTTTGGTAGTATTTTGAGGGATGAGGTCATATGTAGGAAGATCTATTATGTTTTGGGAATTAAAAGTAAGGAAAGGTTGATATCTATCTATCTCTCCCATTTCCCCCATTTTTTTCTTCCTCTATGTCTTCTTCAACTTCTTCCTCTCCTTGAACTTATTCAACCTCTTATGCTTCTTCCTAAAAACCTCCTTACCAAATATTTAATAGAGATATGAGTGGTTTAGGGCATGGTTTTTTAGGAAAAGCTTTAGTTGAAGGGGCTTGGTCAGAAACTTTTAAGGACATTATGAGGACCATGTAGGATAATGTATAAAACTTGGTCTAGAACCAAGGATTTTCACTAAATGCTATGTCAGGGGTATTTATACTATTTAGGCCTATCAATACAAATATTCATCTTGACTTAGAAATAATTTAGGTCCCACTAGGTGTGCCAAAACTATTGTCTCCAAATATTACACCATATAAGAGGGCTATTTAGGCCTCCTCCAAATTTGGGAAATGTTAGGACATTTTTAGGCTTATGGGTGTGCCTATAAGTGGAAATGAACCTATAGGTTGAAATATTTATCTCCCTATATTATATTTTATGTAATAAAACTACTGAACCAATTTGTATGAGTGAAAAGAGTCAGAAGTTTGCATAAATGAAAAGCCTAGTCTAAGATGGTGATACACCAAGAATTAGTATCCATATGTATGCCCTATACTTATGCACAATATAATAAAATATAGTCTATAAATCAAGCTCTAGATGATTCCAACATAAGTATTTCAATATAGAGACAACATGAATGAGATCATATAAGGTAAATAACTAGAAAATATTAACTATATAGTCTAAAAAAAAGGTTACACATGTGCAAAATCTCATACAACTAGAATACACTCTACATGACCTAATGGATCAACTCGTTGCTCATAAACATGAAGGATAGATAATATAAGGATAAAAATTCACTTTTTGTCATTTTATGTGTCTTTCATGCCAAGGAAAATGTCTAGAAATTATAAAGAAAATAGACTTATGCTTCTTTGCTCAAAGGCAAGAAAATGGCAAAACATTATAACAAGGCTTTGTCATACTATTTATGGATGATAAAACAAGAGCCCAAGGGTCATATTTATATAAAAAGATGGAGGGATGAGAAAGCTCTAGGGTACTAAAATAGAATCCTTCAAAATGGTTTACAGTCACCATCCTGGTGAAACTGATTCTAACTATTCTCTCATTCATTTGGAGTTTGTCCTTCTACTTTGATTCACCCTCTTAAAATGAATAAGATCATTGAAAAATAAATGGTGGGATGAAACTCCATATGAAATGGCTTGGATCACTACTATGAACCTTAGATTCTTTCTTATATCTCTCACTTTTTTCACTGTAAACCCATTTAGGTTTTCCAAGTGACTCTACTTCTACTTGCTTCTTCAAGTTCTTTGATTACTTCTACCTTTCAAAGTCATAAGAAAATCTCTTTTGAAAACCCAAAAATAATTTTCTTCTTCCTTTTTTAGCTTTTAAATTACTTTTACTTGTAAAATTCATAATAAAGCTCTTTGGGAAACTCAATTTGAACTATCTTTGCTTAAGACCCTGTCAGGTTTTCTAAATGGATTTACTCCTTACATGAAGACTTTAGGCATAAGTTTGATGTCCTATGTCATTTTATCTCTAAATCTCAATGGCTAGTTGGCCACCCTAAATTTTACATCTTACTAAATGTCATGTCTTTCAATCCCAATAGCTAGTTGGTTGTATTAAACTTTACATCCTATGGCATGACATGGGGATCCATCGAGTCTAGTTTATTTTTTCAAGCAATTTTCCTAAAATAATTTCTTTAGACAATTTATCCAAAGGAATTATTTTAGGGATTTTTCCCAAAAGGCAATATCTAGTTCCTTTAGGAACTTTTCCTAAAGGACACTTGGGAAAGTGTCCTTTAGAATAGTTCTGAAGGATACTTGGGGAAGGCACAGGGTCCCTTAAAAAAAATTTGAAAGGCATTTACAAAGGAAATGGAACTTTAAAATTTTTTATAAGGGAATTTTCAAAGGAAATGGCCCTTCAAAGCTTTTTGAAAGCGCATTTCCAAAGACAAAGTACCCTTTGGAAAAGTCTGAAGGGTTACTTGGGAAGAAAAGTGCCCTTTAAAAAAGTTTGAAGGGACAATTGGGATAAAAATTTCCCTTCAAAACTTTTATGAAGGGTCAATTGGGAAGAAAAGTTCCCTTTATAAAATTCTAAAGGGATACTTGGGAAAAAAAAGTTCCCTAAAGAAAATTCCAAAGGGACACTTGGGGGGAACAAGGCAAGAAAGACCCTTCAGAAAAGTTCCAAAGGGCCACTTATGAGAGGCAAGAATCAAGACCATTTTGGGCTTTCTAAATTATTTTACTTATAAAATTCATAAGACTTGCTCCTTAGAAAACCCAAAGTCATGCATCATTGAAAACTTGTAAGTCATTGGAAGGAGTAATTCAAGTTCATAAACCTAGATTAATTCTACTCATGAAACTTTTTAAGTCGAGTCATTTAGAGAACCTAGTTTGGTCTTAAGGAGTAACTATTTTATGAGAGGCCAAGACTTGACCTATGGAGAACTTGACATCCACTAAAATGGAGCCAAAACACTTTAACCTTCTTGACCTACAATTTTGGACCTCTAAAATGACCCATTCTTGCAATTTCTATTTGGCTCTCCATGAAAATTGTTGAACAAATTTTACTAAGGTGAAATTTGGTCAACAAGAATCATCTCTCTTGTTATGGGTGACAATTTCATTGAGATGAATCTCTAGATTAGGGGATAGCTCCCCTTGATGCACCTTTAAATCTCTCTCTAATCTATCAATTGTGTATGAAAAGGGTTAAGAAAAAAAAACTAAGAAAATCAAATGGCGAGTCACCAATATGTATTATCCTCTTATTTGACTAAAAATCTACTACATAAAGGTAAACAAGGATGTTTCACACAAACTCATAACAAAAAGAAATTATTGCATCAATATTTTGTAAGTTAGATTCAAGAAGGTACTTGACACTTAGGAGGGTGACAAATGATTCCATGAAGATAATAAACATATACCACTTCTAAGACTATTATACATTTAGTAAAGAATACTAATAGAGACCTATATCAACACCCCTTTTACATATTGGTAAGTGACCATAGTTTGAAATGTTATAAAAGTAACTCTTTCACTAGTCTTTATTAATAATATTCAAATGTATAATCAATAGTACAATGTGTAAATGGCAAAATCACTTGTATATTTCTTCAAGAGTTTAGCAAGTACAAATCTAGACAGATTTTTTCCAATAACTAGTGGAGGATCTAAAATGAACTAAGACAATGCATAAATATAGCCTTGAGAAGTAAAGAAATCAAAGGAATCTCAATGGTCACATTGACATATATCATCTTGAAATAAATAGTTGCATTTGCATGTGGGAGAGAGGTGGGTGAGCTATGTCAAATCACTAATGAATCAATTACAAATAAGTTACAACCAAACCAAATACCTCAATTACAATTGAATTATCTATAGTTGAATAAGTTACAAATGAAACAAATGCCTTAGTTATAGTTACCACTTGTTACCTTTATCCTTAACTTTAGGTTATCATCATCAAGCCTTTATTTTAAACTTGAATAGCTAGTTTCTGTAGTCTAAATTAATGTTTTGTAGGTCCCCACTTCTCAGACATCATCTACAAACATTTTTCCCACCATCATTTTTTGACCTTTTGCTTCCTTTGTATCAGACAAGTTTTTCAAAAGAATTCCTTAGACAATCTTTTCAAAAAAATTAATTCCTTTGGACTTTCTATTTGGCCCTTTTGGTTCTTTAAATAGAACTTTTGGAAAAGTGAAAAAGGCCTTTTCTGAAATGAACATACCCTTCATAAAAGTTGAAAGTGTCCTTTTTTACTTGAAACATACCCTTTGGCTTTTTTCAAGTGGCCCTTTGAAAGAGTTGAAAGTGTACTTTAGCTTGAAAAAGTCCTTCAAAAAATTTGAAACATACCCTTCATAAAAGTTGTCATATACCCTTCAAAAAAGTTGAAGTGCCTTTTGAAAACATTGTCTTGAACAAAATGTCTAAAATAATTCCTTCAAAAAATTTGTCACATACCCTTCAGAGAAATAGCAAGTGTCCTTTTTGGCTTGAAACATACCCTTAAAAAAATTTGAAAGTGTCCTTTTCATCTTGAAAGGTATCTTTCAAAAAACCTAAAAAGTACCTTTAGAAAAATTATGTGAATAATTTGTCCAAAAGAGTTTGGCACTTTGACTTTGGGAGATTTGTCTCAGATAAATTATCTAAAAGAATTCATCACTTGGCTGAGTGAAAATTTTGAAAGAAATACACTTAATGAAAAAATCTTCAGATAAATTTTTTGAAAGAATTTGATAAAAGGTTTAGAATAAAAAACCTAAAAGAATTTGGCAAAGGCTTAGAAAAGGCCAAAAATGAACTTTCTAAGAGGAATAGACTTATATATTTATTGTGGGATTTGTCAAAGAACACTTCTTCTAAAGAAAAGCTAAGTACTTGACTTGGACAAAGATATAGACTTAGATAATTTTTGCAAATAGGGGTGCCTAATTTTTGCTTGAAGGGCCAAAATTTTCTCAACAAAATGGTGACTCGTAGGGGTAGTATACCTACATACTAACCAAAACAATAGCCTTATCCAACTTAGGGTTAATGGAGTCAATGAATTCTTGAAGATGGATAACAAGGATTATGCCAAAATAAAACACAAAGAAACACACCACACAACAACAACAAGACCAAGCAAAGACAACACAAAACAAGACAAGAGAAAGCTCACACATGTGCATAAGCACTTAGGAAACATAATGAAAATAGGAAACTATGTAAAAAATAAAAGGAAAACCTTAGTAATAATGCTTTAGATATATCCCATTGACTGGGATATGTATCTCCTCTCTATCCAACTTTAAGAGTTGGAAATCATTGTGTTGTTTGCACTGTGTGATCACATATGAGCCACTCCACAAATCATCAAAATTTGTGTTCCTTCCAAGTTTGGCCCTATCTACATCCCATTTCAGGATAATTTATGCTTCTTTGAAAATCCTTGGCATGGACTTCTTGTCAAAATACTTCTTTATTTTCTTTTGGTGAGTTGTCATGGTTTGCATAGCTTGATATCTTATCTCCTTAATCTCCATCAACTCACATAACCTAACTTCCATGTTGTCATTCTCCATCAATTACAACTAATAGGTAAGATATAAAGCTGATACCTCAAGTGAGATAGGAACTCTAGCTTCCCTTCTATACACAAGTGTGTATGGTGAGTTCTCAATTGCTCTCTTTGGGGTGATCCTATAATCCCAAAGGGATGTCTTCAACTTGGTGTGCCAAGTCCTTTGATTTTCCTCCATTATTGTCTTAATGATCCTAATCAAGTTATTATATGTGGACTCAGCTAGTCTATTCCCTTGAGGATAGTAGTTAGAGGAGGTGTTAAGATAGATGTCATGTTTCAAAGCCAATTCACTTATCCCTATTCCTGGGAAGGCTAATGCATTATCTAAAATGATTTTTCAAGGAGATCCAAACCTAGTTACTATATCTTCATAGAATTATAAGATTGATCTTTCATTTACCTCCTTAAAAGCTATGGCCTCCACCTATCTTCTAAAGTAATCAATGGTTCTCAACACCCACTTATGACCAACACTATAAGGAGGATTGATCAAACCTATGAAATCCACACCCCATTGCATAAAGGGTTTCTCAACCTAGATTAAATGAATAAGCAAGGTAACTAGCTTTTATTTTCCATCAAAAAAATAAAACCTTTGGAATTTCCTTACCTAATCATGAGTGTCCTTAAACAAACTAGGCCAGAAGTAACTAGCCCTTATAATCTTATCAACTATGGTTCTTAGAGAAAAGTGACAACTAGATATTCCATCACAAAAATCATGCAACACTTTTTCAATCTAATCCACATCAATACACCTCAAAATCACACCTAAAAAGTCCTTTGTAAATAGAACTCCATCATAAAGTATATAAGGAATGGATTATAGCCTAAAGTACCTTCTCTTACCACTATCAAGACCTAGTGGACACTCACCTTTTTAAAGTAAATGGATCATGTCCTATGTCTAAATTATCATATATGAAGGTACAACTATTTTAGGATCATCACAGAGTGCCAAAGTAACTTCCCTTTTCTCTTTCAAGTTGAAGCAATATGCTCACATAGTCATTTTCCTTTCACTAGCTTGGTTGTTTTGATCTCCACATCATACTCCATCACTTTGGTGATCCAACCTACCCTTTTCTCATTCAAATATCTACTTAAGAGAAATCATTTCACACTAGGATGAGGCATAAAAATTTGAATCTTGTTATTAGAAAACATATGCCTAAATTTCTTTAAACTCTATATGAATGAAAGTACTTATTTCTCAACATATGTGTATCTTGTCTCATATCCTTTCCAAACCTTAACTAAAGAAGGCAATAGGCTATTCAAAATTTTCATCCTTAGATTGAGTAAGCATTACAAAGATTACCTCTTCATTCCCAAAAGTGTACAAATTTAAGTCCTTGGAGAATTTTGTACTTGCATTAGTAGGGGCTTGGGCAATGGCTTGCTTGATCTCCTCAAAAATTTCTTTTTGCCTTGTTGTTCAAGTGAATATCTCATCCTTCCTTAACATATAGGTCAAGGGCTTGAATAGGTTAGCAAAAATAGGAATAAAACTCCTAATGAAATTTATCTTTCCAAAGAAACTTTGTAAACCTTTCTTATGCTTAGGCAAAGAGGATGTCAAGATGTCACCTACCCTTTTAAGATCGATAAACATACCTTTCTCAGAAATAATGTGTCCTAAGAGTTTGCCTTCATAAACAAAAAACACACACTTATTTGGGTTTAGAGAGATCCAAAATTATCTACACCTCTCAAAAATCTATCTTAGGTGATTCAAATGATCTTTTTCTTCGTTAGAGAAAATTATCACATCATCAACATATACCAATACAATGTCATTGATTAATCCTTGAAAACCCATATCCATTGCATGTTGAAAAGTAGTTCTAGCATTTGAAAATACAAATGGCATCTTCCTATAGTCATATGTACCCCATTTGGTGGTGAGGGTATTTTTTATTGGTCACTTTCTTTCACCAAACTCTAATTGTACCCAAAATAACCATCTTGGAGGGAAAACCTCTCACTACATACCACCACTTGTAGAATTTACTCCATGAAAGGGAGAGGATAATGATCTTTAAAATACACTCTATTAAACTTATTGAAATCCACACATAACCTAATCTCCCCATTCTTCTTTCTAATATGGACTAAGTTGGCCAGCCAAGAAGAATACTTGATGGGAAAGATGATTTTAGACTCAATCAAGTTGGTGAGTTCTTTCCTCATGAGAGGCTCAATATTGGGATTGATTGGCATTTGGCTTTGCTTAATGGGTTTGAAATTTGCATCTAACTCTATGGTGTGTTGATATAATATTGGGTCAAAACCCTTCAAATAACTATACTTCCATGCAAAAATATCACTAAACTCCTTGCATATCTCAATAGAATCATGCCTCTCTTGACTAGTGCATATCTTCTTGAGTGTAATTAGCTTATATTTAAATATTTATACCCTTTAATAGTTCTCTTTCTTGGTTGGCATGCTTAACTTCTCCATCTTGAACTCGTCATCCTCACTGAATATGCTTTCAAGAGTCACCAGGCCTTTAGGAAGCTTGTTAAACTTCAATCGGACAATCTACCCTCCATATTATCATTGTAGCTTAGATTATTTTTTAGTAGAGAACTTAGATTATTCTTGTAGGACAAAATTTATTTATTGATCAATATCAAAGACCTACCAATTAGTGACATTATCTGGTATGTATGTGTCATAATCACTTTTAGATGGGGTTGATCCTTACCTTCTCTTATGTCTTTTGGAACATCAAATTAAGCACCAATATATTCCAACCTATCAGCATTATTATTATCTTCCCTTGGAATATATTTGATGTTAAAAACCATGAAATATTCTACAAGATCCCAAACTCTATGCTTATAGGACTTGACTAAGGAGTTCTTGGTAAAATTATATCATCTAACATGGTTCACAATAAGTTCACTATCTTCATACAGTTTTAGTTCTTAATTTCCTCTTTTTATAGCCCATTAAAGGCCATGGATGTCTAGGAGTTATCTTTCTCACTTGAGCAAGACAGTTCTCAGCATTTATGGATATTTCATAGGTGGTAGGTAGTGTGTTTCCACCCATATATTGAATCATCATGGCAATGTCACTATTTAATGCTTTTAATTAGTATGAAAATGCATAGTTTTCATTTGGCATCACAATAATTTGGATTTTGTCTCATGTTTTTTGGAGCTTAGTTTTAAAATGTTACAGAATTCATGTGGTGCCCTCTTTATTTTATTCAATTACTCAACTAGAGATAGGTGATCATTCTTTTTCTTAAACCTATCAGTCAATAGAGTCCCCAATTCATCCCATGAGCCAAAAGAATTTATAGGTAGGGTGCCATACCAATCCAAAGCTTTTACTTCAAAAGACAAGCCTAGGAACCTAATATCTACATTTTCTTGGGTGATATTGTGGATATTACAAAAGTTTTCTATATTCCAAATGTGATCAATGGTAGTAATAGGACCATCTCCACTAAAATATGAGATGCTTTTGAGGGCAGCTCCTAGAATTTGATCATATTAGGCAAGATGCAAGGGAGATGCCTCAGTGAAGGGTATAAAAGGTTGTCTTTGAGCCATTTTGGAATGATCACTATAGATGTCAGGAATGGAATGTAACACAAACTTAGAAGGTTTAAACACAAAATATCTTTTATAAGGATGAGTATTGACAAACCTAAACCTTTTAGTAGAATATGGATGTAATTATACAGACTCAAAGGGTACACCTTTAGTAGTAGACCTAGTGGTCACCTTTGGTATGGAAAATAGTACTAATCATCAACCAAATAATTAAATTCTTCAATGGAGTTTCCAATTATTAAATGTAGATGTTTCTTTTAATCTTTAATAATGCTAAGACCAGTACCAATCTTGAACAATCTTCTAAGACTGAGAGGTCCCACTGGGCATGCCAAAAAATATTGACACTTGGATTTTCACCCTTGAGGAGATGCTAAACTCTTTTCATCCAAGTAGTAAAATGGAATCATCTCTCTTATTTTGGGTGAAAATTTCATTGAGATGAATTTCTATATTAGGGGATAGCTCCCCTTGATGTACCTTTAAAAATCTCTTTCATCTATCAATTGTGTATGAAAAGGGTTAAGAAAAACAACTAAGAAAACAAAAATATGATGCACCAATATGTATTATCCTCCTATTTGACTAAAAATATACTACTTAAAGGTAAACAAGGATTTTTCACAAAAAATCACAACAAAAAGACATTGTTGTATCAGTATTTCATAAGTTATATTCAATAAGGTATTTGACACTTAAGAGGGTGATGAATGATTCCAAAAAGAGAATAAACATATACCACTTCTAAGACTCTTATACACTTATTAAAGAATATTAAAAGAGACCTGTAACAACACCCCTTTTGCATATCAGTAAGTGACCATAGATTGACATGCTAGAAAAGTAACTCTTTCACTAGTCATTATCAACAATATTTAAACCTATAATTAATAGTACAATGTGTGAATGGAAAAATCAATTGTATATTTATTTAAGAGTTGAACAAGTGCAAATCTAGCAAGAGTTTTCTAATAACTAGTGGTGGCTTCAAAATGAGCCAAGAGAATGCATATATATAGCTTTGAGAGGTAGATCAATCAAAATAAGCTCAAGGGTCACTTGGACATCTATCATCTTGAGAGAAAAATTTACATTCTCATGTAGGAGAGAGGTGGGTGAGCTATGCCATGTCACCAAATGAATTAGTTACAAACAAGTTATAGCTGAACCAAATGCCTTAGTTATAATTGAATCAACTATAGTTGAATATGTTATAACTGAAACAAATACCTTAGTTATAATTACCACTTGTTACCTTTATCCTCACCTTTAGGTTCTCACCAAGCCTTTTTTTAAAACTTTAATGGCTAGTTTTTGTAGCCTAAAATTGATGTTTTGCAGGTCATCACTCCTTGAGCATCTTATTTGGATATTTTTCCCATTGTCATTTTTTGCCCTTTTGCTTCCTTTGTATCGAATAAGTTTTCTAAAAGAATTCCTTAGATAATCTTTCCAAAATAATTCATTCGTTCAGAATTTCCATTTGGCCCTTTTGGTTCTCTAAAATGACCCTTTGGTAAAGTGAAAAAGGCCTTTTCTAAAATGAGCATACCCTTTGGAAATTTTGAAAGTGTCTTTTTCAGCTTGAAATATACCCTTCATCTTCTTCCGAGTGACCCTTTAGAAGAGTTGAATATGTCCTTTTTCTTGAAAAATTCCTTTGAAAAAGTTGAAACATACTCTTCAAAAAAGTTGCCATATACCCTTCACAAAATTTGAAGTGCCTTTCAGAAAAGTTATCTCAAACAAAATGCCCAAAACAATTCCTTCAGAAAAGTTGTCACATACGCTTCAAAAAAATTTCAAGTGTCCTTTTCAGCTTGAAACATACCCTTAAAAAAAGTTTAAAATGTCCTTTTAGGCTTGAAAGATATCTTTCAAAAAACTTGTAAAGTACCTTTGGAAAAATTGCATAGACAATTTATCTAAAAGAATTTGGCACTTTGTCTTCGAGAAATTTGTCTTAGACAAATTATTTAAAATAATTCATCACTTGGATGAGTGAAAAGTCTAAAATAAATACATTTTAGGAAAAATAAATTTTGAAAGAATTTCACAAAAGGATTAGAATAAAAAACCTAAAATAATTTGGTAAAGGCTTAATAAAGACCAAAAATGAACGTTTTGAAAGGAATAGACTTGTACATTTATTGTGGGCTTTGTCAAAGAACACTTCTTCCAAAGAAAAACTAAGCACTGGACTTGGCCAAAGATAAATACTTAGATGATTTTTACAAATAGGGGTGCCCAATTTTGGCCTAAAAGACCAAAATTTGGTCAACACTTAGGCTATTACAAAATTGTACATGCATAATATTTTAGCCTATCAAGGCTTATTCATTTGAAGTGTTGCATGTACTTTGGTTGGAGTGGAAGTTGATGTGGCCATTAAAACTATAATTTCATCATTGGAAGCTTGATTTTTCTTTGCATAATTAGCTTCATATACTTTGTGGGATGTTTCATGTTGCTTTCATATGATGTCCAAATTTAGCAGTGTATATTAATGAATTCTCTTCATCTATCCAAGGAGCTTGACATGCTCATCCTTGGTTATTTGAAATTTATTCTTGAAGATCTCAACTTTAGTGACCTTATTTCAAGCCTTTGTCAACTCTGATTTAATTTCCTCAATTGATTGTCCTTACAAGCTCTATTTGAATTCATCAAATACCTTCTAGATAAGCTTGTCAAAATTGAGCCTATTAATCAGCTTACTAGTCAAATATTTCACCTTAGATATCTTAAGCTCATGTAAAATCTAAAGAATCTAAGGCTCATGTGCCTGGTATTTGGGTATTAAATCCCTAATTTTCTAAAACCAATATTTTTCTTCTTCCTTCCTATTGACTACTAAGTTAAAGGCATTAGATGCATCTAGTGTAGTCATTTGGTTGAGATGATTGTAGATTAAGTTGCCTATGTAGACCAACAACATCTTTAGTTTGACACTTTCATCTCTTAGAGAGTTGTATAATAGATTATCTTGGCTCACATGAGGGTCCATCTTAGCCCTCATAAAATCCATAACTTCTAGGGCATTATAACATCTTGAAACCACCTTTTAGATTTAGCTTCAATACCAAATAGAAAGTGCACTATCTTGGACTTTTATTTAAGATGATCTAATTCCTTCTCCAATACTTGAACCTCTACTTATAGATCCTATTGATCTAGCTTTGTTCCCTCAAAAATTACAACTACAACATCCTTATGCACTTAAGCAAGGTCTACTAGATTTTCTTCATATAAGGGTTACCCTTGATATCTATTATACCTTTTGGTAAGGGAGAATACCTATTCCCTCTCCTCAAATATGATTTGAGTTCCCTTATCATATTCTAATTTTATCTTCTTGACCCTTTAGATTCTATCCATTGGAGGATCAAACAATGTGGAAATATATGGGAGTTCTATGATCTTAAAATTTTGTATTTGACAGACCTTACTCCTCATATCTACTACCTAGGGATGAATATCAAGTTGGGATACATTAGAGGTTGTGGTAATAACTTATTCCTTTTTATCCTCTTGGGATTTCTATTTCTTCTTAGGAGCCTTATTGAGGACATCTATAAGGGCAAGCCATATGATTTTAGACCAATCCACTCCTCCCAATTAAGGGAGTGGGTGGACTATGACTATTTGAGGCTTGGGCTTCCTTCCCCTACCAGTGGTTTTCACAGTAGTTTCTTATATGTAAGTGGTCATATGAATTCAAAGAGTGATTTTAGTGTATTAAATGTGGAGTTGGGAGGTGGCCAAATCTATTTTCACCTTCCTAGACACCTTATTTTTCTTGAGTTCTCTAACCATGGAGGTGATAGTAGGAATAGAAGTAATTACTGTGGTGAATAAGATGGAAGGGGGAATATTAGTAGTGGAGGTGGAAGGAATGGATGTGGGGACTTTCATAGAGGTAGATTTCTTAAAAATATATATAGAAGATAAGGGAGAACTAGTAAAATACTAGGTACCTTGAAGAGAGAGCTCTACAAGCTCTACGTAAAAGCTTATAACCTTGGTAATTTCTAGGACAATTTCCTCTTCAAGATCATATTTGATGTCCTTAATAATAAACACATCTCCCCTAAATAATTATGAATGTGGAATATAAGTGGACAATCCATATTATGCTTCTGTAATGGGACTACTTATGGGAGTCTTAGGATTCCTCTTATAAACTAGGAAATCCTTGCCTAAGTGGGGGAGTCTAGTGGTGATGATGATCTAGGAGTTTTTACCCCAATAGATGTAATAATTGGCACTTGGGTAGAAATTGTAGTAGGTTCTTCTTGTGTTTTACCTTCTTCATTAGAGTTAGGGTTGATGGGGTCTCCCAATTATCTTCTCCTAGCTACATTAGGCTCAGATAGGCTACGTTCCTTCTTTAATACTTTTAATTTCAATTTCAAAGGGATTCCTTGGGAGGAGGAGGTAACTTGGTCCTTGGATTTCTCCTTAGACTCTCTCCTCCAAAAATAAAAATTCTTCCATCCCTTGAAGAGTGACCTTCTTCTAGCTAACTCCCTGGTGGAGTCTAAAATATCTTTTTGGATCATCCTTAGATAGTCCTCCTATAGCCCATGAATTTATACTCACTCTATCACTTGTTCATCTGAATTAGCATTAAAAAATATAAAATCATATTCATAGGGCTCATGTATATATGTAATACTAATTTCATGGATGTGTTTCTAGATCAACCCATGCGAATCCCAGTCTTGATGTGGAAGTGCAGGGAAAGGATAGCTCCTACATTTTCCATCTGTATCTTTGAGATGATTTTTCATTACAGAGGTCATCCTACTAATGGTGATAAAATAACAAAAGTATAAGGATTTATTCTACCTTGAAAAATATTCTTCTATGTTCTTCCATAATTGGAATGCAATCTCTTATTTGGCCAACTTGTTGGGAACAAACTTTGGAAGACATAGGGGCGAACCTTGCTTCCCCATACCTTGATGATAGTGATGTCTAGACAGATAAAATAATCCCCCTTCTTATCCAAGTTATTTACAATGTTATTCCAAATATAAGGCATATGAAAGCCATGAATAGTTTGTCAAATATTAGGATAAACATCCTCAAAGATTCTTACCATGTGTTTGGTGTAGTAATATATGTGCATAAATTGGTAATAATCATAAATCCTATTATTTTCAAAGTTAGTGGCTAGAGTCCACAATGCACAAAGGTATATATAGTATGTTCCCATGACTACTTCCAATAGACATTACATCATGAATAAATCCCCAATGAGTGTAGGTTGCCTATCTTTGTGGAAAATTTTCTCCCTTAGCTATAGGATTATGATCTCACCAGGGCATAAGTGGTGTCATGCATGAGCATCATGTACAACAATGATACCTAATCCTAATTAACAAAGTGGATGCTAGGAATACTATAAAATATATTGAGGATCACCATGCATATGTGGATCACCCTCCTAATTTTGTCAATTGGGATAACCCCCTTGGGCTTCTTACCTTTCCATGCGATAGTTTGGTCTAGAAGAGCCATGATGGAAACACCTTCTCCATCGAAGTATCTACATTGAATTACACTAAGGTGTGTTTGTTGAAGTAAGAATTATGGATGCTCAATGATAAATATCTTTGAAAATCTATCCCTAAGATTTAAGAAACCACTATGTTGTTGTTAGAGTGAAGCAATAACACGTCCTGTGATATCTTACTAGAGAAGAATAAGTCTCCTAGTAGGTTGATATAGGGCATCACTTGTAGTTTTTTTTAGAAAAATGTAGTATTTGGAATTTGAACACCAATAATTCCTTCACAAAAAATCTATCTGCCAATGTCATATCATCTTCAAGTGAAAATAAGTCTACTTAATCAATGACATCCCATAACACTGAATAATTCCTATAGTTATCTTCAAACACCATGGCATCAAAGATTGTATTAGTGAATTATTTAGAGTCTTTGAATAAGTATGGATATGGTGGATTGGTACCATAAAATGTTCTATATGTAGACACCATTTTTGTATGTTTTTTACTTTTCTTAATTTATGTGTTACATGTTATATATGTCTATATGTGGGTGTAAATAAATCAACTCTAGCTTGATTGTTATTTATTGTATACTCTCAAAGTAGATATTAGGGTTCTTTATCACTACAAGATAGAAAAAGACTTTTAACATAATTTGGCTTGAAAGGAAATGATAGTTTTCAATCGTAGTGGATAGACTATATAAAATCCTACATTAAATACTAGTTTGTGAAAAATAAATGTGCAACGTTCACCTTGGATTTATGATTGTCATGTATAATTCAAAATTTTTAGCTCAGGTTGGTGGGGGGTCTTTAGAATATTAATAGGAAGTATTTTTAATTTTATATTGAATAAGGATGATTAGACTTAGTAATGTTCTTAGTAATAAAGTGTTTTAGGGTGTACATCAAAAAATGCTTTTGGGTATATGCCTATAAACTAATTTTTTTGGGGGATTTGTTTCAAATAAAATGACTAGAATAATTTATCTAAAGGATTCATCTAGGAAAAAGTCCCAAATCAATTATTATGAAGGGCTATTTCAAAGGTCTGGAAGGCACTTTCAATTTCCTTAAAGGGTACTTTTGATCTGAAGTGTCCATTTTATATGGAATTTTGTCCATGACAAAAGTCCTAAATGATCTACTTCACAAATATCGAAGGGTAATTTTGGTGTCTTAAAGGGTAACTTTGTACAACTAAAGGGTCATTTACAAAGTCCTGAAGGGTAGGCTACACAAAATCTAAAGGGCATATAATCTCACAAATAAAATGTTTAAAGGAATTGGCTAAGGGAAAAAAGGTGTAGGATAAAAGTCTCGAAGGTTATATCTAAGAGGGGAAAGGTCATATGGACACTTTGAAAGTGCCAAAATGTCCTTTTAAAAATATCTAAAGGGTAAGTGGACACTTCAAAAAGGGTCAAATGCTTGAGATAAGAATCCTAAAGGGTATTTCCATGGAAAAAAAGGTCCAAAATACAAAGGCCGAAGGGCACTTTTCATAGGGTAAAAGGACTGAAAGAAATATCCTAAAGGATAAGTACTATAAGATAAGGGGTTTAGAATAAAATTTACAAAGGATCTACCAAAAAAAATGTAAAAGGTATGTGCCTCAAAAGAAGTGGTCAAAATGGGTGAAATGGTCAATTTGGGAAAGGTTGAAGGGCTAGTTCAGAAGGACAAAGGACACTTTCAGAAAGGCTGAAGGGCTAGTTTGAAAGGTTCTAAAGGGTAGGTAGAAAGGATTCAAAGGGTTTACTTCGGGGCAAATTTTTCCCTAAAGGGTCCACTTCATAAAAGTTGAAGGGCACTTTTGGACTTCCCAAAGGGTACTCTCATATGTATAATGGTCATTTTTAATAGTTCTAAAGGGTAACTTTGGATAGGGTCAAAGGGATAATCTATTAGGGAATTTATTTTGAGGAAAGTGTATTCAATATAAAATTTTATAAGGCAAAGATTCTGTAGGATGAATTCCTTCAAGACAATTATTTCAAAAAAAATATTATCAATAATTTCTCAAAAATATAAGGCTTGAAAAATAGTAAGCCTGAAAGAAAATAGGTCTGAGAATACCCAGAACATAGCATCTAAAAAGATAGTTTACACAAGGGCTGAAATAATTATCCTAAAAAATATAAACCCAAAGAATTCATCTCTATAATACACAAGCTAGTCTCATAAAACACATTTCCAATACCATCCTGCCAAAAAAGTGAAATGCCTTATATTTTATAGATTTATCAAAATATTATGAAAAGGACTCCATATTAAGGTAATATTTATAGATAAAGTGGGTCCCTATTTCCTTCTATAAATAAGGGGGATGTTAGGTACAACAATTATATCTTTCATGGTGTTATAGCATGTGAGCTACAACCTAAAATGAATGATCTTGGTATAAAAGTAAACAAACCCTTTCAATCATTCCTTCTAACTCTTCTACACATGTAAAATATAGATTCAATAATCTACCTATTTATGATTTTTTTGTGCTTCATTAAATCATGCAAGAATTATCTATGTGGGCCAAAATTGGCCAACTACTTTGATGACTCATAGGAAAGAATGCCTACTATGCTTGAGAACCTAGATCATCATCTTATCCAATCCATTGGGTATGGATTCATTAGATTTTGCAATTGAGCTAATCCTATCTTTTAAAAGAAAAAGGATCAAAAGAAATAAAACTAAAAAAATTCATAAGGCATTTTGGAAAAGCAAATAATAGAATAGAAAGAAAAGGTGCATAAGGCACCAAGAGGAAAGTAAAAACTACTCTTACATGTATAATATGTTACAATAGATACAATTCTATTTAGTAACAAGGATTCAAATGAATGTCATTGACTAGAACGGGTAATACCTCTCCATCCAATTGGGAAATCTAAAAAACATTGTGCTCTTTGCATCTTTACATCAAATAAAGACTACTCCATAATATGTTAAACTTGGTATGGTTGCCTGGTTCATCCTTATTTGAGTTTAATTTGAGGATTAGGTCCCCTTCCTCAAAGTTACTTGATATAGCTCTCTTGTCAAATGACTTATTGACCTAAGATTTACGTGATTCTAAAGTTTTCATTGTAATGTCCCTAGTTTATTCTAGCTTGATGAGCTCTACCATCCTAACCTTCATTGGCTCATCCTCCATTAACTCAAGCTGATGAACTAATTATAATGCATGTAACTTAAGGGAGATAGGAAATTTGGCTTCCCTTCCATACATAAGAACATATGGAGAATTACAAAATGGTATTTTAAGGAGTGACCCTATTAGCCCATAATGTTATCTTTAGTTTGGTGTGCCATGTTCTTTGATTTTCTTCCATGGTCCTCTTGATGATTCACAACAAATTCTTGTTTATGGACACTGCTAGTCCATTCCCTTGAGGATAGTAGTTGAAATAAGTGTTGAGGTAGATGCCTAATTTAATATCCCATTCATTTATCTTCATATAAAGGAATGCCAATCCATTATCAAAAATCATGGTGGTTGGGACAACAAACCTAGTTACAAGGTTGTCATATAAATCCAAGATTAAAACTTCACTAGATTCCTTTAAAGTAATATCTTCCACCCACTTGGTGAATTAATTAGTTGTAGTGAGCACCCATTTATGCCCTATACTTGATGGTGGATTGATCATCCCTATGATGTCTAATCCTTATTTCATGAAGGGTTGTTCCACCTGAATAGGATTGAGTGGAAGGCCTACTAGTTTTTTCATTCCTATAAAGAGGGCACACTTTTGGCACCTTATAACCCATGCATGGACATATTTGAAAAGGTTGGGATAATAATATCTAACGCTCATTATTTTTACTATAGTGGTTTGGGTGTAAAATGGCCTCTTGTAAGTCCATTATAGAACTGATCCAAGAGTTTGGTTACTTGGTCATCATCTATGCATCTAAGGAGCACCTCATTTAGGTCTTTTCTAAAAATAACACCATAAATTAATACATAAGGTATCAAATAAACCATAAAATACCTTATTTTAGTTCTATCTAAACCTTGGGGGAATTTTCCTATTGCCAAGAAGTGATCCATATCTTTAATCCATCTCTTTTGAGGTGGGAGTGCACTTGCCTGTGAGTTATCTTAGGTCACAAAAATAGCTTCTTTGTTACTTTGGAGGTAATTCACCATGTGTTCACACAAACTTTTTCCCATAAACAAATGGTGACCTTAATTTATATGCCATACTCCATGACCTTTGTAATCTAGCTTGCTCTCTTCTCACTTAAAGATTTGTTAAGGAGGAAATTCCTAACTACAAGATGAGACACCATAAGATGGATCCTACTATTGGAGAGCATGGGATTAAATTTATTAAGGCTCCTCAAGGGTAAAATAACTTGTTTCTCATTAAAAGTGTACCTCACAACATATCCTTCTAACCCTTGATTGAAAAAGGCAATTAGTTGCTCTATTTCTTCACTATTCTTTTACATCAACATAGTTGATATGTTATCAATGTTAACAAAGGTGTACAAGATGAAGTCTTTGGAGAAATCAAGATTTAAAAGTGAGGGTGCTTGATAAATAGCCTATGTGATGGATTTGAAAGATACCATGCCTTCATCATACCAAGCAAACACTTAGATCTTCTTTATCATGATGGTGATAGGCTTGACAAAGTTTTCAAAACTAGGTATGAACCTTCTCACAAAGTTGATCTTCTAAAGGAAGGTTTGGATCCCCTTTCTATGATTTGGCAAGAATAAGGATAAGATGAAACTTAATCTATTAGGTTCAATATATAACTCTTATTTGGAAATAATTTGGCCTATAAACTTGCCTTCATGCATATAAATCACACATTTTTTTGGATTTAGAGATATCGCATACTCTCTACATATTTGGAAAACTAGTTTCAGATGGTTTATGTGATCATTGACATTCTTGGAGAAGATTTCAATGTCATCCAAGTCGACCAACACCATTTTATTTATAAATCCTTGGAAATACATGTCTATTTCCCTTTATAAGTTTGTCCCAGCATTGGATAACCCAAAGGACATATTTTGATAAGAAAAAGTACCCCACTTGGTGGTGAAGGTAATCTTGTACTAGTCCTCTTATCTCACTAGTACTTGTTTATAACCTAAGTATACATATAGGAGAGAGAAATGTTATGAACCTATAACTACTTAAAATATTTGTTTCATAGATCGTATAAGGTAATGGTCCTCAAATAAAAACTATTAAGATATTCAAAGTCCACACACAGTCTGATCTCCCCATTATTATTTTTGATAGGTACTAGATTAGCTACCTATGAGGAGTGTTTGATGGGAAATATGATCCTAGACTCCACAATATTAGTTAACTCCTTTCTAATGAGATCTTCAATTTTGGGATTAATGGTACTCTGCTTCTACTTGACAGGCTTGGCATCAACCTCCATCTCAATGGTGTGGTAGTCCATATTAGGATCAAATCCCTTTAGGTCGCTATATTTCCAATGAAATATGTTTGCATATTCCTTACATAACTCTATGAAATCATGCATTTTAACTTTAGTACTTATATTTTTGATATTTATAAGCTTGTCCTCCAATATAAGAACTTTCATAATTTTCCTCATTAGTTGACATCACTATTTTATCCTTCCTCATATAGTCCCCTTCATGAAAGAGGACTTCTAGGGTGACTAAAACTTAAGGAAGCTTATTTAATTTTAATTGGATAATTTTCTCCCCATACTGGTGCTATAAATTTTATTGATTAAGGGAGGAGAATTCTGCTTCTTACTAGAAAAAGCATGCAATTTGTTTATCATTTTCAAATACTTGGTAATGAACTTCATTGTCTAACACTAATGGTCTTATTACCACTTTGATGTGTGGTTAAAACCTAGTTCTTATTAGTTCATTAGGGATGTCAAAATGGGCTCCCATTACTGCTAACCTCTTAACATGTTGGTTTTGGCCTCTCAGTACTAATTAGATGTTGAAAGCCTCAAAGTCCTCAATGAGGTCCCATAACTTATGTTTTTAAGATCTCATTAAAGGGTTATGAGTGGAATTATGACCTATAACTTGGTGCACAACCAATTCAATATCCACATAGACTTTCAACTACTTTATTTTTCTCTTATTGGCCTATTGGAGGTTATGGCTGAGACCCTCATATTTTGCTACATTGTAGGAGAAATTGATTTAGACCTTGTATGAAGATAATTACTTATCATTTTAAGGGGAAATTAGTATGAAACCTTCACCTACCCTATAATTTCTCCTTGAGCCATCAAACAATAACTTTTATAGACCACTAGGATCTTCTTGAGGCTTTATGAGGGATGACATAGGCTGGTCTTCCTCATGCAAATAGAAAGCACCCAATTTTATTTCTTTAACACCCTTTAAGGGATTTTTTGACTAGTTATCATTTTAAAAATCATTTAGGAACATGTCTATCACCTCCTCTAGATGAGTGTTTAAACTATACCGCATTTGAAATTTATCTTCATCAATGATGGTGCAATTGATGTTGAGACTATTTGTCCCATAGGGATCTATATGAAATTGTGTGATGGGCTCAGCCTTGATTGACACCTTTATCCTATACCTTATTCAAAAATTCAGATAGGACCATTATATGGCAAGATAGCCCCTATCTTTGCCATGAATTATCTAGATAAGCATTGAGAAAAATGAGGAGGCATGTCCAAGATCAATACATCTTGGGCTATCAAGACATTGGGACAAGATTGTAGGGTCATGTTGAGGTCCTTGATTATACCAGATAGTTTAGAAGAAGAGCAATCAAGTTATAACACTCCTTTTGGCTATGGTTCATATTTTAGACTAAGTTGATCAGCTATAGACTTTACTATTATTTCAATCAATTTTAGATTGTATTTTAAAAAGAGAAGAAGAAGAAACTAAATATGGATATGGTTGAAATTTTTTTTTTCTCATGCATGTGTTGAATTAGATGATTATGAATAACTCCTATTTGGATTGGGAGGATGACCTAAAAATAATATAACACTAAAGCAAATTATGGTTAGATAGATAGTTGAGTGGATTGCCTAGTGTTAGCTAGATATTGGAAGCAAGAGGTTCCTTAGGGACTATCAATTCACACATTTTAAATAATTAATTTTATAAATAGAATAAAAATTACTTGCATCAATAATCAAAGATACTAAAATTGAACACAAGAAATGCTTGTTAAATAAATAGACTAGAAATGACAAATTCAATGATAAACCAGTCAATACTAGTTCTAAATGGCTCATGTCTACTTCAAAAAATTAGGTAAGGGTTTTTGAATAGTTAGGGACATATAAATTTAGATTTATATAAGGGTAAGTAGGTGGAAATAACTTGTTTCTATTTCCTTCTATAGTGACCATCATTGGTTGGGATGACCGTCAATAGTTAAGGTGATCGTTGGTGGTCAAGGGGACAATTAGTTGTTGGTACAACCATTAATGGTTACTATGTGTAGGTATAGGTTGGTAAATGACTAGTTAATAATATCATAAGGTTAGATTTTGGGAGATGGGTTGCTACTAGGCTCAGTGTAAAAGGTAGAAAAATTAATTGAATATTGTAAAATAAATACTTATCATTCCAAAGGTTGATCGGGTGATTAATTGAGATGGTTGACTCATTGGTGGAGTTTGATGTGATTTTGGGAAAGTAATGGTACTTGTCACTTTGGTGGATTTATGGTAGAAAGTTGGCTCTTTGATGTGATGATTGTATCTCTAGATTGTTGATGATGATTGACCTAAAAAATATGAGAACTCTAGATGCACAAGATCTTGATAATAATTACAGTGGATTTCACCTTTTTGTTCCTCTCTTCTTATAAATAAGGAAAGAGAGTTATAACAAGGCATTAAATGGGCCTTTTAATTATAACTCACTCATGTAATGGCTTGTTCATGGATTAAGATGAGTTATTTTTATAAAATCATGGTAGGATGACTTGCATGTTGGTGGTTAAAGAGGTAAATCCTACTCATCAATGATCAAGGTGATTGTCGATGGTTGAGGGTGAAGGGTCAAAGCGGGTAAAAGGTTGGTTAAGCTAGTTTGGCAAACTAGCCATGGGTTAGGCTCAATTAGCAATCAAAGGGTTAGAATGGTCCCAAGGGGGTCCTAAGGTGGTCCAAGGGAATTTATACATTTGAAATCATGGTGTGTAAACTCTAGGTGTGTATATTTTACCCATTTTTACTATGTAGCTTTGAATCAAAAAGCCATAAAACAAAAAATGGATTATTATTCAAAGGTATAAGTATCTCAAGTATGGGAGGTGATGTTCCCACTCAAACTAAGAGTTGACGAGGTAAAATAAAATTGGGTATGGGTTTGATAAGGTGGGAGAAGGTAATGATGAACATTGACATCATGAAGGTGGGTGAGAAGTTAGGCATCAAAGCACATACAAGCATATAAAGTGCAAAAAAAAGTGTGATAGTCAAGATCATGCATAGAATAGGTTGCCATAATTGGTAAAAATAAATTTTGGTGCTAGAAGGATAAGTGGTAAGTGGACTATGTGATTGCATTTAGGCATGGTGGCTAGGAACACTCGTAAGTCTCTTAAGTGGTGTTTGTGTTTCAATGGGTATCCAAAGTAAGAAGTGCTCTTAGTGAAAACACAAACTGGTCAAGTGTCATGGGTATCCATGGTAGGAAGTGCTCCTGAGAATACATAAGTGGGTTAAGTAAGTGCAAGGTGGTGTAAGTAAAAAAAAGTAGTCAACATGACAATATTGTCACTATAGTCAAAGGCCCAGGCATGAGTCGTCCAAAAAAATACGTTAGTCAGGCCAAAATGGACCAATAATGAGGTGACAAGGTGGTCAAGTTGGGAAAAAAGGTAGTCTCCATGAGTTGGTGGAGCTTATCCCTTTTAATGGGGTGCACAGACATTTTAGCCTAGTATAAAGTATTATAGATGCATTTTGAGGTATAAGTGCAGGGACTCAGATATTTTATTTCTAAATCCACATCCTATGTTGACATTTATAGATCATGAGGACTTACCATCTAGGTCATAGATAGATGACATTGGCTTTATAGATGATTACATGGCATCATACTAGGTATTATACATGGCAAAAAATCTTGGTGATGATGATAGTGGTATGGGGATTATGGATGTGGAACCAACTAGGAGAGGGGGCTAGAGGTCATAGACATGGGGGTTGGCCCCAATGGATAGGTAGGAGTGATTTTAGGTGTTATATAGGAACATGTTATAACATTACATAGATAAGTGGATAGGTACTAGGACCTAATGGTGCACTAAAAGATAGTGGTTCCCCAGGGTCATAGCTAAGACATAATATATTATTATTGTATATCATTTTCATCTTGGACTACGAGTTGGTGTGGTGAGATGTACATTTTGAGAGAGACATGTCTATCTACTTGTACACATTTTTATGTTTATTCAACTCACAAGATATATATATATATATGTGTGTGTGTGTGTGTGTGTGTGTGTGATTTTTGCTTATTGCTTATGCTCCTGGTGTATGATCTATGTTGATGATTAATGATTATGATGTGATGTTATATTACTTATGGATTATGATTATATTGTGGATTTTATAAATTGATGTATACTTAGCTAGCTAGGCGTGAGATGACTTTGATTTATGGTTATGATTATGACCTGATGAGTTTTAATGAGTATATGCTTTTATATTTAGACATATGGTGAAAAATGGTTGATTGTTTTATTACTCATGGATGTTATGGTTATATTATGATTGTTATGGTTGTGATTATGATTATGATGTTATTTATAACACACCTAGATATGCCTATTATTATTATGGTTGCTATTATCTTGCTCAAGGTAAAGCACATGAGGTAAGCTAACTAACAACACTAGATGGGAGAAAAAAGAATATAATCAAGAGAGAAATGTTGTAATGAAAATATCAACTCATCATGATAGGATAAAGAGAGGGAATGATGATTCTTATTTAACAAAGACTAAAACAAAACCAAATTTGGATTGGCTTAATGAACATAAGCCTTTAGAATGATTTGCATTAGTTTTTGTTAGTTGGGTAAAAAGCTGTCTTGACCACATAATGCTAACTAGTCTCAAAATCCTTTGCTTATAGTGCATAATGGGAGATTGATGAAAATGGAACCTTCTTATGAGACTAGCATTCCTATTTTATAGGTGTATAAAGAGTTAGTATAAACAAGTCTATGTCGTAGAAAGTGTAGATTGATCGATATGGGAATTCTACTTGTGAAAATTGATTGTGGTTTTCACCTTATTTTGATGTGTGAGATTTGATTGTAGCTTTTAAGAGTAGTTTGATTTTGTTATGATTTTGAAAATGGGTCTTTTTCTTTGTTGCTATATATAGGAATTTGATCAATGTGGAAAGCTTCTAAGAAATTTATATGCTTTTATCAAATTATTTACTCAACCATCCTTCAAGGGAGTGGTCTAACTTTATTTATTTTAATCAAGGCTCTATGATAGCTATCATTAAAGGGAGTAGTCTACCTTATATTTTTGTAATTTTTAGTATGTTTATGTAGCTATCCTTTGAGGGAGTAGTTTGTGGATGCTAGGAATGACCCATGATTTATATTGGTTTTGATTTTAATTTTTGATTATTTGATTTTTCTTGACATGGACATACTTATAGAGGCTTAAAGGTTGACCTTTATGAAGGAAAAAATAAAAGCACAAAAATGTTGACTAGGAATAAAGAGTGTTAGGTGAGAATGATAATGGGAATCCATCCTAATGGAGGGGAAAAAATTACCATGAGAATCATGACATGGTTAGATCCATGGTACCCATTATTTAAGATTAGGTTATGACTGTGATGGATAATCACATGATTTAGTTTTAATTAGTTTCCCCTAAAATAGGGAGATGAATGTGGTTGAAATCAATGGATGAGCTTAAGGTTAAAAAAAGGTGGACTTGATCCTTTTTAACAAAATAATGGATGCATATGTAAAGCATTGAGGGGATCAAGTTTTGGGTGGCCTTAGAGAGAAGACAACTAATAAGATCTTGATCCATACTTGTGGGTTATGATATAAGATCCAAGACAATTGAAAGAAAAAATTTCCCATATTATTTTGTCCATATTAGTGAAATGTTTATTTTACTTTAGGATGAGGTCTCTAATGTTGAATTATTGAACTTTAAGGTACTTATTATAGGCATGTTTGATGCACTCTTGATAGACATGTAGATGGGTAAGGTCTACCAAGCAATGCTCATTATGTAGCTCAAGATGGGATAAGTGGTGTTGATGATAATCATCCTTAGTAATGATATCTTGTAAATATATGAAAAGATAAAGTATTTGGACTTTGAGAGGTAAGATGGCCTCTACTCTAAACACAAGATAAAAAGGTTTAGCACCCACTACGGTTGTAATACTAGTAAAATATGACTATAAGGCAAAGGGGATGTGCAAATTCCAATCCAAAATACATCACAAAGACAAAAGGTACTCTTTGAGTGAATTAAAGGCCTTTTGATAGTCACTATTCCACTTAAAAGATACATCCTTCTTTAAAATGTGGTGGAAGGGTTGGTATCAATCCAAAGTTAGGAGATAAAGTGAAAAATGGATTGGAGATTTCCATATAAACTACAAAGTTGCTTAAGGTTGACTAGAGGAAGCATGTTGAAGATTTATTTGATCTTGAAAGGATCAACTTTGATTCCCCAAAGAGAAACAATAAAACTAAGAAGCTTTCTTGATAAGACCCCAAAAATGCACTTCTTGGGGTTTAGGTAGACATGGTAATGGATAAGTTGTTAAAAGATGATCTTGATAATGGCTAAATGATCCTTTCAAAGTTTGGATTTTTTAAGAAGGTCATCCACATAGTCCTCTATAGTCTTGTGGATAAGGTCATGGAAGATGTAGATCATAACACGTTGGTATGTTGTACTAATGTTCTTTAATTTGAAAGTCATGACTCCATAGCAGAAGGTCCCCCATGATGTGGTAAAGGTATTCTTGTGTTGATCTTTAGGGGTAATTAAGATCTGATTATAACTTGAAAATCCATCTATGAGAGATAACATCATATAGCCAAATGTAAGATCAACTAGTTAGTTGATGCTTAGTAGAGGAAAGTTGTCTTTAGGGAAAGTGAGGTTGAGGTCACAAAATTCCACATGAATGTGTATTACCATTGTGGATTTTATTAATAGCCCAAAATTTGAGATCCACTGGGTATAGTCAATGGGTTGAATGAAATTGTTAGATAGGAGATGCTAAAGCTCTTATTTGATGAGAAAGGCTATGTGAGTGAGCATACATCAAAGTTCTTTCTTGAGGGGCTTGACATCATGGTGGGTGACTATGTTATGGGTAGAAATGGTAAGGTCAATTCCAAGGATGTCACTATAAGACCAAGTGAATGCCATGATGCAGTCTTGGAGGAAAGAAGCGAAATCCCTAAGTTCCTTAGCATTTAGTGATTGGCTAATTTTAAAAATGTAGGGGTTTTCTAGAGTGCCCAAGTTGATATCCATGGTGTATTCATTCAACATGGTCTAATTCTTGGGAGTATGGTATTTGTGTATGGAAGAGTTTGGGGCACCAAGGTAGGTGAGAATGAAATCATCATCCTAACACTAAACATTGTTAATGGTAGGAGAGTCATATCCTATCATCTCAAGATGGATCAAAGGGATGCTACCATTTTCCCCTCCTTTTGATAAGTCAGGGTTCTAAGAATGATCATGTTGATGAAAAAAAATTAGGTGGGATGATGTAATCATCCTCACACATAGGTGGGGGAGAGGTTTGTGAATAAGAGGTATTTTCATCAATAATGGTGGCAATAGGAAGTTTGGTTTATTTCTTGGTAGGTAGGATGAAACCAAGGCCATGATTCTCATGAGGTTTTCTAGTCTCAATGGAAATCAACTCATGTGGGCCATACTCATATCATCCAAGATAAAATCCTTTCCAAGCACACCTATGGAGGTATGTCTTGGCAAAGCTCAGTTTATCTAGGTAGGAAAAATTGATGGTAAATGGATGAAGTGAAAGAGAGGGCATAGAAGTGCCAATGGGTTTGTTAAGTCCCCCATAGATTAAATGGGTTTAACAATGGGGAGGTCTAAAAGGAATAATGGTTTTGACATTGGGGTCATATCCCAGTTGGTAAGTAAGTTTCCCATACTCATGAGGAGTAAGGAAGGTGTCAAGGGCTAAAAGGTGATATTCCCCCAGTGAAGGGTGATAGAATGTTAATTATAAAGGGTTTGAGGTAGGGATATAGTCAAAGGGATAGATGATCTAGTTGATGCCTCATTGGTGGGAGGAGTGGCTTCCTCTTTCATGGTGAAAGTCTTGTCTTTGGTTAAGGAGAGTGTGCTAGATGGATGTAAGAGGACATTATTAGGTCGATAGGTTATATTTCATATCAAGAAGGGACTTGGGTCAGCTTGGATGGTGATGACCTAACCTTCATGCTCAAATTTAATGTAATGATGTAGGGTAGAGGGGATGTAACCCATGATATGGATCCAAGGTTGTCCCAATAAAGCATTATATCAGAATTCACCTTCCACTACATAGAAGAGTTCAAGGAATGTGTGAGGTCCTATATGGATATGAAGGACAACTATTCCCAAGGTAGTGGTCATGGTGTCATTAAAGGATTAGATTATGGATAAGGTTTCAAACATGACATTATCTATAATATTGAGTTTATTGTAGGCATGGGAGGAGATAATTTTATTACTAGATGCTCTATCAATTATGACCTATTTAATGCAAGTTTGGTTGATGTAAGTAGTAATAAAGAGAGGGGGATTTGGGTTATATGGATGGATAGAGGGTATTTCCATATCCTTGAAGGTAACAAGGTTGGAAATTTGGAGAGTGATAATAAAGGCTACTAGAGGTTGAGGATCTTTAGGTTAGACATAAACCGATTGTAATGCCTCTATCATTTCTTGGTGATGATGAGGTGAAGTGGTAATCAAATCATATAAGCTCATATTCACTTGGATATGGTGAATATATTTGAGCACCATTCTCTTGATGGACTTGGAGGGATTAGATTGGGAGTTACCTAAGATATATACCTTAGGTTTGGGTGTAGGTGAATTTATTTATGTAGGATTTGGTTGGGAGGTAGAAGATGGTTATGTCCATGAAGTGGACACCTTAACCTTCCCCTTATCCTTATATCACACTCTCATGACCACATGAATGGTATGGATAGAGGAAGGAATTATGGTATGAGATTTTTCAATCTCTTCTTCACTCTGAGGTGAGAGTGGAGGAGTGGGTAAGCATTGGATAGAGGGTGTTGTTGTTGGTTGGATTGGTATAGGGATCATGGGAGATTCATATATTAATAAATCACGCTCATCATATATTTGTTGTATAATAATTTGCATATCTTTATAGTTCTCTATGTCATGCCTTAGTTTCTTATGATAGGAACACATGTGGTGGTCATTATACTAGGTCGGTTTTGAATTGAGAGGGTCAAATGGCCTAATAGGGGGTAAGGTTACGCAAAAAGCTTGTAATAACCTTTGGAAAATGATATATTAGGATTCATATAAAGGTGGAGAGGGTTTAGGGGTTTTGGTCTTGGTTGGTAAAGTGGAAGTCTTTTTGGTAATGGGTTTGGTGATGGAAGGTTTGGGTAAGGTAGTGTGTTTCGTTGGTGGTTTCAATTTTGGTAAGGTAAAGGTTGAGAAAGTAGAGGTAGGAAGTTTTAGGATAGGTAGCTTGGTTATTGATGGTTTAGTGAAAATAGGTGTGTCAAAAATAAAATGTACTAGTGTAACCAATAATGGTGGTTGGGTCTTGATTGGGACAATTGTATTTCTAATTAAAGTGGAGGGATGAGGCCCTAAAATAGAGGGAAAGGTGGAGGGAGGTATGAGTTAGGCTCTCTAGCCTTTTGGTATCTCTACTCCCTTGGTTGATTTGGGTTGGTGCTTGGTTGTTGGGTTCATTGAGGTAAGATCCACCTTCATAGATGGGTGATTAAGACTTTGTTTAGGGATGATACCAAGGTTCTTGGTTGGCTTGGCTAGTTTGTTTAGAGAAGGTGATTTGGTTTCTTGGAGTTTAGGTGCTTTGGATGGCTTAGGAATTGTTGGGTTAGTAGAAGTTGTTATTGGTTTGGTTTACAGGGTAATAGTTTGAATAGTGGAAGTGGTGGGTTGGTCTTCTAAATGTATGGTTGGAGGTTCTTTCTTGGTGATATAACGTATCCCTAATTTTTCCCAAAAGGTGATTCAATCTATGTCAGGTTTGGAGACAAATTATGGGTTCTACACTAACCTAAAGAATGGCTTGTAGGTTGGATTTTTTCCATAGATATTGGACCTAAAAGATAAGCTCATTGGTTGAGACAAAAGGTTAGTAACCTCATATTTTTTCTCAATCAAAAGATACAAGGTTTGAGTGTGTAAATCCTTTATGGGAGGTGTAGACATGGGGGCTTCCCCTTTCGGAATGATTTTTGAAGGGGTAGTAACTTGCTCGATGGTTAAGGGAAAAGGTAAAATGAGTGATTGTTATGGAATGTTGGTTAAGGGAGGGGTTAATGACTCCACTACCTCAATAAGTGGAGGAGGAGAAAGGGGTGATTCCTTAGTTTGGGTTTCCAAAAGAGGGGAAGGTAACTTTGTTACCTTAATAAGTAGAGAAGGTGAGTAATAACTAGGTTAGTCAATAGGATTTTTAACAACAAATGCGCCACTAACTATGTTAACAATATGGGTATCATGACATCACTCAACCATGTTGATCTCATTCTTGATACGAGCATGATTGGGAAAAGTCTACCTAAATATGTTAAGGGCCTAGTTCTGAGGTGTGTTGAGGTTATCCAACATAAACTCCCCCTTGTTAATGAGGGATTGGGTAATGCTCTTAAAGGTGTTGTACCTACTAACATCATGCCCTATTACTCAGTGGAACGCACATAAATCATTATCATTATACCAAATAGGTGTAAGATGAGAATAATTGAATTGTTAAGGTGGTTTGAAAGGGGGAAGTATGATATTATCTTTCAATAGATTCTATAGGATCAAAGCATAAGATTCTTTGAGTAGAGTGAATTATTTTAGGGTGTTCTAGTTTGGTTTCTCATGTTTTGCTTTGAAGAACCAAAGGAATTCAGTTAGTTGGTAGATGATGGGGAAATGTATTTAAGGACAAATTCATTTTTAGTGCCTTTGCTTTTGGTTTTAGTATTAGTTTGATTGTTTAGTTTAGAGGAGGAGGCCTCATTGGTTTTGTAGGTAGAGTTCTTATTTTTTAGTTTTCTCTTTCTTTCATTAATAGTTTTATTCTCTAGCTTACATGCCATGGTAAAATCTTAATCAAAGGTTTGAAAGCTCTACACACTTAGTGTAGAGGATATATGCTTATCACATGTTTGAACAAAGATCTCTATGAGTTTGGGTTGAGGTAGGGAAAAAGAGAGCTGATTGATTAGGCTCCTCCAGTGAGTTATAAAGTTAGCAATAGATTAATCATCAAACTATTGGATAAAGTATAGGTCAATGATGGAAACCTTATTGGATATTTTTATCAAAAATTGGTCCAAGAAATTTTGATATAGTTGGGTGAAGGAGAAGATGAAATTCTTGGTTAAGGCACTATACCAATCTAATGTCAGTCCTAATAAAGACATAGGAAAAGTGCAAAGGAGGGAATCATTGTAGGAAATCAAATAACATAAATGCCTAAATTATCTAAGGTGTTATTGGGGATATTCCTTACTCTAAAACTTGGAGAATTTGGGAATTTCTAATTGAGGAGGATATGGCTTGATAGGCACAGATCGGTGGATGGGCTTGTTAGAGATCTAGTCATAAGATATGATAATGTGAGCCCCAAAGATGGATGACTCTAGAGTTTTCATATTATCCATGATAAAATTCATTAGGTCTATTTTAGACTATGTAATAAAGGGTTGTAAGGTGTGTACTATGGTTGGGGTTGAGTGACATGTTGGTAATTTACCAAAGATTAAGAAGTTATCACATATGGGTAAGTGATCATAAGTGGTTCGGTAGAGGGTATGTATTGCTAAGTGAGCATAGATGGTTGAGTCAAGGGTAAGGGATAAGTGGTAACCCTAGTAGTGATAAGAGATAAGGTAGAAAGTATGGGTGCCACTATGTTTTAAAGTGGATTAGGGGTAGCCAAAAGAATGCCAGTGATGGTGGTAGTGGTTTCTCTAATAATGATTGGGGTATGGGTAGTTAAAGGTTGTGTGGTAGTTGTGTTGGAAGAATTTTTAGTCAGACTAGGAGGTGTTTGGGTGTTAGAAGGTTGAACTAGCTGGTTCTACATGGTTGAGTCAAATAGGTGGCTAGCTAATTCAAATGATTGAGTAGTTAACGATTAGGTGGTGATAACAAAAATATAAAAGTTTCCTAAAAATCCCAATAGCATGCCATAGGGTAGATTAGTAGGTGGTGTTAAAACAAGTGTATGATGAGATACTATGCTAAGATAATGTTGTAAAGCTACCAGGATATTATCTAAAAAGGAAGTAAAATCTACGTCACCTTTGGAAACTACTCAAGGCACATTATAAGTGTCAAAATGATGAGGAAAACTCTCAATATTTGAGATATACTCCATGGATGAAGAGGTAGAGGAGACTGGGTAATCTATACATGAATCTTGCCTTGCTAAGTCTCTTTGTTGTTGATGAGTAAAAACCATGCAGGTAGGATGAAGGGAAAACACAAATAATCTTACAAATTAAATAGGGATAAAGAAAGAAAATGATCAAGGAAATCTAATGCACATTAGACTATATAAAAATCCTATGGTTAATTTGAATCTCACTTTTGGCTTATGCCTTAAGTTTAGGAGAATGTGTGATAGAAGTTGGCTTATAGATTAGGTACTATAGAAAAAATCTATGATTGGTTTTGGGTTATTTAGGTGATCAAAAATATCTATATTAGGAATAAATATGTATCTTGTTATTGGGGCTTACCCCCTCACTTCACATATTGAAATAATAAGGGTGTTGGGTGCTTAGCTTATATATACTAATTTTTAGAGTTTATACTCAACTAGAGAGTTGAGTTGGTTCTCCCCTTGGTAATGACCTCCAAATAAGATTGTAAAGATAGGGTAAGGTTATTTTTAGGTGATGAAATATTAGTCAGGCCTTGTTTCAAGTTTGTTTGATGTTTAATTGATGAAAGTGGTTTGGTTTAGTGTGTGAAACAAAAGTGATTCTATGATGAAATTACCATGACTTAATTCAAAGTGAGATAAAATTAGAAGCAAGCAATGGATGTAATTAATTTTAAACCCAAAATAGATTTCAATTTCTTTAATGAGAATATATAGAGAGAAGAGAATACATATGAAAAAAAACCCAAAGTAAATACTCAAGGTCCCATCAAGTATGCTAGAATGTTTTAATGAATTTCAGCTTATATTTTGAAAAGAGAAGAAGAAGAAACTAAATATGGGTGTGATTGAAAAACCTATTTATTCATACTCATATTGAATCAAATGATTGTGAAGAACTCCTCTTTGACTTGGGAGGATGAATTTCAAATAAGACAACACTAAAGAATTTTTTTGGTTAGATAGATAGTTGAGTAGATTACCTAGCGTTAGCTAGATCCCTAAAGAAAGAGATTCCTCAAGGGTTGTCAATCCACATGTTTTTAATAATTAAGTATATAAACAAAATATAAAGTAATTACATTAATAATCAAAGATACTAAAATTTAACATAAGAAATGCTTGCTAAATAAATGGACTAGAAATGATAAATATAGTGATAAACCAGTCAATACTAATGCTAAATGACTTGGGTCTTCTTTAAAAGAATGAAGTAGGGGTCTACGAATAATTAGGGGCATAAAAACTTATATTTGGTTGAGGGTAAGTAGGTGGAAATAAATTTCTATTATTTCCTACCATATTTACTATCAATAATTAGGATGACTATTGGTAGTTAAGGTGACCATCGATGGTCAAGGTGGCCATTGATGGTTGGGACAACCATTGATGGTTACTATGTGTAGGTTTGGGTTGGTAAATGGTTGATTGAAAATATCACAAGGTCATATTCTAGGAGATGGGTTGGTGTTGGGATAAGTAGGAAAGGTAAATAAAGTAGTTGAATCCTAAAAACCAAATAAGTATCTTGTTGAAGGCAGATCAGGTGATTGATTGAGGTGGTTAACTCATTGGTGGAGTCTACCATGATTTTGGTAGAGTAATGGTACTTGGTGCTTTTGATAAAGCTATGGTGGAAAGATGGATTTTGGATGTGATGGTTAGATCTCTAGATTATTGATGATGATTGACCTAAAAAATAAAGGAATTCTAGATGCATAATCTCTTAATAATAATTGCAGATGGATTTCACCTTCCTACTCCTCTCTTCTTATAGGCAAGGCAAGAGAGTTGTATCAAGGCATTAACTGAGCCTTATAATTATAACTCACTCATGCAATAACTCACATGTAGATTAAGATGAGATATTTTTAGAAAAGCAAGGTGGGATGACTTGCATGTTGTTGGTTAAGGATGTGGACCTTAACCATCAATAGTCAAGGTGACCATTAGTGGTCATCCTAACCATCGGTGATTGAGGATGAAGGGTCAATGTGGGTAAGAGGTTAGTTAAGCCAGTTTGGTAAACTAACCATAGGTTAGGCTTGATTAGTGGTTGAAGGGTTATATTTGTGCCAAGGGGGTCCTAAGGTGGTCTAGGGGAATTTTGACATTTAGAATTGTGGTGTGTGGATTTTTGGTGTCTACAATCATTACTAAGGTACTAGTAACACTATCCACCAAATAGTTATGTACTAGAGAGTTTCCAATGATTATTAAAATATAGAAGAGAAGAGGATTAAATATTTTACTCAATTGCCCTTCTTGTAGTCCTTTGGTTCAATTGGTGAGAACTTTATTAACCTTGCTTGATAAATTGTGTACAACATTTATAACACTAATCCTGGACAAACCTTCTTAAAGAATGCCCACCTAACCAGGCATGGAGGGAATATCTCACATGGGTAAACTTGTAGTTGAATTTTTCATTTGTTTAATAATGTTAATGGGTGAACCACCAACCTCTGGTTTCACTTTAGGCACTGTGACAATTGGTTGTTAAACATGTGAGCCCTAAGGGACAAAAATATTCCTTTAGCTCTGATCTCTTGGGAGGGGGGTTGGGACCTTTGAATTGATAGCAAGTTCCTTAGGCTTTATCAATGAAGCAGTGATGGTGGGAATCTCTTTGACTACTTCTTGGATACCATCCATATTCTTTATTTTGAGTATTATGTTTACTTCCACTAAAATATATGCCTAGATGGAACTAGTTTGTTGGCTAGCTGCATAGCACTCATTTTGTTCATAGTTCATCATTGTGGCATTCAATTTTTTGGTCCCTAATTTTCCCATTGACCCTGTGGAAGTTCCTCTGATCTAGTTATCATAGGCACTTCTACATTTTGGGCCATAAGAGCTTAGATGTATCCAAAGTTAGTAGCCTGCTACCATTGATCATTAAAGGCTTGATTAAGGTCAATATTTGGGATAATGTGTTGACTAAAGTACTAGTTCTAAGGCACATTACCCTTTGCTACTTGGGCCACATTATTCTAAACTAAGACTAAGTAGTTGAATCACTAGCAACATTAGGGTTGAAGTTACCCTACATATTATAGTTATGTTGTTCTTGCCCTTGGTTTTGACTTTGGCCCTAGTAGTTTTCCTTATTTGGAGGTATGTTTGCTTGAAAATCCTATTGTTGAGGATGATATGAAATTTGATAAGGCCTATTGCCTTTTGACACTCACTAGCTCATTCCCCAAAGATTGAAACATGCTTTTGAGCTCCTAAAAGTTCTTTTATTCTTATGAATCATTAGATCCACTAGTAAAAGCCTTTTTTTAGATTTATTGTAGGGATTGTAGTAGTTTTTGGTGTAGGGAGAATGACATCCAATAGGGGAATAGAAATGGGAGATGGTTTGATCTTAGGAAATAAGGGTGTTGGTGGTCTAGGTGTAAGTTTTCCATCTTGAACTAAATAATTTTATGCCTTAATGGCAACCTCATACATACCTATAAGTATATTTCCTCCCATAGATTAGATCATTACCACTATGCCATTATTCAAAGCCTTTAAATAATATAAGAAAGTGAAGATGGGGGTTGGTCTAACTATAACTAGGATTTTATCCCAAGTTATTTTGAACCTTGTGTTGATGTCTTGCATGACTTCATGAGGAGCTATTTTGATTGTAGTTATTTATTTTGTAGGTGATAAATGGCCACTTTTGTCCTCAAATATTTTACACAAGGCCTCCCATAATTGGCCACATGTTTGAATGGAATTTATAGTAAGGCCTCTATACCAATCTAGGGCCTTTCATTTGAAAGAGGTGGCTAGTAACCTAATAGTTATATTCTCCTCTATGACATTATGTATATTGTAAAAGTTTGCTATGTCCATGAGATGTTTAGAGGGTGTTATAGCTTGGTCCCTAGTGTAATAGGGAATACATTTGAGGGTTAAAAATGGGATAGGATCATAGTGAGTATGGGCTAGAGGGTTTTTCCCATTAATAAAAACAAAAGATCTAGGGACTACCATGGCTATGTAGGGCGGAAATAAGGGTCCTCTTATAGGGATATGCCTTGGAAATATCCTAAGAGAAAATTTTATTTGATATGGATGAGTATTTTCAAATCTTAATCTCATTTATAAATTTAAAGGTAGTTCAAAAAAGTCACAAGTAATACCTCTTTAATTTGACCTTGTTATCACCTTTGGCATGAGATGGATCTATTATTTTACACCAAAGAATTGATTATTCTTTTTTGAGTCACTAGATGTTGTTGTTTAAAGCTTAAACACTATGAATTTAATCAAATAAACATCAACTTTGATCAAACTTATTTTGAAATAAATGTATCTCACCAAGCATTTTATAAATTGTTATCAGCCAAAATTTCACCTTAAACTGAGTAGGGATATTGTTTAGGTCTCCTCACTCAAACCTTGGTTAAACAATGGGAACAACCATAGGCTATGGGTCACCTATGTTGGGGCTGAACATCTAGAGTAGGTTAGCTTCCTCCTTGATGTTTACATAACACTAAAACTAAGCCTAATTCTTCACATTAAAAGGGTTAGAAAGAGAGAGGGATCCTAGTAAAATTAATAGGTGATTCACCAAACTAAAGTGGACAATCATATAAGTTTAAACCTACACTGGATAAACAAAAGATAATTATGACTTACTCAATCTCACAATCTTACCAATTACATAAATATTTCATATAAGAGGTCCCTATTTCAATGAATCTAAACTTATATTTCAATAAAGGAAAGAGAAAAAACTAAATATAGGTATGGTTGAAAAGTTTGCTTGGTTGTGTGCACATTGAATTAGATGATTGTAGAAAACTCCTCTTTGGATAAATAATTAAAGTAACTAGAATGACTAATGTATCAATAAGTGGGTTGATAATAATGTTAAATAGGTTAGGTGTGGTTCAAAAAATAGGTTAGGGTTCAATGAATAGGCAAACAAAGAGAAATTTGGATTTGGTTGAGGGTAGGAGGTAAAAATAGATTGTTATTATTTTCTGCCATAGTGACCATCGATGGTTGGCGTGATCATAAAATATTGAGGTGACCATCAGTGGTTGAGGAAACTATTGATAGTTAGATAAACCATTGATGGTTAGGATGACTATTGGTGGTTACTGTGTGTTGGGTTTGGGTTGATAAAAGTTAGATTGATGGGTTTCCAAAAGGCAATCCTAGGATTTTGCTTTGTGTTGTGTTAATTATGAAATACCAATAAATTTATTAAATAGTTGAAAACAAATACTTAGCTTTTAAAAGGTTGATCTAGTGAATGGTTGAGGTGGTTGGCTTATTTGTGGAGTCTAGCATGATGGATGGATGGATAGATTTCTACAAGAGGTGACCTAAAAATGAAATTAAGATACAAAATATATTGAAATCATGGATCCTTTTTCACCTCTTGCTCCTCTCTTATTATAGGTAAAGAAGGAAAGTTGAAACATGATGTTAACAAGGGGTGTAACTTGCTATTTAATTTTAACTCATGCATGCATTGGCTCACATGCAAATTAGACAAGCTAATTATAGAAAATTAAGGCACAATAAAGGGTCAATTAAGTTAGTTTAGATGGTAGAACCTGACCATTAGTGGTCAGGGTGATTTTCAATGATTAGGTGATCATCAATGGTCAAGGGTCAGGGTAAAGTTGGTTTAAAAGGTGGGTTTAACTAGTAGGTCAAACTAACTAGCATTAGGTAGGTTTAGGGTCAAATGATCTAAGATGGGCCTAAGGGGGTCCTGAGGTGGTCCAAGAGAATTATGTCATTAAAAACTATCATGTGAATATTTTTGGTGTCTATATTTTACCCATTTTATATGCAATTTGTATCAATAAGTTATAAAATAAAAATAGATTGTTAGTTAAAGGTTTTATTACCTTAAGCATGAGAAGAGGTGTTCCCCCTCAAACTAGGAGTCAGTGAGGTAAAATGGAATTAGGTTTGGGTTTGATGAGTGGTGAAGGTGATCATGAAGATGGATTTTATGAAGGTGGGTGATAAGTTGGGCACTAAAGTGAAAACATGCACACAAAGTGAGACAAAAATATGATATCCAAGATCATGCATTGACTAGGTTGCCATAGTTGGTAAACATAAGGGTCAGTGCTAAAAGGACAAGTGACAAGTGGACTATGTAACTAAATTTAGGCATGGTGATTGAGAACACTTGTAAATTCAAATATCCTAGGTAAGGGTTGTGTTTCCATGGGTATCCAAGGTAGGAAGTTCTCTCCAAGAAAACACAAATGGGTTAGGTGAAGTTATAGGTATCTAAGGTAGGGAGTGCCTCTGAGAAATCATAAGTATATGTAAGGTATCACAAATTAAAATTTTGGTCAACTTGGTAATTCTTTTCATTATAATCAAAAGGACTAGGAAAAACATCATCATAAAATGTGTGCAAGTATGGGCAAAAATAGACTAATGGTGAAGTGATGAGGTGGTTTTTGAGGTGGTCATAGAAGGTACTCTCCATGGGTGGATGTTTGGTTAGGTTTATAAAAAATGTGTGGGTAAAAATGCTTGTGGGTGGCAAGGGAAAAAATATCCTAATAAGTTGACCATTTATGGTCAAGAGGCCTAGGGTTAACCATCAATGGTTACCATGACCATCGATGGTCTAGGTACAAACCCTAAAAAGCATGAAGATCAAAAGTGAATCTGCTTGTTTCATTTTCTCACTTGTTAGTTTTTACTATTTTAGATTATGGTAAAAGTAGGTTTTGAAGGGGCCCCAAAACCCTTTACATCAGACGAGAGATAATCCTTAAGCACAATCAGAAAACAAAATAGCCTGGAACCTACAAAAGTAAGACCAAAATATCTAGGAATCTAAAACCAGCACACAAGGGCTGGACAAACAATTAAAATTGTTTTTTACAAGACTGAAGTTTCATTTCTAGAGGGGGACCAAAGGCTTAGACTTCTTCCTCTTAATTGTTGTCCAACCATCTTCTACCTTAGCTGTCTCAGCAACCCAGTCCTCAGAAGGCCATGATCCATGAAGTCCAGGGGGGTCAAGGACTCAGCAAAATCCTTATGAGAGCTAGTCAACTTCTAGCTCCTCAGAGATTCCTTCAAAGTAGGTGGAGGATCCACCACCTCCTCAGGAATCGGTCCAGAGAGATCACATGATCCAGTTTCCATAGTTCCTTCGATAGAATCTGTCTCCATCAGGTTCTCCTGATCTGTTGATTCAGAATGTATACTCTTTTCATTATCATTCTCTAAATCAGTTGAATCTTCCTTGGGTTGTTTAGCAAAATAGTGTTCATGATCAGCTTCAGACCACCAAGAAGGTGAACTTCTGGCTTTGGATTTCCCAACAGTACATCAGACTGCAACGTGCCCTGTCTGGTGACACTTTCTATATCAAAAAGGTAAACCTTCAAAATCTAACATTTGCATCTAAGAACCCCTAGGGGAGTCCAGACAAATCACCTTAGGAAGGCCCTTAGAAACATCCACCTCAACCATAAGGCAAGCACAGGTCGAGCGGTAAATCCTCTTAGTTTCATCATCCTCAAATAAAAACTCCCCTATAGCATTTCTAATAATTTTAAACACCGCTTCTTGCCATAAATGTATTGGTAGATTTGGGAGCCGTACCCAGACAGGGATCTTATTGAAGGTTTTCGTGAGAGGATTGAAATCCTTATGCCACCGTTTGGCCATAAGAGGGTATTTACCCTGCAATAAAAAATTATTGTTGGATAGAATAGTATTCCTATCCTTAGAGATTTGGAATAAAGCTATGAAAAAACCTTTAAGACAAGGGTATATTTCAACATTTCCATCGATCTGTGGCAACCAGGTATTAGAGATCCAAACATGTAGATCTGTAAGAGATGGCCAATAGCCATGAAATTGACATATTTCCCCATACTCTAAAAAATAATCTACCCGATTAAAGATAGCTTCAATAGTTTTAGGATCTAAGTTAACCCTGACAGGATTTAAGGCACTTACTAGTGAAATGCACTTTCTCCCAGCAGAAGCTTGCTAATTCGCGTCATGTAGTCCAGCTTCATAGGCAGCCACATCTGTATAAGTTCTTCCCTTTGACCCAAGGACAGGGCCAAAAATAGGGGATCTTATTACTGTTTTCATCACTAGAAGAGAGCCCCCTTCCGCAGGAGCGTGGGCGATCAGGATTCTTTTTTCCCCAATCACAGGTGGGGTCCCTTCCGTAACATACACCTCAGCCACTCTAACTACTAGATCAATGACTGCCTGGTTCAAGCTTTGAGTTTGCGCTTTCACCTGTGCACTCTCAATGTTTAAAAACTCGACGTTCAAATTCTCCATTCGCCCACCCATTACCTATGAGGTCCTAATCTGTTAGTTTTTACTGTTGATAGCAAAAGTATGTTGTTTTTTGGCATTTTGTGATTTCTTAGTGGGAAAGTCTAATTACTAAGTGGGCATGTTGACTAAGTAGATTTATGAGGATGTAGGTTGAAAGAGGTAGGGCATGTGGTTAGGTAGTGAGTCCTTGAATTCCTCCTTGATAATGGTTAAGGAATGAGGTAAGGGTTGTATTCAAATTAGTAGTTTAGATGTGATTTAGCACATGAAATAGCTAGAAATTTTAATGTTTTGTCATTATTTTGTTGGGATGATTGTGGTTATGACCTAGGTAAAGGGTTTGGTTGGTTTGTTTTGATAAAATTTGTGGGTAAATGTTCAAATTAGAAGGGTTAGGTTAGTTTAGCTAGGATATAGGTGGGAATTTTTAGAAATTTAGATGTGGTGAGTGGGTTTGTGGGTGGGGTAGGGTTGGGATGCTCCATTGATGGTCATACATAGTGATTGTTAGTGGTCATCCCATCTATTGATGGTCAAAAACTATAGGAAAAATTGGTAACTTGAAAATTAGTGGTCATCATGATCATCGATAGTCAAGTTGAATGGTGAAGAGGTTAAGGTTAAGTTCATTAAATTTGATAGGTTTGAATGCTAAGTTATCTTGTTGATGCTAATGATTGATGTGTAATTTTTTTTAGGATATAGGTAATGCTTGGGAATATTTTAGGGTGAAAATAAGATAAATGGTATAGATACGAGGTTATTTTAAGAGGTCCAGTTTATAGAAAACAATAGTAAATAAAAATAGGTTTGCATGTTCTAACAAACCTTGTAAGCACAAGAGTGGATTTTGATATATGATTAGGTGTCATAAATCTTTGTAGAGATCTAATGGGGTCTAACTACTTTAGACTAGGCTCACATGGAAGAGGTGGGCCTTGGAACAATGAGGCATTATCAACACATGCCACATGATGTAATGATTATTATGGACCTCATTGAGGGATGGGATCGAAACATGAACACCTTCCTACTACCCACTAGTGAGATGATGATCTTATCATATGATATTCATAGGATCACTTTATTACCAATATGAGGTGACCTTGTTTATCATATAGAGTATGAGGAGAGTTATTATTTCTTAGAACTACTATATGGAGATGATCATGATCGAGTGAGGTGGCACATCGAAGGCTTTAGCTACTCTATGTTATATCAGAGGGTGAAAGATGATAGGAGGTTGATGACCATGAATATGATGGAATTATCATGTTTTTATCCTTAAAATGAGTAGTGGGAGGTTCCCATACTTACTACTAAGGGTATTGGTCATGATGCTACTAGGTTACATAGTGTTTGGTTAGGTGCCTATGATACTTATGTATATCTACAAGGAGCTATGGGGATTTAGATATTTTAGGAGGTATGGTATTGATGTAGAGTTTGTTCTACACTAATTTTTCTATGAGCACATCTAAGTACTGAGGTTGATGGAGCTACCATGGGCAGGGTATGTTTAGATAGATTTCCCAATCAGTTTTATGAGGTGGAGAGCTAAATTTTCCATCATAGGTGTAAGAGGAATGGTGCATGATATTGATTGGTTCATAGGTGCACTAGATGCTTTGGTCATCAAAAATTTTATCTAGAGACCTTATGTTGTGTTTATAGAGTGGGGTGGATATAAGAGACACACCATTTCCTTATAGAGTTATAGGTGGATCCTCAATAAGTAGGATGGGGAAGTAGACCTCATCTTATTTGATAGGGTGAAAAGATATTTTAGCTTGGTATAGGGTATCCTAGGCCCATTTTATAGATATAGGTTGGAGGATGTAGAGATCTTACTACTTGAGCCATATCAAGTACATACCTTGTTAGATCATGAGGAGTTGCCACCATAACTAACGATAGATGATGTGGGTTTTCTAGATGGTTACCCTACATGGTACTAAGATCTTTATGTGATGGTAGAATTTTTTAGGGATGATGGTGGTAGGTGGCCAATGGATGTTGACCTAGATGGTAGAGATAAGTAGGCATAGGTTTAGGGGGTTTCCTAAGATGCATAGGTAGGAGTAGCACTAGTCATTACATAGTCATATGTTACAACATTATAGGGTTAGTTTTTAGCTTTATAGGTTTAGGTGGATACACTTATAAGTGAGAGGTACTAGGATAGAGCTTCAATACCCTTGGTTACCTAAGAGAGAGACTCCTTAAGGTAGATGGGAGGAGGAGACACAACACCTGTAGGACCACTCAGAACTATCCCTATGGCATAGTATCTAGCCATAGTGGAAGAGCTATGCTATTATGAGGCCATATTCCTGAGACATTATTTGGATAAGCCCTGATGGGGTGAGTATATAGATAGTTTGGTAGCATTTTCTAGCATGGTGATGTTAGGGCAATGGGTTTATTCTATAGGTGGATAGCTAGGTACATCAAGAAGATAGGCACTAGGAGGCAGTGGTACTCTAAGAGATAGTGGTGCCACAGGGGCATAATCATGATATAACTTAGATATATTATATGTTACAATATATCATTTTGATACCAAAATACAAGTTGTTGTAGTGAATTGTACATTTTGAGAGAGAGAGATGTTTATTTTTGTAGACATTGTGATGTTATTGAATCATGATTTATAAATATGATCTTGGTTTATTATTTATCATTCATGGTTTGCTTTTGATGTTCATGATGTGATGTTCATAGTGATCATTAAAAATGTTATATATATTATGGTCGATGATGTGGTGATTATGCTTATTCTATAGATATTAGATACTGATGTAGACTCACCTATCTAGGCATGTCATGATGCTTTAAGATGTGTATGCTTATTATGATGTTTATGACATGTTAAATTTTAATGAGTATATATTTCTTTATTTATATTTAGACATGTGGTAAAATGGTTGTTTGATTATTGCTCATATTTTGATATGATGTTAATATGATGTTGATGGTTATGGATATAAACATGGTTTATGCTAATGATGTCTATTTTCACTTATGATATATGTTGATATGATGTGATTTAGTTATGCTTATGGTAATTGTTTTTAGGGTGAAACACATAAAGTAAGTTAAATAACAACACTATATGTGAGACAAAGAATATAATGAAGAGACAAATGTCTTAGTGAATATATATCAACCAGTTATGAGAGGATAAGAATAGGTCACAATGCTTCTTCTTTAGTAAGGACTACAATAAGACTAAAGTTGGATTGGTTTAAGGAACATAAGCCATTTGAATGATTTGCATTAGCATTCATTATTTTGTTAAAAAGGTGTTTTGATCACGTAATGTCAAGTGAGCTCAAAATCCCTTGATAAGAGTGTATAAAGGGGAGATGAATGAAAATGGAACCTTCTTATGAGACTAGCATGCCTCTTCTGGAGGTTACCAAAGAGTCAATATAAACAAGTCTATGTCATATAAAGTGTAGACTAATTAATGCAGGAAGTTTACTTATGAGAACCAATTATGGCTTTCAAAATTTTGCTAATAAGATTCAATTATGACTATCAAAATTTTATTGCTTTTGCTTTTGCTAGAGAATGGGTCTTTCACTTATTATGTTATTATTTGGGAGGATTGAGGAACTTGATCAATGTAGTAAGCTTTTAATAAATTGATTTCTTTGATAAATTCTTTACTAAACCATCCTTCAAAGGAATGGTATAATTTTTTATCCTCTGGGTAATGATTTTAATAGTTGTATTTTAAGGGAGAAGTCTACCTTATTGTGATCTATTTTGAATATGTTTTCAATAGTTGTCCTTCAAGGGAGTAGTATGTTAATGCTAGGAATGACCCATGATTGCTATTAGTTTGGATTTTTATTTTTGATTTGTTTTATTTTTCTTGATATGGACTTGCTTATATAGGCTTAAGGGTTCACATTTATGAAGGAAAAAATAAATCATAATAAGGTTAATTAGGTGTAAAGAGGGTGATAATGATCATGGGAATCTATCCTACAAAAGAGGTGAAAAGTACCATGAGAATTATTCCAAGGGTAGAGCCATGTACCCATTGTTCAATATTAGGTTATGATTGTGACATACAATTACATGATTTAATTTTAATTTATTATCCCTAAAAATGGGGATATGAATATGGTTTGAAAGCAAGGGATGAGCTTCAGTGGGATAAAAGGTGATTTTGATCTTTCTTTAACAAAAAAAATGTGTAGATATGAAGCATTAAGGGGATCAAGTTTTGGGTTTCCTTCAAGATAGGATAATTTTTAAGCTCTTAATCCATACTTTTGGGATATGATATAAGGTCCAAACCAATTAAAAGCAAACTTACCACATTTGCTTTTCTCCATATTGTTGACATGTTGATTTTCCTTTAAGATGAGGTCTTTGATGTTTAATTCTCACACTCTAAGGTATTATTTATAAGAACATTTGATGTACTCTTGATAGACATGAATATGGGTGAGGGTGGATAAATGATGCTCATTGAGTAGATAAAGCTGGGATAAATAGTGTTGATGATAATCATCTTAAAAAATGAGATCTTGTAAAGATATAGAAAGATATGGGATTTGGAATTCTAGAGGTAAGATAGACTCTTATCCAAACACAAGAGAGAATGGGATAGCACTCATAGGATTTTTAATGCTAGTACTATATGCCCATAAGGTGAAGGGGATGTGTAAATTCCAATCCTGACTAGATGCATTGATCATTTTAGTGAGCATGTTGCTAAGAGTTTTGTTAAAGGCTTCTAGTTAGTAATTCACTTGAGGGTGATAAGGTGATGAGAAGCTTAAATTGATATCAAACTCATAAAAAATACCTTAGACTTATTTATTTTTAAAAGACTTACCATTATCAGTGATAATTTTGTGAGGAACATTGAAATGGTAGATGATGTGATGGTTGATAAAGTTGATAATATTTTTAGCTTTGGTAGAGATAAGAGGAATGGATTCAACCCACTTGGTGAAATATTCTACTATGGTGATGATATAATGATGCCACTATGAATAATGGGGGTTTATTTCACTAATGAGGTCTAAACCCCATTATGAGAAGGGCCAAAAATTAGTGGAGACACGAAGACTATGGTTAGGTGCATGATATAAGTTGGCATGTTGTTGACACTTAACACACTTTTTCACATAATCATAATAGTCTTGGTTGAGGGTGGGCCACTATTAGCCAAGTAAAAGGATGCATTTATCCATGGTAAGGCTGCTAAAGTGTCCCCCATAGATCTCATCATGTGTTTCCTTGATAGCATGAGAGGCTTCATGATTACTAGGCAACATAAGAGGAGACCATCAAAGCCATGTTTATAAATAATTTCCCAATAATGGTATAAAATGAGGTACTCTAGATGAACATTCATTGAGAATTCTTGGAAAGATCAAAATAAATAATGTAAAGGTTAAGACAGTCAAATATCTATTGGTACAAAAGATCAGGTTGAGTTTCTTCCATATTGAAGATGGTGGGAGAATATGATTTGATATAAGAGGGATCATTAAGGTGATGAATAGTGATGGAGGGCTTATACTCTAATGGTATAGATGGGATTTGAGAGGTGGTTGAAGCCATGGTGTTAGTGAACCTATTAGTGGATTACAGGGTTGATTGGATATGGTAGTGTTCAAATGATGTTAAGAGTTCATCAACTAATTACTTGTACTATTTCAAAACATAATTTTTGCATTGGTAAGAGTCATTAATTTTATTGACCATAAATTTAAATTCACCAAATATGTTTATCATTTTGAATCTCAAGGATAATGAAGTTTGAAGGATTATGACTAGTTATTTATATTCAGACATGTTGTTGGTACATTTAAACTATAGATTTAAGGATAAATGAAGGGGTTCATTGTGAATGGGAATAAGTATGATTCCTAATCCCCCACCACATTGACACTTTGATCCATAAAATAACATGGTCACTTTGTAGGTGAATTCTTCCTAGAGAGTGTCATGATGGACTCATTTGGAAACTTAAGAGGAGGAGGTTGGTTGCCTAATAATGGTACATCAGCTAATTGGTTAGCAATGAATTTCCCTTTAATTAAATTTTGATAAATAAAATCAAGGTCAAACTTAGATAAAAAACATGATCCATTTGGCCATATTTTAGTTTTGGTATGGATTAGAGTGCATATACTTGAGTGAATAAATATTGGTTATGACATAGGTCTTATGGTTAGGAAGGTAGTGGCAAAGTTTTGTGACCATGGAAACTAAATTTAAGAAAAGTTTTGTAGCATGGGTGTACTAAGCCTTGTACTCTACAAGCATGAGGATAATGTAATAGATATCTTTTTCCTTGTGTCATTTATCTTGATGAGCAAACATTGTCATTATAGAGTAGTTTATGGCTAAGATATAAAGGTAGAAAGGTTGGTCATCTTTAGGAGGGGTGAGGACAGGTGGAGATAGAAGGTATTCTTTGAGTGAATCAAATGCATTTTAACATTCATCATTCCATTTAAAAGATATGTCTTTCTTCAAAATTTTGTGTAAGGGTTGGCATCAATCCAAGAGTTGGGAGATAAAGTGATGAATGGATTGGAGCTTCCCCTAAAAATTATGGAGTTGCTAAATGTGGGTGGGAGATGGCATGTCAAGGATTGCTTTGATTTTGGTAGGATCAACTTTAATTACTTGAAGAGAGATGATAAATCAAAGGAGTTTTCTTGACAAGACCCAAAAAATGCATTTCTTAGGGGTAAGGCAAATATGGTAATGGATGAGGAACTTAATGATAATCTTGAGAATGGCCAAATTATCCTTATGATATTTGGATTTCCCATGAAGATCATCAACATAGTCTTTGACAATTTTATGAATAAAGTCATGGAAGATGTAGGTCATATCACATTTGTAGGTTATACTAGTGTTATTCAGTCCAAAAGGCATGACCCTATAGTATAAGGTCCCCCATGGGGTGATAAAGGTAGTTTTGTGTTAATCTTTAGGGGTGACTAGGATATGGTTGTATCCTAAAAACTTATCCATAAGAAATAACATCTCATGGTCTATTATAAGATCAACTAGTTGGTTAATTATTGGTAGAGGAAAGTCATCTTTTAGGAAGGTAAGGTTGAGGCCATGAAAGTCCACACAAATTCATAGGCCCCCTATGGCTTTGGTGATAGGCATGACATTTTAGACCCATTGGGGGTAATCAATGTGTTGAATGAAATTGTTAGAGAATAGACATTGAATACCTTCTTTGATGATAAGGGTTATGTGAGGATGCATTCATCTAAGCTATTACTTGACAAGTATGGCATCATGATGGGTTACTATGTTATGGGTAGTGATGGAGGGTTTGATGTGAGGCATGTCACCATAAGACCAATAAAATGATATGATATAGTCTTAAAGGAAGAAGGGGAAGTCTTTAAGCTCTTCAAAATTTAATGATTAGCCAATTTTAACAATGCATGGCTCATCTAGGGTACCCAAGTTGTATCCATGATGGATTTATTTAACATGGTTGAAGTCTTAAGAGGTATATATTTGTGGATGGAATAATCTAGTGTACCAAGATAGGTGAGAATATAATCACATCCTAACACTAAATGGTATTAATGATAGGAGAGTCATTTCTTATCATGTCAGGATAGGTCATAGAGATGGTAATAGTTGCCCTATCTTTTTGATAGGGTAGGGGTATGAGGTTAATCATGTTGATAAAAAAAATATAGGGGGATGATGTTAAAATCCTCTTGGTCTGATGATGAGGGAGTCGATGAGGATGGGATTTCATCATCAGTTTTGGTGGTGGGAGGTGAGTCAGTTTGTTGGTTTGGTACATAAAAATCCATGCCATGTTTCTCATGGGGTTTTTGGGTCTCAATGGGAAGTATCTAATATGGCCCCTACTCATATTATTCAAGGATAAATCCATTCCAAGCACATTGATGAAGGTATGTCTTGGTGAAATTTGGTTGGTTTAGGTAAGAGAAGTTAGTGGTGAATGGTCAAAGTAAAAAAGAGGTGGTAGAAATGTCAAGGGGTTTGTCAAGTCCCCCATAGATGAAATGGGTTTGATAGTTTAGAGGTCCAAAGGGAATAATGGATCTAATATTGGGGTCATACTTAGGTTGGTTATTAAGTTGCTTATACTCATGGGGAGTAGGGAAGGCATCAAGGGCCAAAAGGAAATATTCCCTTAATGAAAGGTGTTGGAAGGTGGATTCTAAGGGGTTTGTGGTGGGGATTTGATCCAAGGGTATGGATGAGTTAGTAGATTCCTCACTAGTGGAAGAATAAATGATTTCAACTTTTATAGTTTAATATTTTCCTTTAGTTGATTAGGGTATGTTAGATGGAGGTAAGAGGACATCATTAGGTTGATAAGTCATGTTTCATGACAAGAAGGAACTTGGGTCAGCTTGTATGGTGATAACTTGACCTTCATGCTCATATTTTATGTAATGATGAAGGGTATAAAACCCATGGAGAAAATCTAAGGTCATCCCATCAAAACATTATACTGGTATTTGCCTTTTGCTACATAAAAGAGTTTGGGGAGTGTGTGAGGTCCTACATGGATATGAAGGACAACAATTCTCAAAGTAGTGGCCATGGTGTCATTGAAGGATTAAAGGATGGTTGAGGTCTTAGACATGACATTTTTTGATAGTTTAAGTTGATCATAGGCACAGGAGGAGATGATATTAATATTGGCTCCCCCATCAATCATCACCCATTTGATGTAGGTTTGGTTGATGTAGGAAATTATGAAAAGAGTGGGATCTGGGTCATTGAGGTAGATAGAAGGTATTTTTGAATCCTTAAATGTGACAAGGTTATAAATTTGGAGAGCACTAACAAAGGTTGATAGAGGTTGAGGATCTTCATGTTAGACCTCTATTGATGGCAATGCCTCTATAATTTCTTCGTAATGAGGAGGTGAGGTAGATATAAACTCATATAGGCTTATATTTGCTAGGTTTTGGTGAATCTATTTGACAACCACTCTTCAAATGTATTTGGAGGGGTTGGATTCAGAGGCACCTAAGATAAATACTTTGGGTTTGGCTAAAGGTGAAGATTTTTAGGTTTGACTTGGCTAGAAGGTAGAAGATGGATATGTACATGGAATGGACACTTTCACTTTACCCTATCCTTTTGTTTTGATCTTGAGACCACATGGATAGTAAGGATAGAGGGAGGATTTAAGGTAGGAGATTGGTTAAGCTCTCCCTCACTTTAAGGTGAGAGTGAGGGAATAGGTAGGAATTGGGTAGTGGTTTTTGGTTGTTAGATTGGTAAAGAGATCATGGGAGGTTCATCTATTAATAGATCATCTTCATTATAGAGACGATGGATTATGGTTTAGAGAGCTTTGAAATTATTCATGTCATACCCAAGTGTCTTATGATAAGATCATACTTGGTGGTCATTATACTAGATGGGTTTTAGACCTAGAGGGTCAAATGGTCTAATAAGAGGTAAGGTCAATCAAGAGGCTTGTAATAACCTTTGGAAAATAGTTGAGTAAGATTTAGCTAAAGATGGTAAGGATCTATAGGTTTTATCCTTGGCTGGTGTGATGGAAGTTATTTTGGAAAGAGGCTTGGTGGTAGAGGTATTAGGTGAGGTGGAATTATTAATTGATGATATTTGTTTAAATAAGGGAGTTAATAAGTTGGAAGTAGGAGATGATAAGGTAGCTAGGTTGGTTATTGATGGCTTGAGAAAGATAGGCATGTCAAAAAGCAAGAGTGATGGCATAGCCAAAATTGGTGCTTGGGTTTGGGTTAAAATAGTTGTCTTCATAATCAAAGTAGAGGGATAAGGACTAAAAATAGAGGGTAAGGTGGAGGGAGGTAGAAGTCTAGCCTTCTAGTCTTTTGGTGGTTTTACCTCCTTATTTGATTTGGTTTGGTGCTTGGTTAGTGGGTCTGGTGAGGGTAGCTCCAATTATAATGATGAATGATTAAGGCTCTATGTAGGGAAGATACCAAGGTTTTTGGTTGGTTTGGTTGAAGTGATATACAATGATTTAGTTATTTACGAATTGGTTATTTTGGAGGGTTTAAAAATGGTTGGGTTGGTAGAGGTTTTGATTGGATAGGTTAATATGATAGTGGACTAGGTAATAGAAGTGGCAAGTTGGTTTGTTAAGGATAAGGTTGGAGGTTCCTATTTGGTGACATAAGGGAGCCCCAATTTATACAAAAAGGTAGCTCAGTCCATGTCTGGTTTGGAGATAGACTCTAATCTTTGAACTAGTATAGAGAATGGTTTATAGACTAGTCTTGTTACATGGACAATGGGCTCAAAAGATAAACCTATAGGTTGAGAATGGGGAGTGGTGAGTATTTCTCTTAATTTTTACTCATTTCTTAATTTTGGAAGAAGATAAAAAACTAGTAATAAGGGTTGGGTATAAATACCTAGTTGGTGATGCACATGTGATCTAGATGAAGATGGAGAACTCCTATTTGGCTTGGAAAGAATAACCTACAGATAAGAAAGCACTAAAAAAAATGGTTATTAGTAAGATAGTTAAGTGGATTGCCTAGTGTGATCTAGATCCAAGAAGTGTGAGCTTGCTATGAGGTTGTCAATCCACTCTTAATAAAAATCAAGTTGAAAGAGATAAAAGTAAGGTACTTGCATAAAAAAAATTAAATGCAATACAAGAAGAAAGTAGAATGCTTGTTAAAGAAAATGACTAAATATAGCAAAAGTAGGTCAATACTCATGCTAAAGTGGGTGAAATAAATTTCAAAAAACCAAAAAAGGGTCTATGAATAGGTAATAACACATAAAATTAGGTTTGATTGGGGTTAAGGGGCTAAAAATAACATGTTATTTTTTGCCATAGTGAGCATCAAAGATTGGGTTAACCATTAGTAGTTCAACTAACCATCAATAGTTGGGTAACCATTGATGATTAGAGGTGACCATTGGTGGTTGTGCTAACCATCAATGATTACCTATGGGTTTTGAAGGTTACTAAAAGAGAAGGTTTAGAATAGGTGAATGTTATGATAATAGTTATGTTAAGGATCTAAAAGTTGGGAAACAAGGTGTAGATAGGTTTGATCAAGTTAGGGAGGTTAGAAATCTAATGAAACAAATAATGATTAAAATATAAATGTAACTTACTATATGCCTAATTATTGAAGGATAGGGAAATTTTGCTAGAGTAACAATACTTTGGCCTCAAAAGCAAATTTAGCAAAGGTTCAGGTCTCATTTGCTATTGTTGAGTTGTTGAAGAAAGATTAGATGTTAGAATTCTTGAATGCCTATATGCAAAAATGATCTTGTGATGATCCTTTTTATTTGACCTCTTACTCCCCTCCTTTTATAGTCAAAGTGAGATGCATGATAAAAGGTTCCAAAGAGGGTGAGGCCACTAATTTTGATGATTAAAAGCTCATTAACACTATATAAGGTGAACATATTTAATTATGCCTCATTATTCACACACAACTGGTGATGTGTTAAGAAGGATAGGACCTGACCATTGATGGTCAAGCTAACTATCGATGATTGAGCTGATTGTCAATTGTTGAGTGTTTTAGGAGTAAAGGGTTAAGGTGATTTAAAAAGGTTGGGTTAAGGTAATGTTAGTGATTTATTGAGTTTAGTTAGATAAATATCTAACTATACCCAAGGTTCAATAGATTAGTTAGTGGGTAGAGAAGGGTTAGGTGGTCCCTAGGGGGTTCTAAGGCATTTTGACACCTAGTATGATTTTCTAGTGTCTATATTTTTCCCCTTTTTGTTATGAAAATTTGAATCAATAAGCTACAAAACAAAAATGGATTACTTGATCGAAGGTATATTTTCCCTGAGTATGGGAGGAGGTGTTCCCCCTCAAACTAGGAGTCAATGAGGTGAAACCAAAATTCAGTTGAGGTTTGATAAGTGGTATATGGTGAGTCGCGATGTTGGTGACAAAATTTTTTAGGCATTTAAAATGAAAACATGCACACAAAATATGATAGCCAAGATCACACATAGACTAAGGTTACCAATGTTGGTACAAATAAGGTGAGTTTTATAAGGATAAGTGATAAGGTAACTGGTCCACAAAATTTTTCATAGCTAATCGGGTGACTATAATTCTCATAGATAAGATATATGTTTTTCTAGGTATTTGAGCTAGGAAGTACTCCCTTGAAAGAACATAAATGGTCTAGTCATGCATGAGGTGGTGTAAATTCAAATGTTTAATATGACAAGGTTGATCGATCTAATCAAAACAATTAGGGTAGGGTTGTCATAAAATATGTGATTGTTTGGGTCAAAAATAGCCAACATTGAGTTGGATGTGGTTTAGTGGTTGGTAAAAGAAGGGTAATATCCAATATTTCATGTGGGATAAAGGTGATATCCAAAGTGACACTAGGGTGTAGGTGCTTAATTCTTTTTTAAAGGTAGGATTCCTAACTATTGAGGGTTAGGGGTCCTAAAGTTGACCATCAATGGTCACCCTAACCATCAATAATCAAGGTAAAACCCTAAATGTATAAAATATAAAAAGTGAAAATGAAATTTCATTTTTAATTTTGATATTTTTACCTTCAAGATTTTTAGTGACCTATCAACTTACCAATTTGGTGTTTTACTTGAAAGGGTTTGACTCAACATTTGTTGAGGGGGTTATTGGTTTAAGGTGTTTGTTGAGGTGATCAACTAAGACCAGATATGCAAGGTAGATGAGGATGTGGTTAAGTAGTATCATGTGGGATCTAACCTTAACAATGATCAATGAATGAGGTAAAGAATTTTTTAAAATTAATAGTTGAGTTGGTTTGGGTGCGTCAAAGTCATATTTTGGTAGGTTATAATTAGTTTGATAAGTTTTTTGTGGGTTTTGACCTAAATTTAGGTTTTGGGTGAAATTAGAAATTATAGTAGATGAATTTTGAATTTGAAAGAAGATTTGGGTTGGGGTAGGTTATAGGATAGATTTAAGTAGTGTAGTTGTTTAAATTTTTATGTTCAGTTATGTTCTGAGGAAGGTAGGTTAAGGGTTTTACCATCAGTGGTCATACACAGTGACCATCAGTTGTTATACCCAATCATTGACAATAAAACATGACTATCAATGGTTGACCATCAAAGGATAAAACCCACTTGACCATCAGTGGCTGTTAGGACTGTCAATGGTCAAGTAATTAGTGTAAGTGGGTTGTAATGGAAAGGTATATGAAGGTGTTTGAAATGTTTTTAAACATTTAGGGGTAGGTAAAATACTAAGTGAAAATTTTGAAGATAGGACATGTTAAAATGTTTGTATGTGAAAATGTTTAATGTGTTGAAATGGTTATTTTGTTTAGAATAAGTGTTGGTGTGGTAGATGTTTTTTAAAAGTTTGCAAATTTAGGGTATATGATTTTGAGGGAAAGTATAGGTGAAGTGTTTTTAATAGGTTTTAAAGGGCTTGAGTAGGGTTTAAATGCTAAGTGTGGGTCAAGATAGATGTTTGAGATGGTTGAGACAATGATTTTAATGTTTTGAGGTGGGTGTTGGTTAGAAGTACATGTAGGTTTAGGGAAGGTGTGTGAAATTTCATGGGGTAGGGTAGATGTTTGTGATAAAAGCATTAGGTGTTGGTATGATAGGTTAAAAATGGTTTTAGATGAAGGTCATGTTAATGTGATAGAGGTAATGGTTATAATAGGTTAATGTAGGTGATCTTAGGTTGATGGAAAACTAAGCATGCACGCTAACTTGATTTATTTTTGCAAGCACAAGACCAAATCCAAATGAAGGATCAGGTTTTGAGGATCTTTATGGAGATCCATGGAGGGATGATTGGAGATGATTGGATGTACATGGAGGAGGTTGGATTAGGAGCCATGTGACATTATCAATGATTACCATGAGATGTGATGATGATCATGGCCTTTATCAAGAGATGGGATATGGCCGTGAATACCTTCTTACTATCGATAGGAGAGATGACCATCCTATTAGAATATTTTCATAAGATTACATGGTTGCATCTTCAAGGGGAGCCTATTTACCATATTGAGAGTGAGGAGAGGGATGAGTAGATGGAGCTCTTGTATGGTTAGGATTGGGTCCATGCTAGGTGGCATTCTGGTGGTTTTAGTTATGGGCTCTTATACCAGAGGTCTCCAAATGAGAGGTGCTTGATGATGATGATGATGATAGTGTCCAATTTTGTATTGCCTAATTCAAGTAATGGATGATTTCCCTATTTATTTATAGGTGTGCTAGTAGAGATGTTACCTAGGAGTAGGATGTTCAGGCGGGAACTAGTTTTGTTAGTTTAGATATATAGGGATTTATGGGAATTTTGAGCACATAGATGATATGAGATCAATGTTGGGTTCATGATCCATTGTTGGGCATATGAGCACATTCAAGTTTTAAGACCATTGGGGCAACCATGGGATGGATATGCTCAGGTGGACTATAGAGTGGTATTCTTGTGATGGAGGGGAGATTATGCTTTGATAAGAGTAAGTGGAAGGATAAGGGAAATTGAATATTTTAAATATGCATTGGAGAGTTTAGTTGTGGGTGATGTGATTTAGAGGCCATATGTGGGCTAGCCTAGGTGGGCCCTCTACAACTATCATACTCTATTTTAGTAGAGGTAGAGGTGGATCTATGGGAGGAGAGAGGGTGAGAATGAGCTCATCCTATTTAATAGAGTTTAGAGGTGGTATTACCTTATGTAAGGGATTATAGCTCCTTTACTAGGGTACAAGAGGGAAGATACAAAGTTTTTATTACCAGAGCAATAGCCAATAGATGTAGTATTAGACCATGACGAGCTACCTATGAGAGTATGAATTGATGATGCTAATTTTGTTGAAAGCTATGCAGGATGGTAATAGGCTTGATATGTAATGACCAATTTTAGATGGGATGATGGGGGTTGATAGGCCATGGATGTGGATCCAATTGGAGTATAGGTATAGGGTGGTGGTTATAATGGGTAGGTAGGGATAGCACTAACATCTTTATAGGCACATATTTCAAGTTTATAGGGATAGGTGGCCACATTATAAGGCTAGATTATGACTTTATAGGGTCAAGTTATCACCATTATAGCTAAGAGAGATCAAGCAAGGATCTCCTTTGGCTTGGTGACCTAAGAGAGGGATACACTGAGGTAGAGGGTAGGGGAAATGGTATCACTAACATGACCACTTGGTATTATTCCTATGGCATGGTACTTAGCCATGGTGGAAGAGTTGAGATATTACTGGCACAATGTCCATAGAGCCTTGATGGGGTGAGTACAGAACTAGTTTAATAAGTGGTGTAGCTATGGTGACTTTAGGTTAGTGGGTCATGTTAGTGACTAGATAGGTAGGGATCCCATAAAGACTAGCACCAAATGGTAGTATAGGTCTAGGAGTAGGAGGTACCAGTGGTAGTGGTTACCTAGGGGCATGATATATGATATGATGTATAGATATACATGATTTTGATATTGGCTTGCTTTTCAATGATGAAATATGTACATGTTTTGAGAGAGATTATACATTATTACATGTATAATTTATTTAATGGACATGATGTGTATGATGATGTTTATGATGCTCATGATATAGATGTGATTATAAATGTTATTTATGGTTCATGGTTCATGGTTTTGATGTTTTGATGATTTATGCTTTATGCTTATGAGATGTGGACTCAATAGCTTTAGGCATGTGATGATTTATGGATGATGTTTTTTTTTTTCATGTATATGATGATAAATGGTTCAATTATTGTTATTGATGTGGTTTATGATATGATGTTTATATGATGTTTCATGGTAGATGAATAGGATGATACATATGATATGATGTTATATGATGTGGTTCATGATGTAGATGTGATTACAGATGTTAGTTATGGTTCATGGTTTGATGTTTTATGAAATATAATTATGAGATGTGGACTCATTAGCTGTAGGCATGTGATGACTTATGGATGATGTTTTTATTTTTTTCATGGATATGATGATGAATGTTTCAATTATGACTATTGATGTGCTTTATAATATGATTTTTATATGATGTTTGATGGTAGATGGATAAGATGATACTTATGATATGATGTGAATCATGATGTGTTGATCATAGATAGATATATGATGTGGTTCATAGATATGGGTCATAATGTCATGTTCATCATTGATGTTTGTTATTCATTATCATGGAGATGTAATGTGATTATGGTTAAGGATGTAATGAAAATACATAAAGTAAGTTAAATAATAAACTAAATGTAGGAAAAATAAATGAGAATCAGGAGATGTATGTCCACATGAACCAATGATAAGAGGGTAAGGAAAAATATTGATGCCTTTTCATTGGTAAGGACCCAAAAAAATTGAAGTTATATTGGCTTAAGGAACATAATATTTTTGAATGCTTTGTATTAGCATGTTTTGGCTGATAAATAAGGTGTCTTGATCACATTATGTCAAGTAAGCTCACAATCCCTTGATTTATAGATAGTGTAGAAGGGAGACAAGTGATAGGTGAAAGGTAAATGGGTGGATAGGTAAGGTAACCTTATGTGAGTTAGTTTACCCCTTTTATAGGTGACCTAAGAACCAAAGTAGACAAGTCCATGCCTTATGCTAAGGTGTAGACTGATCGATGTGGGAAGTCTACTAATGCTATATATGAAAGATGATTGCAACATTCTTGGGATAACTTGTTCTATTTTTTATTTAGTTTTTTTTTCTACTTTTATTTTGGTATATTTGTGAAGCTTATCAATGTGGGAAGCTTTAAATTATTATATTTGACCCATTTTACTTAGCCATCCTTCAAGGGGGTAGTTTAGGTTTAGATTTTTTTGTCTTGGTAGTTGTCCTTCAAAGGAGCAATCTATCTTTTAAGTAATTTAGTTTTAGGCAGATGTCCTTCAAGGGAGCAATCTTATATGCTAGAGACATGTGACCCAACTGATATTTTGATATCCCAATTATTTTGATGCTAGGTTTTAGACATGGATAAGTGTAATTAGGATTAGAGGTTTACCTTTATGAGTATAATTTTTTTAGCACAATAAGGTGAATAATAGGTAAATGGGTCAGTTTTTTAGAGAGAAAAGATCATGTGATTCCATCTTGTTCAAGATGAAAAGTATCCATGAGGACCATGTAATGGGTAGAGCTCTGGTACCCATATTTAGGAGTAGTCTATGACTATGATGGTTAATCACATGGTTTTATGTTATATTAATTTGTCCATAAAAGGAGAGGGATAGGTAGGTGAAGGTGAAAATCTTATAAATCAAGGGATGAGCTTAAGTTAGACAAAAATGTGAGTTTAATCCTTGTTTAAAAAAATAAAGGACGTCGATGCAAAGTGTTGAGAGGCTTAGGTTCTAGTTTGCCTTAGAGAAAGGATAAATGGTAAGCTTTTGATCCATACTTATGGGTTATGATGTATGGTCCAAGCCAATTAAAATCAAACTTACCTCTTTTGATTTTTTTTATATTGGTTACATGTTGGTTTTCCTTTAGTATGAGGTCTTCGATATCGAATTATTGTTCTTTTAGGTATTGGTTATAGGTGCACTTAATTAGTTCTTGATAGACATGAATATGTTAAGTGATATGAGGTGATGTTCATCAAGTATCTCAAGTCATGTTAGATATTCTTGATGATAGTTATTCTCAAAAATGATCTCCTACAAAGATATGCAATGAGAGGGAATCTAGAATTTTAAAGGAAAGACTACCTCTACTCCAAAGTCTAGAGAGAAATGGGTAGCACTTATAGAGGTTTCAATGATAGTGTGATAGTCCTATAAAAAAAAATGGATGTGTAAGTGCCAATCTTAACCTAAAGCACTTACTACTTTGGTCAACATTTTGTTAAGGGTATTGTTAGAGGCTTCCACCTATCCAATTACTTATGGATGGTAAGATGAAGAAAATATTAAATTAATAACAAATGTGTCATAAAGACCTTGGACTTGCTTATTCTTGAAAGATTTACCATTATCAATGATGATTTTATGGGGAACACCAAAGTGATAGATGATGTGGTGACTGATGAAGTCAACTATCTTGTCAACTTTGGTCGAGATGAGAGGAATAGCTTCCACCCACTTGGTGAAATACTTAGTGGTGATAATGATGGATTGATTTCATTATGAATAATGAGGATTAGTTTCCCCAATGAGTTCAAGTACCCATTATGAAAAGGGCCAATAGTCTTTGGATACTTATAGGCCATGGGTAGGTACGTGAGGTAAATCAAATTGCTATTGGCATTTAACACAATTATTTACATAATCATAGTAGTCCTAGTTAAAGGTGGGAAAATAGTAGATAAGGTGAAGGACAAATTTAATGATATCTAAACCACTATAGTTTCCCCCACACATTTCATCATGTATTTCCTTGATAACATGGGAAGATTTATGACTATGCAAACAATGAAGAAGGAGGCCATCCAAGCCATGCTTGTAAAGTATTCACCGTAGTATGGTATAATGAGAGGTACTTGAAACAAAGGCTCTTTGGGTATTCCTAGAGAGACTGGGAGGAATTATGTTGAGGTTTATATAGTTAAAGGTTTGTCTGTACCATATGTCTGATGGAGATTACTCTACAGTACAAATGGTAGGAAGATTGAAATGGATATAAGGTGTAATAAAATAATGGATGATGATAAAGAGTTTAGAAATAACATGTTGAAATGGGATTTAGGAAGTAAGAGAATGCACTGTATCCATGAACTTATTAGTAGATCATCGAATAGACTAGATGAGGTAATGATCAAATGATGCTAAGAGTACATCTATGAGTTATTTGTACTTTTTCAAGACATCACTCTGACACTAGTAAGATCTATTGACCTAGTTAACCACAAGTTGGGAATCACCAAAGACACTGATCATCTTAACTCCCAAGGCTAAAGTATTTTGGAGACTTATGACTAGGGTTTCATACTCATCCACATTGTTGGTGCATTTAAAATTCAATTTTAAAGGAAAGAAGAAGAGGTTCACAATTAAGGGGAATTATAATAGCTATGGCACCCCCAATATTATGGAATTTATAGCCATCAAAAAACATGGTAATTTGGTATGTGGGATCATCCTAAGAGAGAGTTGTGATGGACTCATCTGGAAATGCAAGAGGAAGTAATTGGTTATTAGGTAAAGGAGCTTCAATAAATTGGTTGATAATGACTTTCCCTTTCATTAACTTCTGCTAGAGGAACTCAAGGTCAAACTTGGCTAAAAGTAAGAGCCACTTAGCCATACACTTTTTATAGTATAGTTTAGAGTGCATGTACTTGAGTGGGTAGTATTAGTGATGACATAGGTTTTATGATTTAGAAGGTAATGACAAAGTTTAGAAGCCACAAAGACTAATGGAAGGCAAAGTTTCTTGAAATGGGTGTATCAAGTCTCATACTATATAAGTGTTTAACTTATTTATTATACAACTCGATTTTTGTTTTGTTCATCATGATGAGTGAGAATTACCCCTAAGTAATGGTTAGTGGTAGATATATAAAGTTATAATGGTTGGTCCTCTTTAGGAGGGGTAATAAAGGGTGGAGAAATAAGGTAATATTTGAGTGAATCAAAGGCTTGTTGATAATCTTTTTTCCATTTAAAATATGTGTCTTTCTTAAGGAGATGGTGAAAAGGTTGACATCTATCTAATAATTGAGAGGTGAAGTGATAGATAGATTAGATCTTCCCTTGAAATCTATGGAGTTACTTGAGGTGGGTTGGAGGAAGCATCTCCATAAAAATTATGACTTTAATGGGGTCTACTTTTATTCCTTAAAGGGAGACAATAAAACCAAGAAGCTATCTAGAAAGAACCCCAAAAATAGATTTCTTGGGGTTGAGTCTAACATGGAAGTGGATTAGGTATTTGAATATGATTATGAGAATGGCTAGGTGATCCTTTCAATGTTTTTATTTTTTAAGGAGATCATCTACATAGTCCTCTATAATTTTATAAATTAGATCATGGAAGATGTAGGTCCTCACACATTGGTAGGTTGATCCAACATTCTTTAGACCAAATGGCATGAATCTATAGCAAAAGGTTCCCTATGGGGTGATAAAAGAGGTTTTATGTTGATCTTTAGGGGTAATCAAGATTTGATTATATCTCAAGAAACTATCCATGAGAGAGAACATCTTGTCACTAGATATAAGATCAAAAATTTGGTCAATTCTAGGCAAAAAAGAAGTCATCCTTTGGTCAAGTGAGGTTAAGGTCATGAAAGTCAATACAAAGGCAAAGTCCCCCTATGGGTTTGGTGATGGGAATGATGGAGAAAATCATTGAGGATAATCAATGGGTTGGATGAAGTTGATAGATAAGAGATGTTGAAGCTCTTTTTTTACTAGAAGGGTGATGTGAGGGTCCATATTGCAAAGATGTTTCTGAATAGGCTTATCATCAAGATGGGTGACAATGTTCTAGAGGTATATAAAAGGGTCAATTATGGGCATATCCTAATAAGACCAATAAAATTCTATTTTGTGGTCATGAAGGAAAGAAGGGTAATCTTTTTGTTCTATGGAATCTAAGGATTGACCAATCTTGACATTGTGAAGGTTATCTTCAGTACCCAAGTTGACATCGATGGTTTATTCAGTTGACATGGTTTAGTTCTCAAGATGAAGGGATTTGTGAATATAAGAATCTCTTTCACTAAGGTAGGTGAGAATGGAATCATCATCTTGATGTTGGATGGTGTTAATGGTAGGAGAATCTTTTTTTACCATTTTAGGATGGATGAGAGGAAGGGTTTTAGTTTAGTCATCCTTTTGATAAGTCAAGGGGCCCAAAATAATGGTATTGATAAAAAAAAGTTAGATGAAATGATATCAAAAATCTTAGATTTCAAAGGAGATAGTGTTGGTGAGGATGGGATATCCTCATCGATGGTGGTGATGGGTTCTTATTATGGTATGAACCCAAGGCCAAATAGCTAATGAGTTTTTTGGGTTTTAATGAAAGGTAACTCATGAGTTTCATGCTCATAATGGCCTAGGCCAAATCCTTTCTAAGCATACCTATGAAGGTTATTTTGCTAGATTTTGTCTATTTTGAATTTAAAGGAAAATAGAGAGAAGTATGGGGATAAGTGATTAGAATGAAATCAGATTTGGTTTATGCATCATATCTAGATGTTGTGAGCACTCCTCTTTGGCTGGGGAAGACTACCTATAGATAAGAAAATACTAGCACAAGATGTTTTTTATCAGATAAATGAGTGGGCTTCCAAGATACATGCTTGTTTTAGGAAGTGTGAAACTTCCTTAGAGATGATAGTCCACTTTTGAGAGACAAAATAATAATAAATAATTGAAATAGAGGTAAATAGAGAGTAAAAAATAGATAAAATTACCATTTTAAACAACCTATATGTAGCAGAGAGTGATAGGGTGCAAGTGAAATGTTTTATTAGTGTTTTAAAAGTTGTCTAGGTAGGTTTTGAAGAAGATAAAGAATTGGTAGTCATCAACATCAGTTGGTATGTGATAGATAACAGCTAGGCTATTGAGGTCAATAGTGAGGTGACCAATGTTAGTTAGGCTCTAAAGGTTGGTAGGGGTAATATTTGCTTAGGAGGTTGAAAAAATACTTTTCAAGTCTAGGAAATGATTTGGATTAGGTCAGAGAGGTTGAGAGAGTTAGGAAAGGGAGTTTATGACTTGGTCAAGTCTAGTCATAGGTTTAGTATGCATGTACAGGGAAATAAGAAAGGAAGATTTATAATTCCTTCATGGGAGTACAGCCAAAATTGCATAAAATAATGTAGGGTATATATAAATAAATAGAAGAATAAATATGTAAATGACCTACAATATTAGTGATATACTTAGCTATGGGTGATAAGTGCTAGGTTGATAATCCCTATCAGGGAGTCCAAACCTAAGTGCCTAAATAGAGAGAACAAGTAGATATTGTTAGTCCTTAAGAGCTCAATTATTGATGGTGATTGAATTATGTAGAGTGATTGTAAGCCTAGATGTCAAAAATAGAATGTTGAGAGCTTGAACAAGAGTAAGAATTGATTTTATTAATTGTTGTTGACCTAAACTATAGGTTGGAGTTTGGCTTATATTATTGATGTCAGTGATCTTGCTAATGTTAGCAAGTATCTCACCAATGCCAACCATGGGTTGACCAATGTTGTCAACCTTAGAATAGGTAAACCTTTCTATTTTTGGCCTATTTTATGTTGTTGTGCATGCCAAGTGTGACACCCATTATAAAATGGTAAAAATAGGAGGTTAGGAAAGAAGTAGTTGCTTAGGAATTTAGTTTGGAAGTCGGAATAAGTCTTTGGTAGTTAGGATGAGGGGACTAGGTCCTAAGGTGACTCATTAGAGGAGAATTAGTCATAGGATGAGGTGGATAGGTAAGGTGGCAATAGGGGTTTTTAACTAACTTAATTAAGTAGTTTAAATTAATTATGTGAGGGGTAAAAGTATGGGTTATAGAGATTAATTATTATTATTAAAATAGGCTTAGGGGGATTTTGATATAGAAAGTTATGTACGTGTGTGTGATGTAATTTTGGTGTTTACATTTACCCTTTTTATCTTGTAATTTGTGAGGACATGTTGTAAGAAAAAAATAGGAGTTAGATGTTCCAAGTATTGGATGAGGTATCCCCCCTTAAAATGGGAATCGATGGAGGAGAATTTGGAATCAAGTACTAGTTTGATAGAATATTAATTGGGTGATTAGTGGTAAATTGAGCATTATTACATATAATGAGCTAGAGTTGCCAACTTTAAGAACAAGCAAGGTTAAGGAGGACTCAAATAGAAGTAACCAAAGCACAGCTTGTAAGTGATAACTGACAAGGCAAATTAATCAAAGTTAGAACTCCAATGGTCATTGTGTCACAGGTATCCAAAGTAAGAAGTACCCCTAGGAAAAATTAAAAAAAGGGTGAAGGTGATAGGATATGCTTGGTTTCCATCCATAACACCTAAAATTCATGCATGTGCATAATAGCCAACTACAGTTAGGATAAGAAATGTACTCCTAGTGTAAAAGGGTCAATGAGTGATGAAATATTCATGATCTCCAAGAAAATTCATTGATCATGAAGATTTGAGTGATCTTCAATGTCACTTTGACATGGTTGGGGGAGATATATGTGATCTCCAATTGCCCCAATGTATGGGTAAGGTTGCTCAAAGTTGGGTGTATTTTTGTTGGAAAACATGGTTGGGAAGGTTTTGACATCAGTAATATGGGCTAATATAAGTAAGGTAAAGTGTTGACATCAAAAAAATTAGGGAAACATTACTGATATTGGTAAGTGTAAGCATTGACATCAACATATTAGGTCAAGATTACTAATGTTGATGGCTGACCAAACTTGATAAAAGGGCTTTTGACAGCTGACCAAAATCATTTGCAACTTGTTGATTGGAGAGAAGAAAAAGGGTGTTGAGAGTGATTTGAGATGGCAGCATAAGGAGGGGACCCAATAGGAGGAATAAGACCATAGGGGATAGTAGTGCTAATCAAGAGGAGATGGTGAGATGAGGTAAGAGCCTAAACTACTTTGATTTTGTATTTTCAAGTTTTAGGTTAAATGATAGGTGAATGTGTATAAAATAGGATTGGGGGAAGTAGAAAATAGGTTAGGGTAAGTAGGAAAAGTTAGGGGGATTTGGGGGTAGTTTTTTAGGGGAAATGGCTAGGTTGGGTTTGGGTCATTTGACTGTGGGGTTAAACCAGTCACTGGCATCGGTGAGATTGATCAACATTGGCTGATTATTAACTGATGTTGGTTCACATGGCATCAAGGTTGACCAATGTTGATCGACTTGGCACTAAGGTTAGTAGTTTGCTACTGACATCAATCAATACATAGGTTGATAAAGAACCAACATCATCATTGATGTTGACATCAATTACTATTAAAAAGTAACAAACAAGAGAAAGGGTGAGTTTTTCTAGTGGGAGTAATCAACTAGCCTAATGGCGAAGCTAGCCTCATAAGACCTTGTGTCATTTGAGTGATGCCTACATAGTCTAGTTTAGGGCCTTAGGTCAATGCAGTTCTCCCAAAACTTAGGAAAAATATCTAAAAGGCTAGCTATAGAAAAAAAGGTAAAATAAGATAGTTGAGAGGTCTAAGTTTTTCTTTTTTTAAAGTCAAGTTATAACGTCTAGAGTCAAGAATATAGGTAGTGAGGCCTAAAGATGGAATATGTGGGTAGGCTTATGGTAGAAAGAGAGGTAGTGAATCCTAGGGTAATTAGGAAGGTGATTTTATGGCTGAGCTAACCTTAGAAGACCCCATGTCAAATGAGAGATGCCTACATAGCCCAGTTTAGGGCCTCATGCCAATGTAGTTCTCCCAATGAGAAGGGGGAAAAGGTGGTGAGGGAGTAGAGTAAAAGGGATGTGACCTGATTCATTTATGTATGGATACGAGTGATCATGGAGCTTACACTATGAGATTATCTATTGAGGTTATTGACATGGATGAGGAGAGATATTGATCTTGATGAGTGGGATCATATAGCAACCATCAATTTGGGAGGAGTGTGATGATACTATCATGTTACATAGGATCTGTCACTGATGATCACACTGATTGAGAGGTGGGATCATGCCACCAGCACCTTCCATCTATCAACCAAAGAGTTGATACTCACATAAGAGGATATCTAAAAGATTATGTGACTACCAATCTAGGGTGAGGATCTTTTTACATGCTTGAGAGAGGAGCATGATATACATATGGTCAGCTTATATGGAGAGCATGTCAGTGAGGTGACCTACTACTCTACCAACTTTGTATATGATCTAATATACATGGTTGATGAGGAGTAACATCATCTTAGCATCCTAATGATGATCAAGATCATAGTTTATGCCCTACTAAATGTAGATAAAGGGATATTTCTAATTACTTTGAATAGTGTGCTTATTTAGATGATAGAGAAGTAGACTATTTTTTCCTAGGGTCTAGTATTTTTGGCATAATTATATAAAGAGCTATGGGTTTTGAGTCTACATCAATGATATAATTTATATGTCAACCATCCCCTACATTATTGGGCCTATGAACACATCATGGTGACATTGCCACTAGGGCTACCTACCATTATTCTAGCCAGCTTTAGGGTTGGATTTAGATGGTGGAGGGATGGGATGACATAGACTTGATTGGATGGAATCATGTAAGACATCACCTACTATAGGTGCATGATCTAGGGCCTGATCCCTATAGATATCATATAGAGATTGTATCTTACATATCTAGTTTTTAGAGGGTAGGCATAGTAGCTTATTGGGTTGTCAAGTGCATTATGGGTTAGAGGGAGATGGGTTAGTGAGCTAGAGATGGTACCCATGGCATGGGTCAAGAGATAGTTTGGGATCTTATAGGATATTCTTCTTGATTTCCCTCCATACAAGAGGGATGCCATAGAAGCACCATTACCATTGCCTGAGGAAACCGATGGGCTAGATTTTGAGGAGCTATCAATAGGGCTAGGTGTTAAGGACCTAGGCTATATAACTACCTACATAGATTAGTGGGTAGGGTTTCATCTGGTGGTGGAGGTTATGAGGCCACTAAATATTTATAAGGGCTAGTTAGGGAGAGAGACATAATGCTACAGGCATGAGATACAATAGTATAGGCTTGAGATGCCATAGTGCAGGCTTGAGAGATAGCTTGGGAAGAGGTTTTAGCCTTACAAGGGTAGGTAGTGACATTAAAGGGTTAGATTTGGACTCTATAGGGTCAAGTCACAACACTATAGGGCTAAATGATTATTTTATAAGGTTAGGTGACTGTAGTGATGACATAGAGAGATATTTTAAGAGAATTAATAGGCTAGGCTAGTCTTCCTCCTCCACCACCACCATAAGGACTAGTATAGGTTGGGCCATCATTAGGTGCCATGGGTCCTCTATAAACTATATTGATAGTGAGGTATTTGACTACCCTAGATGATATTGCTTACTATGAGAGGGCAATTAGAGATTTCACATAGATACAATGATATTAAGAGTTTAGAGAGTAAGAAAGGTTGATGTCATGTATGATAGCTTCTATCTCACATCGATGTAGGTAGATAGAGAGTGGTGATGATATTGCATCTTCATGACCTCAGGGAGGGCTTTAAGGTCCCTGAGTATCAATGTTTGCCAATGTTGGTTTATATATGTTATATGTATATTGGCCTATGAGTTGAAGATGCAAGATGTACATTTTGAGAGAGTTCTATGATGTTTCAATTATATAGATAAGAAACATGTATTTTATCACATATTTATATATGAGATGTTTATTCATTATCATGTGTTTATTTGAGATGCATTGCTTATGATTATAATATTGATATAGATGATGTTCATTTATTTATATGTTAATGTTGATCATGTTATTTGATGTTAGACTAGCCTTCCCATTTAGGTGATGGTATATGCATAGTTGATTGGTTAGCTTTATCTTAGAATTTTTCCATATTTGTGATGGTGTATGATTAAAATGAGTATATTGAGTGGGTTAATTTATTTCAAAAAAAAATCATATTTGTGATGGTGTATGCATAAAATAAATGGATTGATTAGGTTAATGTTGGTATGACATTATTTTTGCATCTCAAATAGAGATATTGACATGTGATGTGGATGAAAAAAAATAAAAATTAAAAATGTTCATGAATTGGTAAAGACCATAATTTAAAACATAAATAGCCTTAATAAAATGAGCCTCTTTCATGCCTTATATATTTGAACCATTGTGTTTGTTAGAGAAGAATCATTTTTACATCATGTTAAGTGAGCTTCATAGTCCCTTGAAAGAGTATGAGGGGAAGAAAAAAAGGAGAAAGAGGGAAAATGTTTAGATATAATAACCTACTAAGTATAAATGGTATGCCATTTTTATGGGTGACCTGAGATCTAGTATAGGCAAGTCCATGACTTAAAGTTTTTTTTTATGTAAGTTGATCAATGCAGGAAGCCTAAAATGGGATTTTGTATAGGTCAAAATCATACAAAGAGGTGAAGATCCCATTTGAATTTGGTTTTCCCTTTGAGAATAAATCTTGGCTTATCCATCCTTCAAGGGAGTGTTCTAAGTGTTTGTTTTATAAGCACGTTTGATACGCTCTTGATAGACTTGGAAGTGGTTGAGGGCTATGAGATAGCATTCATCAAGCAATTCATGTTGGGCCAAATGTTCTTGGTGAAATTCATCATTAGTAAGTATATCATGTAGACAAATGTGAAGAGAAGGAATCTGGACCTCAAGAGGCAAAATAACCTCCATCCCATATACCAATGAAAATTGTGTAGCACCTGTTGGGGTTCAAATTCTAGTGTGGTAAGCCCATAAGTTAAAAGGAATGTGTTTGTGCCAATCTTTTCTCATATCATTGACTACCTTCATGAAAATTTTGGTCAATTTTTTTTTAGAAGCTTCTACCTTTCCATTAGCTTGGGGATAATATGGTGATGAGAACCTTAATTTGATTCCAAATATATCACAAAGACCTTTAATAGTCTATTTTTTTAAAGACTCGCCATTATCTATTATAATCTTATGAGGAATACCAAAATGATAGATGATGTGGTAGTTAATGAAGTTAACAATTTTATCAGCTTTAATGGAGATGAGAGGGATTGCTTTGACCCACTTGGTGAAGTATTTAGTGGTAGTAATGATAGAGTGATGATAGAGTGATTAATGAGAATTAATCTCTCTGATTAGATCTAAGCCCCATTGGGAGAAGGGAAAAAGTCTTTGGCAAATTACAATTCATGAATGGGAACGTGAAGAAGGTTAGCATGTTGTTGACACTTGATGTAATGCTGAAAATATTCAACACAGTCTTGATGAAGTGTGGGCCAATAATATCCAAGTTAAATAATACGTTTAGCAACCATGTGACCATTGAAATTACAACCACAAATCCCATCATGAACTTCCTTAATATAAAATGGAGTCTCATTACTAGTTAGGCATCTAAGGAGAAGACTATCAAAATTTCACTTGTAGAGAAGTCCCCCTAGTATAATGTAATGAGCAACACATTTTATGAAGTCCCATTTCTCATTATTAGAAAGATTAGGAGGGGTAATAGAGAAGAAAAGATAATATATGAGTTGTTTATTCCATAAGTCTTGTGGGTTAGTTGTTATATTTTTGAAGAAGAGGATGTTAGCTGAGACATAAGAGGGTAATGTTAAGTGATGCACGGTGACATAGATTCTTAAGGAGGAGGATGAAGAGGGTATGTGTGAATCAAATGAAACCATCATGTCAACAAACTTATTTATATATTGAGTAATAGTTTATAAGAGATGAGAATCAAATGATCCCAAGAGTGTATCTATATGATGTTTATACCATTGAAAAAATTCATTTTTGCATAGGTAGGAACCATTAACCTGGTTAACCACTAGCTGAGAATCACCAAAAATGGTTATGGATTTGATACCTAAGAAGGTCATTTTTTTAAGTCTAAGAATCAAAGCCTCATATTCAACCATATTGTTAGTGCATTCAAAATATAGTTTAAATGACAAAGGCATAGGCTCTCCATCTAGAGGAATAAGTATGACCCACGCACCCCCACCATGTTAACATTTAGATCTATCAAAGAACATCATCATTTGATAGGAGATGTCATCAATGGAGACTGTTGTAATAGATTTATCAAGGAATTTAAGGTTTGAAGGTTAGTTGTTAGGTAAAGGGGTAGTAGCTAGTTGGTCCATGATTGTTTACCCTTTAATTAACTTTTACTGAATAAACTCTAAATCAAATTTAACAAGAAACATGAGCCACAAAGCTACACATTGGTTGTGATAAGGTTTTGAATACATGTATTTGAGAGGATTAGTATGGGTGATCACATAAGTTTTGTGATTTATGAGGTAATGGCAAAGCTTAGAGGTAGAAAAGACTAATGCAAGGAAATTTTTTTTAATATGGGTATATCAAGTCTCATAATAAATAAGTGTGTAGCATATGTAATAAACCACCTGCTCTCAATGTTGGTCATCTTGATGTGCAATCATAGCACCTAGAGAATGGTCTATTGCATAGATGTAGAGGGAAAAAGGCTAATTTTCCTTAGGTAGAATACAAATCAGTGGGGAAAGGAGGTATTGTTTAAGTGCATCAAAGGCTTCATGGTAGTCTATATTCCATTATAAGGATGCATATTTTTTGAGGAGATGGTGAAAGGGTTGGCAAATATTAGACAACTGGGAAATGAAGCATTGAATTGACTAAAGTTTACCTTATAGGCTACAAATTTGTTTGATATTAGTACATGGAGGCATTTATAGGATTTATCTAACCTTAGTAGGATCAACATTGATACCATGGAAAGAAATGATAAAACCTAAGAGTTTACCAAAAAGAACACTAAAGACATATTTCTTTAAGTTTAGTCAAACGTTATATTGAAGAAGATGAGTGAATATGGTTTTTAGAATTGTCAAGTATTCTTGGAAAAGTTTAGACTTGCCAAGTAATTCATCCACGTAATATTCCATAATTTTATGTAGGAGATCATGGAAAATGTAAGTCATGGCATATTGGTAAGTTGCACTAGCATTTTTCAAACCAAAAGGCATGAACCAATAACAAAAAGTTCCCCATGGGGTAATAAATGTGGTATTGTGTTGATCCTTAGGAGAAACTAGGATTTGATTATATCTAGAGAATCCATCTATAAGTGATAACATCACATGGATGGCTATTACATCAACAAGTTTGTTGATACTAGACAATGGGAAATTACCCTTTAGATAAGTGAGGTTTAAATCATGATAGTCAGTGAAAATACAAATTCCTCAGGATGGTTTCATGATAGGAAAAATATTGGAAATCCATTATGGGTGGTTGATGGGTTGGATAAAGTTAACGAAAAGGAGGCATTAGAGCTCCTCTTTGATAAGGAGAGTGATATGAGGATGCATTTTGGAAAGTTTCTATTTAATGGGTTTAACATCTCAATTGGTGACAATGTTATGGGTGATGATAGAGGGGTAAATACAAAGCATGTCATTATAAGACCAAGTGAAGGCTTTACTATGGTCAGTAAGAAATCTAAAGATTGTCCAATCTTAAATACATGAGGCTTATTATGGGAAGGAAGATTAATGTCAATGGTTAATTCATTTAATATAGCTTGTGTTTTAGATGGGATCGATCGTTAGATATAAGAATCATCTGCACCCATGTAGGTGAGAATTATATCATCATCTTGATATTGGATGGTGTTAATAGTGGGAGAATATTCATCAATTATTTCAAGATAAACTAGAGGAAGGGACCTTGTTTCTTTACCCTGATGATAGGTGAGAGGCCCCGAATGGATGGTATTTATTAAAAAAAATTAGGAGGTATAGATACCTCTAATTTAATAGGTTATAGTGGAGAAGAAGGTTGAGAAGGAGAGAATAGTTCTTTGATAATTAGTTCATGAAAGGTTTTAGTGAGATTTTTTGGTTCGTCATATCCCACCCCATGCCTCTTTTTGGAAATTTCAATGGTGTTGCTAGTAGGGTATTCAATAGGCATATGGAGACCCTATTCATAATGACTCAAACCAAATCCTTTCCAAGCACACCTATATAGGTAAGTGTGAGATAATTTAGGGTTACTCAAGAAAGAGAAATCATAGGTAAATAGTTGTGGTGAAGAAGATGGGTTATTGACAGTGGGAGCTTGATCAATTCCCCCATATGTGAAATTAGTTCATAGATTTGGGGGGCCATATGTTTTTTTGTCACTTTATTAGTGTCAGATGTGAGAGGTCTACTAGATGGAAAAAGGAGGAGTGGGAGTAGCTTAACCTTTTGTTTGGCTTGGTTAGATGATATTCCAACTAAAGTAGAAAGATGTAGCCCCAAAGTGAATGGTAAAGTTGAAAGTTGAAGAAAGGATTGGAAAGGTCTAGAAGGCTTAACATTATTCTATGTTTTAGGGTGACAAACTTCAATTTTTGGTTGATGAGTCAAATCTAATTTCACCTATAAATGAATTAAATTAGAAATGGGACATACACCTAAAGGTCTGATATGATTTAATGTAATAGATTCCTATGAGGATAATGGTTTTGACATAGACAACTAAACTTTTGGTGTTTTTGGTGAATAAAACATATCTTTATCAAAGACCTTACGGTAAAGTGTAGTAAGTGGATTGGTGGTAAAAGTTGACATTCATTATTTTGAATATGGACTCTTAATCTAGTCCCAAAATACCACATGGTCAAGTTTCATGGAATCAAGAAATTCTAGACTTTTTACCAATATGAGAAGGGTTTTTAAAAAGCTAATGTAGGCCTTAGGGTTGCATTTTTAGAAAGATGTGGTGCTTGGGAAGGGAGAAATTTTTGGTTTCTACTACTTTGGGCCAACGATGAGAAAGAACCACAACAAGGTCTTCTTTGACAAAAATGGGAGAAGAGACTTGATCTACCATGGGTGGAGGGGAGGTAGGAAAAGTAGCTTCCTCAAGAGGGTAAATAATAGGTATTATGGCTCCCCCAAAATGTGGATGAGGCATGTGTAAATTATGATATTCCATAGGTAAAAGAAGGGGTAAGTGTGGTACAATTAGAGTAGGCAAAATATGTCTCTCATCTATTATGGAAGTAGATGACATGGACTCTTCTAGGTGCAGAAGTGAAATGGATGGGGTGCCACTCGAGAAGTAGGTGAAGAAGTTTCCTCAAGAGGGTATAATTCAAGAATGATGTTCCCTTCAACATGTGGTTGAGGAACTGGTAGAGTGTGATCTTCAAGCTGTAAGAGGATATGTAATATTGGTACAAATAGAATTGGGATTATAAGCTCCTCAATTGGAAAAAGGAGTGGCAAAGGAGGATATTCCTCTTGAGGGGGTAGAATGGGTGAAATAGGCTCTTTTACTTGAGGAGTAAGAATGGGAAAAATAGGTGCCACTAAATATGGAGGAGGAGTCAATAAATTGAGAGTCTCTTGTTGAGGGACTGGTTGAACTAAAGATAAAGGAAATACCATATTAACCATATGGATATTATGATCATTTAAGTTAGTTGTGGACTAGACAATGTTTTGGTTTGGTGAATGGTTAGGAAAGGGGTGTTTAAATACATCCATACTTTGATTAGGAGGTGCATTAGGATTATCCAAGACAAGTTCACCTATATCAAGCATATCTTGAATAATATTCTTGAGTGTCTTAAAATTATTAGAGTTGTGACCTTTAACTTGATGGTAACCACAAAACTCATCTTCCTTATACCAGGTTGGGATAGGATAGGAAGGATAAAACTGTATAGGAAGTTTAATCTAAGGAAGGGTTATGACACCTTGATGTATTAGTTTCTCCAAAATAGATGTATATGATTCCCTAATAGGAGTATATTGTCTTTATTCATACCATTGTTGGAATTGCTTGGACAGATTTTGAAATGTCAAAGTATTCAATTAGTTTGTGGTTGAGGAAGAGGCTAACTTAATGACAACCACATTGTGGAGCCTTTAGTATTTTTTTTTGAGGGAGAGGTTTTAGAGGAGGATGAGTCATTTGTCTTAGTATTGGGATTCTTACTACATAACTTGACTTTGCATTCATCAATATCATGAACCTTGAGTTTTTATGCCATTGTAAAAGCTTCATCAAATGTGTAGAAAGTTTGTACTTGAAGTGTAGACAAGATGTGATTAGTACATGCTCTTGATAAAATATCAATAAGCTCTAGTTGGGGTAAGGAGAAGGAGATTTGATTGATCAAGCTTCTCTAGTGAGAAACAAAATTAGCAATAGACTCATCATCAAATTGTCTGATAGAATATAGGTCCATTATGGAAACCTTCTTAGAAATCTTAATAGAGAAATGGTCTAAGAATATTTGTGTAATTTGGGTACATAAAAAAGAGAGTGCTGAGGTATAGATCTATACCAATCCAAGGTAGCACCTAAAAAAATAAGAAAAGTGTGAATTAGTAACACATCATCATGTCCTATTAAATAAAAAGCATGCCTAAATGCTCACAATTGTGGGTCCTCTTTACTCTAAAAAGAGTAAATTTAGGGAGTTCCCATTGGCTTGGATAAGGGTAAATAGGGATATAAGGATGGATTGGTTCATTGCATATCTAATCATAAGATAATACATTCTTTAAACTAGAAATGGATGTCTCTAAATTAGACATCTTGTCCATTAACATCTTAATGAGGTCTAGAGGGGGATTGGTTTGGGGGATACCTCCTAAGTTATAGGGGAGTTGATAAGAATCAGAGGGATCATATGACATAGCTCATAGAGGTTGTGTTAGGGAAACATAGGGATAATGAGTCATAGGTTGGGGTGTGGAAAGAAGAGGGACTTGTCTCATTGGGTTGGAGACTATGCCTTGGTTAGTTATTGTTATTATAGATTAGATTATTGGCATGCTTAGGTTGGATGAAGGGTGAGTTGTAACTTAGGTAATTATAGGCATGAGTGTGGATGGAATAGGTACCACTAAATTCTATAATAGGGTGTGACTTGTCTAAAATGATTGTGGTTGTGAAAGTAGGGAAGTTACAATAGTGTTTAGGTGGGATTAGGCAATTAGAGATGCCACATTTTGGACATTATTTATAGTTGGGTTACTTGTCAAAGTGGTGGTTTGGGTAACTATGGGGAAAATAGTGGAGGCAACTAAAACTAAGGTTGTTTCTATCAAAAAGGTTAGCATATATAAAATTAGGTCTCCCCTAAAATTATGGGTTTGACTCATAGCAAGGTAATGCTAAAGGGCCACCACATTATGATCAAGAAATTTAGAAAAATCTTGATCTCCTTCAAGCACAATGGGAATTTGGTTAGGGTTGGGAGTATGCTATGTATCTAAAGTAAGCTCCATGATATAATTGAAAGTAAGAGGGGATGATGGAAGTGGTTATCAACTAATGTAATCATCAAGAATTCTGGCTTGAGCTTATGTCAATACCATTTAAGAGGTGGTTTAAATAGTATTACTACCCTAGATTTGAAATAGAATAAAGGAAAAATAGGTTTGAGTGTAATAAAATGGGTTGTTTTAGCTTGTTGTTTTGAAAAAATAAAACTACATAGTCATTGATGTTGGTAGGTATGATTGATATTGGTAGGACATGTTCGTCAACATCAGTGGAACAACCGATGTCAGTAGGTAAAGTCTATCAATACCAGTAGTGTTAATTGATGTTAGCCACTGTGAATTCCTAGAAATGGAAAATATAATGTTTTAATAAATTAGAGGCTAAAAATAAGTAAAATATTAGATGTAAAAGGTCTATGTAAGGAGAAATGACATTTAGAAAACCTAAGATAATAGGTTAAACAAATTGAGCTTTATAAATAGTATTGATTTTGTGAATTAATAGAAAAACAACCTTACCAACTCAAAAATATAGAAGGCAATTGAAAAGGAGAAAAGAACATGTAGCTAATAAATATTAAGTGCTAGAGATTAATTTTATTCTCATGTTGGCTTATGCCTTAGTCAGATAGTGAGAAGAGAATTTGGCTATCAAAGGTACTAAAAAGCAATCTAGAAATGGTTTCAAGTTTGTTTTGGTGCTCAAGAGAAAATATATGTTAGACTAGGTACATGGCTTGTTATAAGAGCTTGCTCTCTACATTTCATGAACCTAGAGCTGTGTTAGGTTGCTTAGCCAAAATATACCTTTTGTCTATAGATTATACTCCAACATAGAATGGAGTGGGCTATCCCCTTGGTGGTGAAATCCAAGTAAGATATCTAGGTAGGGTAAGGTGATCTGCTAGGTGATGAAATCATGATGGGCCTTTTCTCAAGTGAGTTTTGATGCTTGTTTATGTGAATGTGATTTGGTTGTGTAGCATAGGTATACTACAATTTATTCAAAATTCTTGTAATTAGCTAGGTGAGTTAATATACAACAAGCAAACTATGAAATGTAGTAAGTTTTTAAACCTAAATCTAAAATGTTGAGATTGGAATGAAAATAAAGAGGAAACCAGAATAGAATATGAATTTCACTATCTTAATGTGCATGTAAGAGAAATCAAAGAAGGAATTTTCTTTTGTTTGTAAAATAAAATGATAAATTGTTTTCAAAGGCAAGGATAAAAGAAAGAAAATCTCAATTTTAATGCCTTTTAAACAAAGAAGTAAGATATTGAATTTTCTATTTTTAAGAGAATAGAGAATGAAGTGAAAGAAATGAAATTTAACTATAATGCACCTATATGAATATTTAAAACAAGAAATGAACCCAAGGAAAACTCCAAGGTTGCACTGGGCATGCTAGAAATGTTTCACTAGATTTTATCTATTTTGAATTTAAAGGAAAACAAAGAAAAGGATGGGGATAAGTGATTAGAATGAACCCAAATTTTGTTTGTGCACTATATCCAAACATTGTGAGCACTCCTCTTTGGATGGAGAGTACTACCTATAGATAAGAAAACACTACCACAAGATGTTCGTTAGTAGATAAATTAGTGGGCTGCCAAGCTACATGCTTGTTATAGGAAGTGTGAAACTTCCCTAGATATGATAGTCCACTTTTGAGAGACAAAATAGTAATAAATAAATGAAATAGAGTGTAAAAGATAGATAAAATTACCATTTTAAACAACTTGTATGCAACAGAGAGTGATAAGGTGCAGGTGAAATGCTTTGTTGGTGTTTTATAAGTTATCTAGATATGTTTTGAAGAGGCTAAAGAATTGACAGTCACCAACATCAGTAGGTATGTGACTAATATCGGTTAGGTTGTCGAGGTCGGTAGTGAGGTGACCAATGTCAGTTAGGTTGCCGAGGTCAGTAGGGGAAATATTTATCTAGGAGGTTGTAGAAAGCCTTTCTAGGTCTAAGAAATGGTTTGGATTAGGTCAAAGAGGCTGAGATAGTTAGGAAAGGGAGTTTATTTCTTGGTCAAGTCTGGTCAAAGTTTTGGTATGCATGTACAAGGAAATAAACAAGGAAGCTTTGTAATTCCCTCATGGTAGTATGGTTAGAAGTGTGTAAAATAGTGTAGGGTAGATATAAAGAAATATAAGAATAAATATGTAAACAACCTACAATATTAGTGATATACTTAGTTGTGGGTGATAAGTGCCAAGTTGATAATCCCTACTAGGGAGTCCGAACTTGAGTACCTAAATAAAGAGAATAAGTGGATATTGTTGGTCCTCAAGATCTCAGTTGCTAATGGTGATTGACTTATGTAAAGTGATTGTAAGCATGTATGTCAAAAATAGAATGCCAAGAGCCTAAACAAGAGTAAGAATTGATTTTATTAATTTTTACTGACCTAAACTATAGGTTGGAGTCTATCTTATATTGCCAATGTTAGTGATCCCATCGATGTTAGTAGGTATCTCACGGACATCGTTTGTGGGTTGATTGACATCAACATCCCTAGAATAGGTAAATATTTTTATTTTTAGCCTATTTTCTATTATTGTGTATGCCAAGTGTGACACCCATTATAAAATGTTAAAAATATGAGGTTAGGAAGGAAGTAGTTATTTAGGAATATAGTTTGGAAGTGGGAATAAGTCTTAGGTAGTTAGGATGAGGGGACTAGGTCTTGAGCTAACTCATCAAAGGAGAATTAGTCATAAGGTGAGGTGGCCAGGTAAGGTGGCAATAGGGGTTTTTAATTAACTTAATTAAGTATTTTAAATTAATTAACTATGTGAGGGGTAAAAGTATGGGTTAAGGAGATTAATTATTATTATTATTAAAATGGGCTTAGGGGGATTTTGACATAGGGAGTTATGCACATGTGTGTGACATAATTTTGGTGTCTACAAAGGTATAATTTTGCAAATACTATTTTATCAAGATAGGAGAAGTCAGAGGTAAATGGTCAGATGGTAGAGGTATCGATGGAGTCAAGAAGTGGATGATCAAATCCCCCATATATTATGTTGGTTTAGTGGTTGGGAGGCCTAAAAGGGATGATGGTTCTAATGTTGGGGTTATAACTAAGATTGTGGGTGAGGTTATCATACTCTTGAGGAGTATGGAAAGCATCCAAAGCTAAAATATGATACTCTACAAGTGAGAGACATTAGAACATGGGTTCCAAGGGGTCCTCTATGGGGATTTAAGAAGAAGAGATATATGAGCTAGTTTAAGCTTCATCAATGGTAGGGGTGGATATTTTGTTTATTTTGGTTGGTGAGGTGGTGTTATTATTGGTTGGTGGTGAGGTGGATGAAGGAAGAAGAAGAACATTATTGGGTTGGTATGTCATGTTTCATGATGGAAAAAGACTAGGGTCAGCTCTTATAGTAACAACTTAACCTTTGAGTTCAAATTTGACACATCAATGTAAGGTAGATGGGACAAAACTCATGACACAAATCCAAGATTATCCAAGTAATATGTTGTATTGAAACTTTCCCTCTAAAATTTAAAAGAGTTTTAGAGTTATATGAGGCACCATGTAGATGTGGAAGATGACTATCCCCAAGGTAGCAGCCATAGTGTCATTAAAGGAGAAGATGACCACTGTAGTTTCTAACAGAATATTCTTAGGTAGTTAAAGTTGGTAATAAGCATAAGAGGAGATAATGTTGATACTAATTCCTCCATAAATCATTACCCTTTTGATGTGGGTTTTATTAATGTATGTAGTAATGAAGAGAGGAGGATCAAGAATTCAAAATGGATAAAAGGCATTTTTGAATCTTGGAAGGTGATGAAGGTATAAAGTTGAAGGGATCAAAAAAAGTATGTAAGGGGTTGAGGATATTTTATTTGAATCATTACTGATTGCAAGGCCTCTATCAATGCTTGGAGATGATGGGGTGAGATGTTGATTAGTTCATAAAGGCTCATCTTCACCAGTGTCTGGTGAAGTTGTTTTATAACCACTCACTAGATGAATTTAGAAGGGTTAGAGGGAGAGGCACCTAAAATGGATATTTTGGGTTTTGGAGAAGGTGAAGGTAAAGGTGGGGGTACTTGGTTTTACTTGGAAGTTTGAGGGGTAGAAGTGTATGTCTATGATATGGATGCTTTCTCTTTTACCTTATTATTTTATTAAGCCTGAGATCAGGTAATTATATGGATAGTGTGGATTAAGGGAGGTATTGGGATAGATGGTTTCTTTAGTTTCACCTCACTTTCAAATGAGAGTGGAAGAGTAGGTAAAAGTTGGATGGGTTGAGTTAGTGGTTGGGTTGGTGATGGGCTCAAGGGAGGTTCATTTGATAATAAATCATCGTCATCCCATAATATATGGACAAGTGTTTGGATATCTTTATAATTCTCCATGTCATGTCTAGGATTCCTATGGTATGAAAACATCAAATTATCATTGAACCATGATGGTTTAGGATGTGAAGGGTTGAAAGGTTTGATGGGTGGTAGGGTTAAGGAAGAGGTTTGAAACAACCTTTATAGATTGGTCAGATAATATTTGATCAAAGGCATTAAGGGTGTTGGGTTTTTGGTTCTAAGAGTGGAAGCCTTCTTAGGAGTAGGATTCACCACAAAAATTATAGGTGGTGGAAGGGTTTTGGTAGATGGTTTTGGTTGGAATTGTCTGGTCATGGTTGATTTGGAGGTTAAATATTTGGAAGTGGGGGGTGAAGGTTTGGTGATAGGTGGTAAGGTAGAGGTAGATAGATTAGCTAAGAATGATGGTGAGTTTTATGATTTGGTTGGGTTGGTGATGTTTTACTAGAGGAGGAATAGGTAATGGGGATAGTAGAGGGATGGGGTCCTAAGATGGAAGGTAGGTGGGAAGGAAGTGGTATAGCTCTAGTTTGAGGTGGGAACTTTGTTGGCTCTATATTCTTAGTTGTTTTGGTTGGGGTTTTCTTTAGTTGACTATAATGGGTTAAGTCCAACTTTAAAAATGGGTGAGCAAGGCTAGGTGTAGGAAGTATTCATATATTCTTGATGGGTTTGGTTAGAGAGGAATAAGGTGATATAAATTTAGATGAAGGTGGGTTAGATGTTTCTCCTATGGTTTTTGAAGGAGAAAGGTTTTAGGGTGGGGTTGAGGTAATGATAGGTTTGATGGTGGATGCAAGTGAGGTTGAGGGTTCAAGTTTATTTTATTAAAGGATCCCAAGATGGTGCCAAAAGGTATATCTATCTAGGTTGGGTTGAGAAGTAAACTCTAGACTTTGGACCAATCTAGAAAAAGGCTTGTAAATGGGTTTGATCCCTTGGTCATTAGTTTCAAAAGGTAAGACCATAGGTGGAGGTCTGGGAATTGACTCTTCACCTATGTTCTTGATGGAATGTGCCAAGGTTTGGGAGGATGTTTCTTCCATGGAAGGTATAGGTAAGGTGATATCTTCTTTTGGGATGGTTCTTAAAGAGAGAATGGGTGGTTTTAGGATAGGTGAGGAAGCTGTGATGGACTCAAGTAGAGGGGAAAATATGGTTGTTTCCTTTATTTGGGTGTTCAAAGGAATGGAGGTCAATAGGTGGAGTGGGTAAAGAGGTTATTGAATCAATGGTTTCCTCCTTTGGTATTTTAATCAAAAGAGATATAGATAGGTCCATGGTATCATCAAGCAAAGAAAGAGGATTGGTTGATTCCTTTGTTTGGGTTTCCAAAGGAATAGAGGGTGAGTCCACCTCTTCAATGAGTAGAATGGAGGAAGGGGGAGATGAGGTAATTGTATCCTTAATGATAGGTTCACTAATAATGACATTAACTATATGGACCTCATGAGCATGAGATGATTCTAATTTATTATCATCATAGTTGGTAGAAAAGGCATGGTTGGGAAAAGGTTTATGAAAGATATCAAGAGACAAATTTGGAGGTGCATTGGGATTATCAAATATGAGTTCTCCCTTATCAATCATATTTTGGAAAATAGTTTTAAAGGTATCTGATCTACTAACATCATGTCTAGTGATGCAATGGAAGGCACAAAGATCATTCTCATTTTATCAACTAGGTGTAGGATGAGAAGCATCAAGTTATTGGGGACATTTTATTATAGGAAGTTTTATGATGTTTGATTTGAGTAATTTATCCAAAATTAAAGCATAATACTTCCCTGTCGGAGTATATTGTTATGGGGCAACTTTTTTTTAGTTTTAATTTTTTTAGTTAGAAGAATTAGAGGAATTGGTTGGGTTGGGTTGGTTGACAATTGGTGGTGGATTTTATTTAAGGAAAACCGAGTTGGTGGATGCCTTTGGTTTTATATTAGGATGGTTGGATTGATTGGTGGTTTTGGTGGAAGAAGGGTAATTAGATTAAAAGGTAGAATTTTTGTTCTATAGTTTCAATTTTCCTTCATCAATGGCTCTAAATTCCAATTTACATGTCATGGTAAAAGTTTTATCAAAAGTTTAGAAAGTTTGAGCTTGAAGAGTACATTAAATATGTTTTGTACAACCCTGAGAGAAAATCTCAATCAATTTAGGTTGGCATAAAGAGAAATAAAGTTGGTTGATAAGACCTCTCCATCTATCTAAAAAAGTGGAAATCAATTCATCATCAAATTACCTAATAGAGTAGAAGCCGATAATAGAGACCTTTTTAGATATATTGACTAATCAATGATACAAAAATACTTGGGCAAGTTGAGAAAATAAAAAGATAGAGTGCTTGGTGAGAGAACTATACCAATCCAAGGTTGGTCCAAATAAAGAGATGGGGAAGGTATGAAAAAGAAGAGCATCGTCATATGTAATCAAATATCAAGAATGGATAAATACTCTCAAGTGTTGTTGGGTATTATCCTTACTTCAAAACTTGGAAAACTTAGGTAGTTCCCATTGAGGAGGATAAGATAAGATAGGTATGGATGGATTGATAGGTTCATTATAGATTTGATCATAAGATAAAAGGTTATGGGCCCCAAAGATAAATGATTTTAGGTTGGTCATTTTATCCATTAACATTTTAACCAAATCTGTTTGAGTTTAGGAAGGTCCATAATTGGATGGTAAGTTTGGTTGAGGTTGGATGGAAGCAATGTAAGGATAAGAGGTAGATGGTTGAGATGATACCACATAATTCTATGTGGTCATTAGAGGTTGTGATAGTGCCACATAGGGGTTGATGGGCACAAAAGGCTAGGTATAAGGTGATATGTATCCTTGTAGATTAGGAGAATATTGGTAATATGTCATGGGTATTTGGTGTGGGATAGATATAGGTTTATTTTGAGGTATATATGGGTTGGCATATGGTTGGGGTTTAGGGGTAACCTTTGTGTTAATAGGTGGAAGGGTAGGATGTATGGAAAGCACCAAATTTTGAAGTGGGGTATGGTGGATGAGGTATGAGTAACAAGAGGTGAGGTTACTCTAATATTGGAGGCACTGGTTGGTGTAGGAGGTGTTTAGCTATTGGTTGGGATGTTGGATTAGGTTTGGGTGGTGGTAGTAGATGGGATATGGCTAGAAGAAGATGCTTGGGTAATCAAAGTTTGGGTAGAGGTAATACCAGCCATAAGAGGGGGAGGCATACCATAAGGTGGATCTATAGGAAGAACCAAGGAAATAGGGGTGTGGTGAGCTAAGGTGTTAAGGTAATGTTGGAGGGCCACAAGGTTTTTATCAAGTAAGGTAGTGAAATTTACATCACCCTTAACAACTATCTGAGGCATGATAGAAGGAGGAGAAATATGAGGAGAAATCTCAACATAGGAAGTATACTCCAAGGAAGAAGAGGAAGATGGTGGTTCTTGGTTAGATTGATTCCTCAACTGTTGTCTAGTAAAGACCATGTGAGGAATAGAAAAGAAATGATGAAAGCTCACAAATCAAATATAAAGCAAGGAAAATGAAAAGAATCTCAAAGCAATTAAAATGTACACTAAATTTCATTCAAAATTTAGTATTCTTTTTTTATTGATTTTGGTTTATGCCTTAGAAAGTGTGAAGAAGAAATTTGGTTTATAGATCAGGTACTAATGATGAAATCTAACATTGGTTCCAGGTTATGTTTAAGTGCTCAAAAAGAAGAATCTATATTGAATGTTAGTACATGGCTTGATATTGGGGCCTACCCCCTCACTTTGCACACTGTCGTGATAAGGGTGTGAAGTGCTTAGCTAAGAAATACTAAATTTTCTAATTTATACTCAAATAGAGAGCTAAGTTGGTTCTCCCCTTGGTAATGACCTCTAAGTAGGATTGTTGGGAAAGGGTAAGGTTTACCAGTAGGTAACGAAATCCTAATCAGGCCTTGTCTCAAGTTTATTTTGATGTGTTGATTGATTATGTGGTTTGGTAAAATGTGTGATAACAAGAGTGAAACTATGATAAATTAGTTTACTTTTTAAGTTACTGAATGAACTAAAAAAAAGCAAGAAATCAATGTATGTCATGGTTTATTTTAATCCTAAAATAAAACTTAGATTTTTTTGGATGAGCATAGAATAAAGAAAGAAAGGGGCACCTAGATGATGCTAGGGTCCTACCAGGCATGACAAAATGTTTCCCTTAATTTATGCTCATTTATTAATTTTGGAAGAAGATAGGAAACTAGTAATAAGTTTGTGGTATAAATACCTAGTTGGTGATGTGCACATGATCCAGACAAAGATGGAGAACTCATTTTTGGCTTGGAACAAATAACCTACAGATAAGAAATAAATAAAAAAGGGGTTTTTAGTAAGATAGTTAGATGGAATACCTAGTGTGAGCTAGATCCAAGAAGTATGAGCTTACTAGAAGGCTATCAATCGATTCTTAATAATAATAAAGTTCAAAGAGATAAAAGTAAGGTACTTGAATAAAGTAAATGAAACACAATACAAGAAGAAAGTAGAATTCTTGTTAAATAAAATGACTAAATATAGAAAAATCAAGTCAATACTCATGCTAAAATGGGTGAAGTCAGGTTCATAAAATCAAAAAAGGCTTTGTAAATAGGTAGGAACATAAAAATTTATGTTTGGTTGGGCTTAAGAGGCTAAAAATAACTTGTTATTATTCTATACCATAGTGACCATTGATAGTTGGGTTAATCATCAATGGTTTAGCTAATTGTTAGTGGTTGGGTAACCATTGATGAATAGAGGTGACCATCGGTGGTTTTGGTAACTATTAGCAGTTGCCTATGGGTTTTAAAAGTTTCTAAAAGAGTAGTTGCAAAATAGGTGAATGGTCTGATAATGGTTCTATTAAGGATCTAGAAGTTAGGAAATAAGGTGTAGATAGGTTTGATTAGGTTAGGGACATTATAAATTCAATGAAATAAATAAAAAGTATAATATACCTATAGTTTTCTATATAGATGATGGTTGAAAGCTAGAGAAATTTTGCTAGAGTAATAGTAATTTGGCCTCAAGAAAATTTGGTAGAGGTTCATGTTTCTTTTGTTGTTGTTGAGTTGCTGAAGAAATAATTGATGTTGGAAATATTAGATACATATATGGAAGAATACTCTTATGATGATCATTTTTATTTCACCTCCTACTTCCCTCCTTTTATAGGCAAAGAGAGATGGAGGATAGAAGGTTTCCTAGAGGGTGAGGCTATTGATTTTGATGCTTGAAAGTTCATTAGCACCACATAAGGTGAACATTTTTAATTGTACCTTTTTATCTTGTACATAACTGGTGATGTGTTAAGAAGGTGAGGAATTGACCATCGATGGTTGAGCTGACCATTAGTGATCGAGTGTCTTAGGAGTAAAGGGACAAGGTGAGTTAAAAAGGGTGGGTTAAGGTTAAGTTAGTGAGTTATTATGTTAAGTTAAATAGATAGATAACTAGATCCAAGGTTTAATAGATTAGTTAGTGGGTAGAGAAGGGCTAGGTGGTCCCTAAGGGGTTCCAAGGCATTTCAATACCTAGTATAGTTTTCCATTTTCTACAATGACCTCAGATTTTTCCTCAATCAATGGATAAAAAGTTTTTATGGGTGGTTCCTATATAGGAGGTATAGACAAAGTTGTTTCCTCCTTGGGAATGATCTTCAAAGGAGGGGTGAATTATTCAATAGTTGAGGGAGAAGGTAAAACAATGATGGTTTCTTGATCTGGTATGTTATTTGAAAGAGAGGTTGGTGATTTGACTATCTCAAGAAGTAGAGGAGGGGAAGATGGTAATCCCTTGGTTTAGGTGTTTAAAGGAAGAGAAGGTAACTCCATTATCTCAATAAGTAGAGAATTTGAAAAATAGGTAGATTGGGTAGTATGTTCTTCAATAATAAGCATGTCAAGAATGATATTGATAGTATGGGAATCATGAGAAGACTCAACTTTATTCCTCTCAATCTTGATAGGTACATGATTGGGAAAAAGTTACCTAAAAATATCAAGGGCTTGGTTTAGAGGTGCATTGGGGTTGTTAAATTCAAGATCCCCCTTATCAATGAGGGTTTGGATAACATTTTTAAAGGTATTACACCTACTAATATCATGCCCAACTACTTGATGGAAAGCACATAAGTTATTTTCATAGCGGTGCAAAATGAGAAGAATCAAATTGTTGAGGGGGCTTGATGGGAGGATGTTGTATGATATTAGTTTTTAGCAACTTCTCTAAGACTAAAGCATAAGACTCCCCAAGTGGAGTAAAATTCTTTTGATTGTTTCATTTTTAGTTCATCATGTTTTAATTTGAGGAGTTAGAAGAATTTGATTGTTTGACATATGGTGGAGGAACAGTCTTAAGGATAACTACTTTTGTGGTTCCCTTGTTCTTGGCATTGTCATTAGTTTGGTTGATAAGTTTAGAGGAAGAGGCCTTATTGGATTTGAAGGTGGAGTTTTTTTTTCAACTTCAACTTTCTTTCATTAATGGCTCTATTTTTTAGTTTGTGTGCCATAGTAAAGGCTTTATGAAAGATTTAGAAGTTTTGAACATGAAATGTAGAAGATGTGTGCTTAGCACATGCCCAAGTAAAAAATTCTATTAGTTTGGGTTGGGGTTATGAGAAGGAAAGTTGATTGATTAAGCTTCTCTAGTGGGATAAAAAATCAGCAATAGAGTCATCATCAAATTATTAGAGTAGAGGTCAATGATGGAAACTTTCTTGGAGATGTTTGTTGAAAAGTGATTCAAGAAAATTTGCGTTGGTTTGGTGAAAGAGAAGAGGGAATGCTTGGTTAAGGCACTATACCAATCCAATGTCAATCTTGACAAAGATAGGAAAAGTATGGATAAGGATATCATCATCATAGGCAATTAAATAACATGAATGCCTAAATGTCTTGAGGTGCAATTGGGGGTCATACTTACTTTGATATTTAGATAACATGGGATGTTCCCACTAAGGAGGATAGGGTTAGATAGGGAAAGATGGGTGAATAGGTTCATTATAGATTTGGTCATATGATAATATCTTGTGAGCACCAGAGATGGATGACTCTAAGGTAGTCACTTTATCAATTAGCATTTTCATCAGATATACTTTGGGTTGGGAACTATAAATGTTGTAAGGTTCATATTATTGTTATGGTTAGGTGAGATATTTATAATTGGTAGGAGGTTTAGAAGCTACCACATATTGGTATGTGGACACATGTAGTTGGGTGGAAGCTATGTAAGGATAGGTGGATACAGGTGGTTGAGTAGTAGGTAGAGGTACATGCCCTTGTGGGTTAGGGATGTAACCTAGGTTTGGTGAAATGGGAACCTGTTGGGTATAATTTGTGGTTGGATTGGTAATAAAAGTAAGGGTAATTACCTTTATACTAATTGGTGGTAAGGTAGAAGCTATAAACACCACAAAATCTTGAAGTGGGGTAGTGGTTAGCAGATTGGGGGTAGCTGAAGGAAGGTTTGAAATGATAGTGCTAGGTAATCTCATGGTGAAGGGAGTATAAGTGGCTAGTGGTTGGGTTTATCCTAAGGTAGAGGAGTTATTAGTGGGGGTTGAAGATATAAGGGTGTTTTTAGGTTGGGTAAGCTAATTTCCATAGTAGTATCAAAGGGATTATTGGTAGATGAAGAAGATTGGGTAGTCAATGGTTGGGTGGTGACTATGGAAATATAAGTGTTTCCCATAAGGTGAGAAGGCATGTCATAAGGTGGGTCCATAAGTGGAAATGAAATAGGGGTACAATGAGGCATGGTGTTAAGATAATGTTGAAAGGCCACAAGATTATTATCTAAGAAGGTGGAAATGTATGTAACTCCTTAGGGAACTTCTCAAGGGAAAGGACTTCTTAAAGGATGATGAGAGTTTCCTATATTAGAAACATAATCCATGAATGAGTAGGTAGAATAGGTTTCTTGGTTTGGTGATGGGTTATGTTCTACTCGGTTCCTTCACTGCTAGTGAGTTAAAACTATAAAAGATAAGGGAAAGAGAATATAAAAACAATCTCACCACTCAAATAGATAGAATATAAGAAATGATCAAGGAAATCAATTACATATTATAAAGCACATTTAGTCTTAAAGTTATTTTTAGTCTCTCTTTTGGCTTATACCCTAAGATTTAAATAAATTGTGTGACTCTAGTTGGGCTGATAGAATGGGTACTAGAAAATAAATATACAAACAGTTTCAAGTTGTTTAGGCTCTCAAAAATGATTTGTATTGGAAATCAATACATGTCTTGGTATTGGGGCCTACCCCCTCACTTCACACACTATAGTGATAAGGGTGTCTAGTGATTAGCCAATATATACTAATTTTAAGAGTTTATACTCAACCAGAGAGCTAAGTTAGTTCTCCATTTGGTAATGACCTCCATGTAGGATTTTCAAGGAAGGGTAAGGTGACCACTATGTGATGAAATCCTAGTTAGGCCTTATCTCAAGTTTGATGTTTGATAGATGTAGGTGGTTTGGTTTAGTGTGTGTAACAAAAGTGATGCTATGATTGAATTAATTTGTCTTAATTTAAACTATGTGAGCTAAAATTGTAAGAAATCAATGTATGTAGTTGATTTCAAGTCAAAAATAAATTTTAATTTTATTTACAAGCATATAATAGAGAGAAGAGCATATAGGTGAAAATAAAAAGAAACCTGAGTAGAGGCTCAAGGTCCCACCATGCAAGTAATAATGTTTTAGTGAATTTTATATTATATTTCAAGGAAGGAAAGAGAAGAAACTAAATACATGTATGGTTTAAAAACCTACTTGGTCATGAGTGCATTTAATTAGATGATTGTATAGAATTCCTCTTTGGCTTGGGAGGAATGACCTATAAATAAGACAACACTAAAGAAAATGGCTAGTTAGATAGATAGCTAGGTATATTTCCTTATGCTAGCTAGATCTTGGAAGTAATATCTTCCTTTAGGACTATAAATACACATGTTTTAAATCATTAAGTTCAAAAAGTTGAAGATAAATTACTTGCATCAATAACAATAAGGTATTAAAATGTAATACAAAAAATACTAGATAAATAAATTGACTAAAATGACTAATGTAGCAATAAGAGGATTGATACTAATGTTAGATAGGTTTGGTGTGGTTTTAAAAATAGGTTAGGGGTATGTGAATAGGTAGATGAAAATAAATTTGGATTTGGTTGAGGGTAGGGGGTGAAAATAGCTTTCTATTATTTTCTACCATAGTGATTATTGGTAGTTGGTATAACCATCAATGGTTGAGGTGGTTGTTAGTGGTTGAGGTAAATATTGATAGTTTGATAGATCATTTATGGTTAGGATGACCATACATAGTTATTATGTGTTAGGTCTGGGTTGATAAAAGTCAAATTGGTTGGTTTCTAGAAGGCAATTCTAGGAGGCTAGTTTGTGCTAGGCTAATTATGAAATACCAATAAAGTAATTGAATAGTGGAAAACAAATACTTAGATTGTAGAAGGTTGATCTATTGAATGGTTAAGGTGGTTGGATCATTGGCAGAGTCTAGCATGATGGTAGGATCACTAGATTGTTGGAAGAGGTGGCCTGCAAAGAAACTCTAGATGTAAAAGCTCTTAAAGTTATGGATCCTTTTTCATATCCTACTCCTCTCTTATTATAGGCAAGGAAGGAGAGGTGAAATAAGATGTTAAAAAGTGGTATAAATTACTATTTAATTTTAAATATTGCATACATTGGCCTACATGTGAATTAGATAAGCTAATTATATAAAATCAAGGTAAAGTGATGAGTCAATTAAGCTAGTTTGGATGGTGAAACCTGACCATCAATAGTCAGGATGATCATCAATGGTTAGGGTGACCATAAATGGTTGAATATTAGGGTAAATTTGGGTTAAAATTTGGGTTTAACTAGTAGTTCAAATTAACTAGTGTTAGGTAAGTTTGGGATCAAATGGTCTAGGATGGGCCCAAGGGGGACTTGAGGTGGTCCAAGGGAATTGTGACATTTTAAACCATCATGTGTGTATTTCTAGTGTCTACAGTCCTAAAGAAAACACTAATCTAAACCCAAAATTTGTTTTGAAGACATCTTCAAAGAGGCAAGTAGAAGGACAACAAACTAGGAAGAGTATCCTTTAGAAATTTACCATACACAAGCATACTAAATGCTAATTAAAGATGAGGGATAGGAACATGGTTGAACCTATTACTTTCAAAAGGTAGTTCTTACAATATTTTGATAGGATTTAACCTTATCAAATGAGCACAATTTGTAGTAGTTTCAATGAGTAGCTTTGTCTTAGAAATAAAATACTAAAATTTCCAAAAGTTGAGAAGCCTTATTAAGGGAAAGAGACTAAGATGTATAGAAGAAGAGAGACAACCCAAAAGGATGGGTGAACATGTTATCAAAAAAATAACACCTGTCTTAGATCATTAAATGAAATTGAGCCACAACCTTTCAATCCTTAGCTAATGGAACCTTACCACCCTTTTGATCAATCATAATGTTATATTTGAGTGGGAAAGTCCCCAAAGGCCTTGAGGATGCATTAAATGCTTCTATATATAGTCCCCAATATTATATCTTTATTTGATCTTTCATGCCAACTCCTATTTGAATATAAAAATTTATAATCATGGACCTAATTAAAACATGGTTTAGTATTCTTTAAGGGGTTGCTTGTTGAGATAATCAGCCACATTTAAGATTGAAAATGCTTCACATCAATTATACCTCTAATTTATTTTCATGCTTGGATCATATTCCTATTTGTAGGTGGAAAACTAATTTGTTACTATTAGATTTCCTATAGTTTCCATATCAGTACAAATCTATAGATAATATAACTCTTTCCTATATTACAATAGATCTAAAATACCCATCCTTTACATGTCCATAGATAGATCCTCTTGAAAACATCAAAAAATGCTATAATAACAACTCTGTTTGAACAAAATATGAACCAAAGGTCTATATCCTAACCTTAATGGTGATCCCTACATGTTATTTGCATCCCACTACATTACCATATCCATCTTGTGGCATTTAAACCATTTCTAATATCATTGGAAGACCTTAAAAAACCCTAGGTTTCATGGTCAAAAAAATATTTACAACCCTCAATGAGAATCCTAGGCTTACCTTTAATCTAATTATTTATCAAAAATCAACTCAGCTCATTGATGAGTTGACTCCACTTGCTCTATCAATTTTAAGTCAAAAGAATGCATGTCGATCATTGATATCCTATCAGTTAAATGCACCCTTGTCACTTATCATGTATACATTTTCTTTTGAGATTCACTAAATCCTTAACCAATACTCACCATTAGATTCAAATGAATGATGCAACATGAGTCAACAATTTATCAGGACCCACTATTTGAATTCTAATGGCTATTTTCTAGAGCTTGGAGTTGATGTCCTCACACCCATAAAATGGCACTCATGTGATCATCATTGATAGTTATTTGAGAATTTAATTTATTCGTAGTAGGGTTATCTTATTTTATCTTTAAATTTGACATTGACATGAACATCCCATATTACAAATACATGCTCAAAGGCTCATAACTTGATGGGAAAAAACTCTAAAAGCCTCAAACTTTCAAGAGATGTTCCTAAGGTTAAAAAGGACAAATGTATTTGATCTACTAGTTCTATGAGCTTTCCAAGTGAAGATATTAGATGACCCAGTTGATATATCCATATCTCTTCCACATGATGTCCTAGTGATGGTTGAGCTTTTGAGTATGAGAAACTTAATAAATCTTGCATTAGGAGCCAACTTTTTTGATGCATATATTTTTTGGCGCTACATTTAATAAGCTAAAACTTGTCACATATGAAGTAAGATCCAAAATTAATAGGCCCATATGACTGCTTCTTTTTTACTTATCCATATGTGTAAGATCTAGTACCATGAAAATGTCTACTTGGCTCAAATCAGACCTAGAAAACACAATCAAGAATACTTTGGGAGTGACTTCACATGATTATATATTTAATGGTGTTGTAGCATGTGATTTATAGCCTAAAACAAATGATCTTGGTATAAAAGTGAACAAAAACATTTGACCATTCCTTTTGACTCTTCTAAATGTATGGAATCTAGCTTTAGCAACCTACCTATTTATTCTTTTTGTGTTCTTCATTAAATCATTCAAGAATTCTCTATGGGGAAAAAATGGCCAATAGGTTTATTGAGGAAAAGGCATAGATGAAAGAAACGAAAGAAGAAAATGGGAAAGAAATATTGGACCTCATTCTTATGGATACCCATAAAAGAAGGCTAAGTTGGCAATGGTCCCAATAAAGACTAAGATGCCTAAAGTGACTTTAACCCATCCTTTGAGTGAATTCAACCTCTTTAGTGAAGAGAACTTGATCTATGGACTTGTCATTCTAGAATGGTTCATCTATGGCAAGTTGCAAAAAACAACAAATATGCAACATTCTTGGGCCTTAATGAAGGCCATTAATATCTCGGTACATCAAGAGGTTAAACCATGGATCTTGACTTTACCAAAGGAGGAGGAGAAAAGAATGGCTCTTCTAGGAAAGTCAAGTAGAAAATATATGGAGACCCCATCTCCAAAAGTAACATAATATTTAGTTGGTGTCAAATTTTACCCAATAATGGCTAGCTTGTAGAGGGTATCTGAGAAAAAGGCCATGGTTGGTGGAGAGGAGTTCACTTCCCAAAAAGTGGAACCTTTTATTATATAGACACCACTGGAGGGATAAAATCCTATTCAAAGTCACATATTTGAGGATAATGGGCTTGAATTAACCCAATAACAAGTAGAACAATTGTAAGCTACTCTCAAAGGCATATAATAGCAAAAGGAAAAGTTGGAGAAATAATAGGTCTTGCTAGTCTCAAATACAATAATAAAAATGTTTGAAGACACCTTGTATGATATCTTTGATTCTCTAAAGTCAACAAAGTCTAGACAAAGTATGTTAAGTTAGTATGATGCAACAACCAAGGTCCTAATCTATCAATAATAGAGCACAAGAGGTAAAATCAAGGATTTAATCAATATCTTGGCTAAATATCAAATCCTTAATTTCAAGACTATCAACTTAGCCCATCTAAACATAGTCATGGGATTACTAGTAGACAAGATCAAAAGTTTAAACATCTAGTCCAAGAACCTAAAGATCTTTCTTGAGGTTGACATGTAGTTGTATAATAGAATGATAAACATATTTGGAAGCATAATCAAGGACCCCATTATGCTTAGCTCAGTTGGCCTAATAAGTGATGATGAATTAAAACACAGGGTCACTCAAGTCATGCATGAAGTAAAAATTTATATCCAAGGGAAGATAGGGGCTGATAAAACCAAGATCATGGACATAATATTTATAATAGAGGATAATATTATAGAGGCTAGAAGCATCAAGAAAGCATTAGAAAGGGCTAATAAATATCTCAATAATTTAGTAGATCAAGAAGATGAACTCTTTATGGAGCCTATGGTCAATTTGAAGCTAATTGATGAACAACATCAAAGAGCAATGAAGACCTTACAAAAACAATAGGGGACTACCTCAGTAAAAGGGTCTCCAAGTTAGTTGAATTGGGAATATTCTTTTTGTAACTAAACATGTACAATATTTTAAAAGAGAATATATTTTTTTGTAAAGGCATGTGCAATTTTTAAAGCACATTGCTTGTAGATTAGTCATTTAAGAATGTTTATAAGGTTCTCAAAGAGTTGTAAAAGGATAACTATCCTTAATATTTGACATGACTAACTAACATACATCATGAAAGGTATATATAAAGAGGTATTTCCCATTATAAAATGAGGGAGTTTTTTAGCCAAAAAACTATTTGTAACTTTTGAGAAAATTAATACAAAACAAGGAGTTTTATAAGTTTATCTGCATTTTCTTATGTGAATTACTATCATGGTTTCTCTCCCATTTGTTTGATCTTATTCTCATATTTGAATGGATATTTTGAATTTTGGATGTGCATATTTAAATTTATAGTTTCTAATTTGTGCTAAGGATAGATTAGTTGAAATTTCTTAGGTTTACTTCACTTTCTTTAATATTCTTGCATCTATGTTAATGCTATTTTCTTACAGGGGTGAAATTATTAAATTAAATATTATTCTTATTTGAATATTTTAACACCATCCTTAGATGTTTGCCTAATGTGTGGTAGGATTTGAGTTTATGCCAATTCATGTCATACATTGGTTAAATGAAGGGTCAAATGAAATTGGAACTTTATCATAATGTTTGAAATAAAGATAAAAAACACTTCTCTTTTCTACCTTACCCTTCCTTTTATTCCTTTATATAAATTCACCTTATATTATCTTCATTATGAATACTCATCTTATTTTAGCTTTAGGTTTTGATCATAATTCATTATAAATAACATAAATCATCTTCAAGATCAAAGATCAACTATGAAGCCATAGTGGCTCCCAACCAGCAACTAATATAAATTTGTGAAACAATCTACTTGTTCTAGCTCTATTCCACCAAAGATATTAGAATTAGCATAACCTACAACTCATGCATTGGATTATCTAAATTAATTATTAGTGTTTCTCAAACACTTAATAACCGCCTATGATACATTTTTAGGCATCAATAGGGATACATGTTCCACTAGCGCTAGAAGGAGGACCTTAGTTAGATCTTTTTAAATTTGTAACATATTGTCTAATTTTGGTGAATTGTATTCAAATATTGATGCATTATTTGCATATTTGTCTTTATTTTAGCATATTTTTGTAAAGATCATTGATCTTGATGGTTAGACACCCATATTTGTGCTTATTTATATAAAGATAGATGTTCTTTGAATATCTATGGGTAATTATGGTAAAGATATCTTGAGATCTATGAATCTAAAAAGTTTGAGGTTAGTAATATCTATTTTGTTCAAATTTTGGTAGATCCTTTACAAATTTGAGTTTATTTGAACTTAAATGTTTAAAAATCATTAAAATGTACATATTTAGACATATATCTGAGATGATTTAGTTAAATATTTATGTCCTTTGTCATTATTTATACAAATTTGTGCAAAATTTTATTAATGTAGAATTATGATCATTATTCTTTGAAAAGGTAATATTTACACATCATATTTCAAATAGGGTTTAAATCTTTCAAGTTGGAATTACCAAGGATAAGGACCAAGTCACGTTCAAAGACAAGGCTTCTCCTTCTTTCATTAGAATTTCATAGGAGAGTTAGGCAAGACAAATGTAAGCATAGAATTTCAAAGTCTCAACCAAATTCACCAATTAACGGTGCTCCTTTTTTCAATCCTTATTAAGGTATGGCTTGGCTAGGTGGTTCTTCAATCAATATACTAGGTGTGGTACATTACTTTCCTCATAATCCTAAAAATTATTTTTCTACTTTTAGTCCTAATGGTGTTATAAATATTGAGGAACACATTAAATATTTCAAGGCTACTTTAATATTATTGAATGTAGTTCATGAAGATGTAACATATAGGTTGTTTCCATTTACTTTCAAATATGTTGCATATGAATGGTTACTTAGCCTTCTAAATAATTACATAGCTACCTAGAATGATTTTAATAGGATCTTTATTGATTAATTTGGTAAAATCATTAGTCTATGTGTCCTTTAACAATAGTTTACGATAGTTAAAAGAGACTCAAATGATCCCATAAGAGTCTTTAGTACTAGATTCCAATTTTTTTAGTATAACCATAGCTCTTTACCAACTTGATGAGGCTTTATCCATAGAGATCTACAAGGATTCCTTAGATCCCATGACTTGTATGTTCCTTAAAATATTTGCTTATGTCATTAATACACTAGCCCTAACTTATGTTGAAGTTGTGATAATCAATGATTAGATGCAACCTTAAGTCCAAATGGCATATAATATTCCCAAGATTAATCCAATTTTTCTCATTTTGATTGTCATTCCCAATGCCAATCAAAATATTATAGCCTCAAATCAACTTCTAGTTCTTAACCAATTGCCTTTGAACCATGCACATCTTGGTCAAAACCTAGGATTCTTGAATGCTACAAGTATATCTAGTTGACAAGACCAGAGAGATTTGATGCTTATATATAGTAGCAATACTTAAGTCCATAATTATGAGGCACCCAAGAATGAGAATTACTCTGTCTTAAAGATATTTAAAATAATAAGCACTAATTTATTTCAATTGTATAATCAAGTTGGTAATACTAGGGAAATCTATAAGAAGAACTTCTCTTTCCAAAGATTCAATAGGCCTTCAAATGGGTTTCATAATAATAACAATAAAAGTGATAAAAATGAGTCATTTGTTAATAAGAATGTACTAAATATAAATATTAGTGGTGTAGCTGTGCCTAATTATTGTAGAGTTCATTGTACTTCAAAGCATGGTGAATTAGGTTATCTATAATTTCCCAATGCTTTTAAAGATTTTCACGAAGAGTTAGATACTTTTGAATTTGTCCCTAATAAAGACAATGGGATGGGTACCTCAATTTATCTAAGGCCATATAAATATTCTGATTCAAGTCTCATGGTGGAGACATTTGAGTTACCATTTTGAGAAGAGAATGAATCTAAGGATATCCCTGAAGAGATCCATTCTTTTTTAAAATATCTAAAGAAGACCTATCCTCTGAGGAATAGGGAGAAAAAACAACCTTTTACTACCTTAACTCCACCAAATAATTTTGATAGTCCTAATACTACATCAAACAACAACCTAAATTCTCTGAAGGGAAGTACCTCTAAATCCTATGTTGATGCATATAATTCTTCTAATAGGACATGATATAATATAGTGAAGGACATGAAAAATATCAAAGCTAACATTAGTTTACATTATTTGACTTTTATTATAGAACAAAGGGACTTGTTAGAATCTTTGTCTAAGAATCCTAGCTAACCATAAAAGTCTACACACGCTAACATTGTAATGCACAAAAGTAAGGGAGATGTTCCACCTTTACTACTTATAGTTAGGATCTTTGGTAATAATTTTCATAATTGTTTGTTATAATCTGGTCCATCTATAAATATTATGCCTAAAGGTATTTGTGAGCAATTAAGTTTGACTCCAATTAAATCTAATAGAGTTGTAACTAAATTAGATAAATCAAGAATCAAAGTGATTTGTGAATTATTGAATGTTCACATGAAAATTTCTTCAGAACTAAGGATCTAAAAGTTCATTGACATCTAAGTGGTAGACATCTCTGATGCATATGAAATGTTGTTATGTAGAGACTGAACTAGATCTTTGAATGGTTACATGTCTATTGACTATTCACACATGGTGTTACCCTGGAAAGGAGTTTCAAATTAGATTCGGATAGAGAGGGAGCCCAAGATGAGACATATATTCACTAAGTACAATGCAACCAATGAGAATATCAACATGGTTAACTTAGATCTAGGTGTTTATACTCTTACCACCATAAATGTATGTAACTCCAAAACTTCTCATGCTATTCCTAGATTATGGAAGTTCTTTTTTGATGGTGCTAGATGTAAACCAGGGTCTAGAGTATAAGTGGTGTTAATCAATCCTATTGGGAAAGATTAAAATTCCTCTTACAAACTTTAGTTCCCATACACCAATAATTTGGCTGAGTATGAAGTAGTTATTCTTAGATTATAATTTGTAGTCAAACATAAGGTCAAAGAATTATAAGTTTCTAGTGATTCATAACTAGTAGCTAATTGAGTCAAACTAGTATAAATTTAGCTTATGGGACTTAATTGAATGTTTTTATGCCTTCAACATTATGTCAACTCCTAAGGAAATAAATAAGGCTGATGATGAACTTTCTTTATTTGCAGTCAACCTTATGCCCAATCGAATTTCCATGTTGTAAAAATTTACCATTGAATTAGTCCCATATCCCTTAGTTCTAGATAATGTCAACCACTTGCAAGTATTCGGTGATAATCAATAGATCATAGACTTCATGACTAGCTCAAGGCTCACATCATTTATGAGGTCAATGAAAATACCCTTGATGATGACAAAGTTTAAGATATGAATGATGACAAGGTTATTAAATTGATTAAAATTAATATCCATAAAGAAATGATAACATTAGAGAGATTATTTGATTAAGATAGACTAGCTGAGACTATCAAGATTACCAAAGTAGATGGAAAGAGCTACAATGCAATTGACCTAGGTTCCCAAGGTCAACCTCAACTAGTGAGCATTGATATATCCTAAATAAGCATTGAAACCAAGAGATCCAAATATTTAATAACCAAGTATAGGGATGTGATAGCATGGTCTTATGATGACTTCATGATCCTTGATCCTAGAGTCATAACCCACACCATATCATTGAAAGAAGCATATAAACCTTTTAGGAAGAAACAAAGGCAAATTAACCATATCCTAAAACTAGTGTAAAAAAAATCAAGAAGTTATTAGATGCTAAGATAGTGCTTTCCATTAGACATTCCTCTTGGGTAGCTAACTTAGTACCACTCAAGAAGAAAAAAGGGAAAATCAGATTGTGCATTGACTTTAGAAATCTGAATAGAGCATCTAAAAATGATAATTATCTTCTATCTTCTCTTGACCAAGTAATATAAAATATTTTTCATTCTGCTATGATGTATTTTCTTGATGGATTTTCAGGGTATAATCAAGTGCTAGTGAATAGGGAAGATAGAATGAAGACTACCTTTACTACTAAGTGGTGAACTTTTGATTACAAAAGAATGCCCTTTGGATTAATTAATGTAGGTACAAAATTTTAAAGAGTAATGGATCATGCATTCTAAGGCCTGATAGGTAAGTGCATTATTATATACATGGATGATATAACTACCTTTTCTAAGAATAGGGATGACCACATTATACAAGTGTAACAAGTGTTTGAAAGATGCAAAAGGTATGGAAAATTGTTATGATATGTTATAACTAAGGATGAGATCTCTATAGAACTAGGTAGATTAAATGCAATATCAAAGATAGAACCCCCTAATAGTAGGAAGGAATTGAAGTCTTTCTTTGGCAAAATCAACTTAGTGAGAAAAATCATTTTTGGTTTTGCAAAGATTATGATGCCATTGAATGACATGTTGAAGAAAGATGTTAAGATCACATGGAATAAAGAGACAAATAAAGCTTTAAAATACATCAAATAATCAATTGGACAAGATCATATACTAATAAGTCAATATTTGAATAAAGATTTCTATTTTTATTCCTTTGCCTCTAACCATACTATAGCTACTATCCTAACTCAAAAGATAGATAAGTGTGATCACCCCATTTATTTCATGAGTAATAACCTTGAAAAAAATTGAGTTAAACTATCATTTTATTGATAAGCAATCATTTGATTTAGTCAAGGTAGTGAATAAATTTAGACATTATATCCTTAGAAATAAGGTACATGCAATTTTGCCAAACCTTACCACTAAGTTAATGTTGAGTCAATGTGAACTTGGAGAAAGGAGATGTAAGTGGATGTCTATCCTTAAAGAATATGATCTAGAAATAAATGATGCCAAGTTGTTAATATGCCAATGTTTAAATCAATTAATTTATAGTACTAATCCCAAACTGAGTGTTATGTAGGTAGACCAATAAAGTTTTCAACCCAATGAATGGTATGATTCCATTATTTATTTGATAGTCAATGGCTATTATCCTACAAGATTAAGTAGAGAGAAAAAGAGACATTTAAGGCTCAAATCAACCCACTTCTTGATTAAATATGGAGTTTTTCATAGGAATAAATTTGAAGGCATTCAGCTAAGGTGTGTGTCTAAGGAAGAAGTAGTTGAGATATTGAACACCTTTCATGAAAAATTTGGAAGTGGACATCCATCTCGAAGGACTATAGTGCATAAGATCTTTAGATCTAGTTTTAACTAGCCTAATACCTTTAAGGATATTCATAAGCATGTGAGAGAAAAGAGCTAAAGGCAATCATGTCATTAAAAGTAGTGATGATTGATAAACCCTTTGCTTGATGGGGACTAGACTTTATGGGGGTCATCAACATTAATTCATCTGATGGTCATAAATGTATTTTGACTGCTATTTATTACTACATAAGATAGACTGAATCAATGGAAACCAAGTAGTATAAGACTGAATAAGTGATCAAATTATTAGAAGAGAATATATGCACACATTTTGAGACACTTGTGTCTCTAGTCTATGATAATGGATTTGCTTTTGTATCTATTGAGATGATTGAGTGGACATATGACAATAATATCCTTCTCAATTTATCATCAAAACATTAACCCAAAGGTAATGGAGTATCTATATCAATAATAAGAACTTGATGAAAACCATAAAATAGTTTTTAGTTGATCAACCAAGGACATGGCATAAGATACTTAACCATCCCCTTTGGGAAGATAGATCTAGAGTCAAGCAAGCTCTTAAGGCATCACCATTCTTGATAGTATATGGTCAAGAACTTATATTTCCCATAACACTAAAGATGCTAACCTATAATATTATGCAATATTACATGGAGGAGGATCAAGAATTTGCAAATTTAAGGTTTTTAAACATCATACAAATGGAATATGAAAGAGAGGAAGCTTTTGCCAATTTTAATAGACATCAAACCATAGTCAAAAGGTGGTTTGAAAAATGTTCAAAGATAAAGGTTTTAAGATAGGGGACTTAGTTATTATTTGGGATAAAGCCTCAAAACTAAAAGGAAATCATGGAAAGTTCACACCTTTGTGGATTGGTCCATACCAAATTGCTAAAACCCTTAGAGATAACACCTTCAAACTAAAAGACTTACAAGGAGTAGAGTTTACATTTCTAACCAATGGCCAATACCTCAAGCACTATCTCTTTACTATTCCACCAGATGTATTCATGGAGTGAACTGTAGGATTAGTTAGATTTAGATTATGTGGGATTTAGATTAGCTTCTTTCATTTTCTTTCCTTCATATCCCTTGCTTGTACATAGTGTTTATATATATATTTATTTATTTTATGTTGGTGTGTTTTATTTCCCTATCTTGATCATTGATTTGAATAAGTGTGCTCCATATAACCCTTAGCTTAAAATACATTTACATGCTCAAGTGGAACTCTACATTTTAGGAATATAGGTATGTCTTCTCAACATTGGTTGATCATGGAATTGTTGAAATGTGATCTTGAAGTTATAGTTTAGAGAAACTACTAAGGACTAATAAGTAGGTTAATTTATCCTAGATATTTTAAGCCTTGTTCTAATATAAACTTGATTCTAATAAGGATTACACATGTAGGATGAAAGATGGAACTATTTTGATATAGTCATGCTTGTACTTAAAAAAACATTAATTACTTGAGACAAAATTTATAGCTAAAGATGATTGTTTGAAGATCAAATATTTGACCAAATCCTAAAACATAGCTAATTTGGCTTCCAACCTTTGTTAAGAAGTCAAAATATCTACAAAATACAAATATATAAGCTTATTGCAAAATTTAATAACTTTTTGAGTAGAGTATATTCTAAAAATCTCTATTGGGGCTATAAACACCTAGATAGCAGTGGGTCAAGGCCTTGAGTAAAGATAAAGGTATCTCTATCAGTGATATGGATGCCTAGTTGGTAGTAGAGAAATACCTTAGCCTTCCTTAAGCTAAAGCATGGTTCTTAATGAATAGATAAATATGTTATAAATCAATGTTAATGGTCAAGGTCATGAGTCTAGAAAATGTTCTCTAAATCCTATGGAAATCAATATGTGGAATTAAAACACACACACAACATGGTTATGTTTTGATGTTTGATCATAATTTTGCATGTGCAAGATTTATTTTTAACCATGAATTAATCTTAATAATGGTGCCTGATCAAGTGGAATAAGTATCCTAGTCATTAGTACAAATCAGAGTCTCTGAATTATAACTTATTTCTATGTTTCCCCTAGAAATCATTATTTGTTGAGTTTGAAATACCCCTATTTATAAAATATGGGGACCCTTGTTTTAAATTGTGCAAATTTGTAACTTAAATTTGTAAAATCACTTTATCAAAGTATCATTAGCATGTTTTCACATTTTATTTATTTGAAAATCATCCACATATGGGCCTCATTTTCATTAAATAACATATTTTCAAATGATCATTATTTTGCCCTTTTTAAATTTGATAATGATTGTTGCCTGTGTTTCTATATTACAAGTTCAATGGAATCCCATTTGGTAATGAACATGATTAGGGTTTTGTACTTCAATGTTAAATTGATCTTTTACTAACCTTTGATTTAAATTTATGTGGGAACAATTATTTATGTCATGGTCTCAACTTAATCCTAAGGCTTAGTCATATTTTGTAACATGACCAAACCTTAGTCTAAAAATATTATGCTTGTTCCCTTTATATCTTGATCCCCCCTTAATTATTTATTATTAGAGTTGTCTAACTAAACATAAGGCCCCCATATATTATGTTTTATAACTTAGCCTAAAAATTTTATGCTAAGGTTTTATCATGTTCATCAACCTAAATAAAACCTTAGTCTAAAATATTTAACCTAAGTTCCCTATATTACTTAATCTCTAACTTAATTATTTTATTATCCATAAGATCGATGGTCCACATTTACTCAAGAGATTGAGATATAGAAGTGCATATAAAGTCAATAAGTCAAGACACTTAATCAATGATGTGTATTTACCTAGGTGATGGAGATCTAATGGTGTGAGATTAAAGTTGAAAAGTCAAGCCCTGACCCTAAGCTAAAGTTCAAACATATTCTGAGGATTGATAGTACACAACCTTGCATATACATTTTGATTGATGGCACATGCCAATTTAAAGTTTCAAAGGACCCTATGAAAATGAGTAGGTGACAAGTGTCATAATATTATTGAAGTAACATTGATCAACCAATGTCATTCCACCCCTTAGATTCATATCTAACAGAGCACATTGATATGACCAAATAAGATCTAATGATGTGTAATGAAGGTTGAAAGGTCAAAATCCCTAAGAATGAACATGGAGACAACACATGGAATAATTTCAAGACATAAATTAAAGCTTGAACATATTTCAAAGATTGATGGTATGTGTATGTGCATACACATTATGATCAACAGTCCATAGAGCAGGGGATATAATTAAGTAGATCAAGATCAATGGAGTGTATTTATCCAAGTAGAGATGATCTGATGGTGCAAGATCAATGTTGACATTTCAACAAAGATCAAGATGAATATGTAAGTGACAAGTGTCATAACTATCGAGAATGTAAAAAATAATCAATGGCATTTGATTTCTCAGATCAAGATCAATGAACCATATTGATCCATTCAAATAGATCCAATGGTTCAAAGCCAGGTAAAATTTTAAAAGGGACCATAACCAATATAATATATAAACATGTCTAAAAGTGACAAATGGTCATATTTTAAATATTAATTTTTAGGATGCCACAATTATGCCACATCAGATTGATATAAGTTAGACATTATATATTTAAATATTTTGTGGACCTAACACAAGGCAAAGGTATAAATAATTGATCCAAATAAAATCTAAGGCATGAAGTTCATATAAGTTCCATAAGATTCCATAATTAAAGATATATAAAAACCTTCAAAAATCCCTAAGCATGTACATAAGCCCTAGTTCAACCCTGTGATCATCATAATCAAGCAAAAGAAGATTAGATTGTTTCTTATGCAAGGATAATTCAATCCGAGACTAAATTATGATCCAATAGTAAGTAATTTTATAAATTCACCACCATGGTAACCCAAAAAGGTGTTTAAAAGGAATATGTGGATCTCTATTCGAATTTAGATGTAGAGGGGAGGATTTTCAAGGACACATAATTCAATGCCACCACTCTAAACACTGGGGACAATAATTGGTCTAAGCTTTTCTAGACCATTGAAGAACAACCATCTATCACCCAAGAGGAAGAGAAGAATGTGACAACAAAGAGGCTCTACTATGACATATTTTCCATTAAAATTATGGGTCTCCATTATCCTACATTAAAACCCAAGGTATTGCATTATATAGACATTTTCTCTCTTATTTTTAAGGATGGTAAAATTGACAAAGGTATGTTGATCAATGAGAACACTTGAAAAATATAGATTATATCTCTACTATAGCATTTTAAAATTATTAAGAACTACCCAAACCCTAATTAGACCAAACCATAATCAATAATTGGGCCAAGGAAACTGATTTGAAGAACATCCTTTCCTTGTGGCTATATTTTGGAAACTAGGTGTTTTCCAATTTCAATGGAAATATCCCAATCAACCAATTTAGACATAGGATTAAGATGATCATGACCATTATGAATATGTTATTTGTAAATATAACCACTACTTATGTGGACAAAATTTTGGGGACCTTAGTCTATTTTATGATTAAGAAACAACTCACCCCTCCTCTTGGTGCAGTTATCAACACTTATTTGAGTAGACAAATTTTTACACTAAAGAAAGGACTAGAACCTAATTTTATATGATGTCATACCTCCTAGGTTCCCTTCTTGCCACAACCAAGATTCCCAATCTTAGAAAAAGGTCACCTAGTGGAACTTAGATAGTTTCATAATATTATTCAAAGTTAGACATATTCAAATACATGTACCACATTCATTTCATTTGTTATTATGTTTATCTATCCCTACCTAAAGCCATCACTAGGAATCCAATGTCAAGATTTAGCCCATTAATCAAAAGGTCAATCAAGTCTATGTGATACATATGGATATACCTAGATTATGCCATCATCAGAATGTAAGGAATTAAGGGACAACCCTTTAGGCTACCCATTCATGCTCCCAACAAGATAGAAGAGTAAGAGGTAGCATACCAATTATTTCATGGGATAGATGGTTTGTTTAGAATCAAGAAGAAATAAATCCCATAAAACCTCCCATTAACTATTGGGAAGACCATATTCAAACAATGGGAAATGTTGAGGCATTATCTAGACATAATAAATCTTTTAATTTAAAATTGAATGAGCTAAGGCAATGTGATCCTCAAGATATGGTTAAAGGACACTTGAAGGCCAAAGGAATAAATGTGTTTTATGAGCAAAAACTTGACCCTTATGACCCAATGTACATAAATTCATCTTCATTCTCTAAGGTCATGGGGATATTGAAGAAAAACATGATTCCAAAAGATAGGATCACAAGGGAGCAAAAAGGAAGTCATGACATATGGCAACTAGGGCTAAGGAAATATCACTTGTTAGGAAGTACAGCTTCTAGACCTCCTCCATCCCAATCACAAGTAGAGCCTAAGAATAAAACACAAATTGATTAATGTATAAAATAAATGAGGCCTAATGAGATAACATCATCTTTAACCCAAGTTATGGAACAAGGATCACCATTTGAAGAAATTCACATGATAGCATTATACCTTGGGAAAATAATTGAAGATGATTTAAAGATGTTGTCTAGTACCTATGGGTCTGATGATGAAGAGGTATATATGGAAGAAACAAAATAAGTAAAGGGGAAATAAATTTTTGAAATGGTTCTTATGGATACACCTAAAAGAAATACTGAGTTGGTAATGGTCCCAATGAAGACTAAGAGGCCTAAAGTGACTTTCACAAATCCTTTGAGTGAATTTAACCTATTTAGTGAAGAGAACTTAATTTATGGGCCTATCATTCTAGAGTGGTTCATCTATGGAAAGTGGAAGAAAATACCTACTATATAATATCTTGGGACTTAATGAAGGCCATTAATATCCTAGTGCATAAAGAGGTGAAACCATGGATATTGGCTTTAGAAAAGTAAGAGGATAAAATAATGGTTACTCTAGGAGAGTCAAGTGGAACATTGATGACCCCTAGATCCAAGAGTAACATAATATTTAGTTGGTGTCAAATTTGACCCAAAAATGGCCAGTTTACATATGGTAACTAAGAAAAAGGCCATGGTTGGTGGAGAGGAGTTTACTTTCCAAAAAGTGCAACATTTTATTGGATTGACCCCAATGGGGGGACAAAATCCTAGTCAAAGTTAGATATTTAAGGAGAATGTGCTTGGATTAACCCAAGCACAAGTAAAACAATTGAAATATGATCTTAAAGGCATGCAACAATAAAATGAAAATATTTAGAAACAAGTAGTCTTATCAATCCTAGATACAATGATCAAAATGTTTTAAGACACCGTATATGATATGTTAGATTCTCTAAAGTCTAAAAAGTCCAAATAAAGTATGTTAAGTTAGTAAGATGTAGTAACCAAGGGTATAATCCACTAATGATAAATATCAAGAGGGAAAATCAAGGATTTGATCAATATCTTTCCTAAAGATCAAATCCCTAATTTCTAGACCAACAACTTGGCCCATTTAAAAATAGTCATGGGATTACTATTAGACAAGATCAAAAGTTTAAAAATCTATTCTAATAACCTAAAGAGCCTTCTTGAGGATGACATGCATTTGAAAAATAAAATAGAACACATATTAGGAAGCATAATCAAGGACCCCACTATGCTTAGCTTAGTTGGCCTGATAACTGATGATGAATTCAAACATAAGGTCATTCAAGTCATGCATGAAGTACAAAGTCAAAGATAAGGGAATATAAGGGCTGGTAACACCAAGATCATGGACATGATATTTATAGTTAAGGAGAATATTGTAGAGGCTAAAAGCATAAATCATTAGAAAGTGTTAATAGAGATCTCAAAAATTTATCATATCGAGAAGATGAACTCTTTATGGATCTTGTTGTCAATTTTAAGATAATTTATGAGAAAAATAAAAGAGTAATGAAGACCTTAAAATATAAAGAGGGGAAAACATCAGTAGAAGGGTATCCAAGTTAGTTGAATTAGGAATATTCTTTTTGTAACTAAGCATGTACAATATTTTCAAAGAGAATAATTTTTTTTTGTAAAGGCATCTACAATTTCTAAAGCACATTGCCTATATTTTAGTCATTTTATAATGTCTATAAGGTTCTCAAAGAGTTTTAAAAGGAAAATATCCTTTATATTTGACATTACTAGCCAACATAACTCATGAAATGTCTATATAAAGAGGTATTGACCATTATAAAAGGAGGGAGTTTTTGAGCCAAAAAACTATTTGTAACTTTTGAGAAAATTAATAAAAAGTAAGGAGTTCTACAAAAAAATTCAACATTTTCTTGTGTGAATTACAATCATGTTTTCTCTCTCATTTTTTTTTGATCTTATTCAAATATTTTAATGGTTGTTATGAATTCTAGATGTGCATCTTTAAATGCGTAGTTGCTAATTTGTGATAAAGCTAGATTAGTTGAAAGTTCTTAGGTTTAATTTACATTCTTTACTCTTCTTGAATTCGGTATAATACTATTTGCTTGTAATGGTGAAATTATTAAAGTAAATCCTATTCGTATTTACATATTTTCACACCATCCTTAAATGATTGCCTAATATGTGGTAAGATTTGATCTTATAGTACTTCATGTCATATATTGGTTAAATGCATGTTTAGATGAAATTTGAACTTTTACATAATGTTTGAAATAGAGATTAATAATACCTCTCTTTTCTACCTTTTCCTTCCTTTTGCTCCTTTTTATCAATTTACCTTATATTAGCTTCATTGTGAATACTCATCTTTGTTTATATTTAGACTTAGGTTTTGAGCATAATTCACTCTAAATAGCACAAATCATCTTCAAAATCAAAGATCAAATATAAAGCCATGATGGCTCCCAACCATCAACTAATATAAATTTGTGAAATAGTCTACTTGTTTTTCTTGTATTCCACCAAAGATAAGAAGATTATCATAATCTACAGCCCATGCATTGGATTTTTTGAATTTAGAAATGAGTAGTGTTTCTTAAACACTTAATAACCACCTATGATACATTTTGAGGCATCAAAAAGTACCATATATCACATGTATAAGTACCATAGGCTAATACATCAAAAACTTATCATAAATCAAACTACTCAACAAAATCATATGGCCCATCATTATCTACCCTCATGATAATATATTATATAAATCATGTACTAACTATACCCAAATCATTGATCCTAAATCAAGTAACATACCATAATAAAATACAAAGTAGAACAAGGCAAAAAATATAATTATACCTTCACATCCAACTTGTGACATTTCACATGAGTTGTCATAATACTAATAATGGTCTTATAGATATCTAGAATGGCTAAAATATAGACATCAAATAAATGAACTAGAAAATGGCCAAAATATCTCTATAAACTAGCTGACCATAAGGATAAGGTTCATCTATTATCATCCATCTAAGGATTATCACAAATTATAGGTGTCCCTAAAATAGGAATTCATAATGTATCATGAATATCATTTTAGGTGATATCATTTTAGTGTTGGTTAGCCACTCCCATGTCCCTAAGAACATGTAAACTAACTAAAAACTTAATTAAATTCACCACATCTACATAATTACCCAAAATCCTAATTCTAACAACCATGTTTGGTCTATTATTATCAAGCTATCTAAAAACTATGGTAACTAAACTACATCCACCAATCACCAAAGTCTCCATCATTTCTATAAAATATCAATAACGAAATAATGTGTTATTTCTCTATATCAAATAATCATAAATGACATTAATAAAATACACACTACATTCATTTACATATATATTAACTAATTCATCAACCTATATTATCTCTTTTTCAACATTTTCTACTATGTCAAATACATAACTAATTATGTCAACCATGGATATATTCTCTACTACATCAACCATGTATCTAATTATGTTAGTCACTATTAATTTGTAATTAAATTATCCACTTATTATTAATTTAAATAGTATTTTATATTTAATCCACCATTTTATATGAATTTATCCATCTAACCTATCTACATCAATCACTCGATACAAAGTGGACTAGCTAACCATAGTAAATCATCCACTTGATAAAAATTTGGATAATAAATAAATGTATTAATTCATTTCCTATATGTATTTAGACACCTACCAAACTTACTAAATCAATAAACATATATGTAGTAATATATTACACTAGATTGGCCAACATATACACAATCATCCTTTTATTAACTAACTAGATCAACTAGATAATACACAATCAGACACTAAAATCAACTTATCAATTTCAAACTATGTTAGCCTAGCTGATCCCATTAATTATTAATGATTATTTTTAGATAACTCACCATTAATACCCTATATATAAATTTCCCCTTTTTGTCCCTTGCCCATTATCTATCATAATTCCTATTCTACCCCAAATTTTTTGGTGTAAATTCTACTACACAAATTTTCCTTGGCACCTAATATTTCAAATTTACTTCATTTACAACTAAAAACATTAAAAAATTGTATTAAATATGGCCTATACCTAGACTAAGCTCACAATAGCTGCAATGCATCCTCTTTATGTTCCTCACATATGTGTCATCATCTCTCTCACCAATCCTCTAGGTCACATAGATATTTAGTTTCTAATAATAGTAAATATGAATATGAATAGCTAAAATTCTATTATATATTCAAATTTTAAAAATTGTTTATCTATTAATTATTTACTAAAAAAATGTGTCTTTTTCTCAAAACCTTTTTCTACAATTTATTTTTAAAAAATACTTCTAGAATCCTAATAATGTATAGAATTTTTCTATATTTACCCTATAATTTTATTTAAAAATAAATTTATATATTATTTTTTATTTTTTTATATTATTCCATACATTTTATGCCTCTTGAAACTACTCTTCAAAACCTTATTTCACAGTAACAAGGTAAGTGAAGGTATGTATTTTTAAATTATTTACTTTCATCTACTTTTTACTATAATTTATTAGCTTAGTGTTGTGTGTTGTTATAATTGTCACCAAATATTACACCTTATAGGAGGTTTTTAAATCTTACTCTAATATTTGGGAAACATTGGAATACCTCTAGGCCTGTGGGTTGCCTATAGTAGAGGTAGACCTCTAGGTTTAAGGGCTACTTCCCTAGATTGATCCTTAAGTGCTTATCACTAAACTAACTAATTAATTTAATGAAAAGGGATAAAATTATACACTAAATTAAGATATTATAAGGGGGTTATATATCAAATATATCTCCACTTTAATACAACACAATTTCACTAAGAGACATGACTCACAACACTAGTCTTAGAATCCTGAATTGCTCTAACACTAGTATTTCAAACATGGAGGTGATATGCATGAAACTATTCAAATTAAATTAAATAGAGATAAATTTAAGACACTAAGGCTAATTTTACACTTTAAAATAGACCCATACACTTTAAAACACTTTATTTGACCTAAAAGAGTGGAATAACTTGTATCAAACATGAAAGGATTGAGAGAAAGTAAGGATAGGCATCAATCACTTAACCTTTCACTATACATCAATTCACTTACTTAGACAAGATAGTTTTTTAAATAAACACTATATTATAAATATTATTTAAATACAAATTACAATATGAAACTATTAGGGTTTCACCATACCAAGTGTGGAATTCTAATATAAGATCTAAAATAGCTTGCATTTATAGAACATGTGAGAGGAGAGAGAGAAATAGAGCTCAAGGGTCACAATACCACATGTAAAGGCATGAAAAATAGTTAAATTTTATATAAATTAAGTGTATTATATATATATATATATATATATATATATATATATATATATATATTCAAGTCCCCCTTGTACAAATTTCCATCTTGAAGCATAAAACTCTCCAAAACTAGCATAGGGTCCTCAAATGCCCTTCTTAAAATTGCCTTCATGACTAGGCATCTTTTGACTATTGAAAACAAGACTAGGGATACTTGATATATGTGAACTACAAAAAAAGGTTTAGAAACATGTCATAAAATTCATAAAATGTGTCCCTAACTCATATCCTTCTTCGGGACACTGTTCTCACCATCTGTAGTCACCATCACTAGCCTTATATACCTGTCTTCAAATTTGTCACCAATATGGCCTTCAATTTCCCAATAAAATTTGATTAATAGGTGTTAGGACACATTTATAAGATAAATATTCATTCCAATCCATGAATTATACCTTAAAAGGATCCAGAAACTAACCTCTCATTCTCTCACTTGGCAGTCACTTTCCTTTCTCACTGTTTACCAAAGACTACCTGAGATGAATGACTTAGGGAAGATATTTATATGTTTTTATAAGGTGATAAATGGATTTAAGAAATTATAATAAATATATAAATACATCCACAAAGGAATTTCACCTTTTAATTCTACTCTATACCTATAAAACACATAAATCTTTACAAAACCCCTATTTTAGGCATGTCTATACAAGTAGGGTATGAACCAGTCATGTGTCATGGAGCCTAAGGAAGTTATATACAAGTATAAATAATTTATAGGCTATAAAAAACCTTTTTAATGAATTCTCAAACATCTCTTTCCAATCAGGTCTTTGACAAGGGTTTAGGAGGGTTTCTAGTGTTTTAAATTATTAAGGATTGTTTATAAAATCTTAATATTGAAACCTTAGACCAATTACACTAATATCATGATAAGGACCCTCTTCAACAACTCATAATTCCTTAGAGTTTCATTCATAGTGTTTTACGAGTGTGAGTGAAGTAAAGTTACCCTCGAGCTTTTGTAGTGTATTCTAAGTAGGCCTAAGGTGTCTTTTAGGCTAAAATATGTTTTTTGTGATATCTTCTACAAAATAGAGGTTAAAAATAGTATTATACCTTTACATAAAGGTTAAAATTTGATTATAAAGGTTCACCTTACCTTATAAGTGGATTAACACCCCTGTAAGGCTTTAGGCTTGGCATAGACCTAATAGGCTTAACCTATGTTACATGACTTAAAACCTCATTTGAATGATTTTTCTAGAATGTGAGGTATTTTATACATTGGTTCATCCTAAACTAAACATTACACATCATCTTGTAGTATTCCAACACTTCTCATGTTTTCCTCTTACCATATGCTGACCAAGCCTATAGTCTAGACTACGTAGGAGTGTCCTCTATCTAAGACAAAATAGAGGTCACTTCCCATATTATATCAACAAAAAAATTATATGAGAGGTGATATTAGGTCATGTATGTCTTCTACACCAATTTTCATAGTTTTACCACCTTTTTAGAGTGTTTAAACTCAACATAATTCAACATAGATTTGTATCCAGGTAACTGTGCAAGGAATTTTGTATGCAGGGTTGGACTTATTTTGTTCACATTTACCTTAATAATATATAATATATATCCATTTCACTTATATGTTGTTTCTATGTTATAGGATTATTTTATCTTCAATTACTATAGATTTCATTGAATGTCTATAATATAAACTAGCTAGGAATGGAAACTTCCTCATACTACCTTTTCTTGACCAAACAACCAATATTTCTTCTCAAATCACTACCCATATTCTTGGGATACATGATATAAATAACCATAATTTTCCATAACTAATGTCACTCTACTATGGAGGGATCAAATGTGAGACAGGATCCCTATTTCAAAAAGTTTAAGGTAAAGTGTCCCTTTAGCAACTTTCTAGACTATAGACATGGCATTCAAATATACCTAATGGATACATGGTTTTTTAACTACCAAAATTATATTCTCCATGAATATTAGATCTCAATAAGTTCTCAAACAAGCTCCAAAACCTTTATCCAAATCTTCTCAGTCCTTTGTGGAAGCTTACTATAGGTGCATATGTAGGATATAAGTTAGTGTGTCAATTTGGGTTCTCACCATTAATTTCCAAACTATTTGGAAGGTTCAACCAAGTTTATTTCACATTTTAAAACTTACCACAACCCTAAAACCTTCATTCCTAATAATCATGACTATGCAAATCTCATTTTCACTTGGTTGTAGGTGGCTTTTACAAAGTGAATTGACTGTGGCATGTTTATAACTGTGTTATTCCTCTAGAGATGTCTTTAAGACCAAATATACTTGGGGAAGAATGATAACTTTTAAATTAAATACAAAAACATGTTATATTTGAATTAACATTGTTATGAAGGTGAAAATGAGGATATAAGCTCTATAAATGATGGAAACAATGGGCAGACTAGCAATGGAGCTCTCAACTATCAAAGTAAGATAGTTATGTTTAACTCCTTCACACTGCACATACAAACTAGATAAAATACTATGTGAGAAGGAAGATCAAACTCCTTATAATCAATTTTAATAATTGGTTTGAATGGACCAATATAATAAAAGAGAAACCATGAGGTGATGGGGATGAATAGGTAAAAATAGTAACTAATACTCTAATCAATGGTTCATAAATCAAAAGTAACCAGTATTCTAACTATCACCATGAATTTTAAGTATAAAAATATTACTATTATCCCTAAATATTATTTTATCCAACTCACCTCCTATTGTCCATACCATGCAAAGACTAGTTGACCATTTCTGCATGCAAAAGAAAGTGATGGATAAAAGTAATAGTATTATGCCATTTTTGAGATCTTCAAGGCTGCTCAAGAGTGGAATTGAGTTTATGGGACCTGAAGGGTCATTTTATAATTCTTCCTACATGCCAAAGCTATTGCACAAGCCATATAATCAACTAAAAACTACCTTTTCTTAACTATTTTATTTATTTTAGTGTAGCACCTAAAAGGTTTTTAGTTATGGCTACCATATCTAATAGGAATATGACATGTATGATATTTTATGATCTTTAAAGACACTTTGGAACACTTTTATTCTATGTTAAACCATACAAGTCTATTAAATGGCCCAAATATGACCCCTAGATGATATAAGACTAACTAAGGACTAAAAATGAATATGACCATGGCTATAAACACAATTACTGACCCTATAAGACCATGGTACACATTACAAGACCTTATTAGACCCCTATATAAAATTTACAACTATAGGGGGTTGAGTTATTTTAACTTATGGTCAACATTTTTAGTGATTTCCTAGGGGTGGTAAGCTAGTTGTGACAAAGATCAATAACTTACTCCTATCCATTAGGATATGGAGTCATATATGAATTTATTAGACACTAAATTACCTCTATAATCACACCAAATAGAAAATAATAACACACAAAATAAGACACCTAATAAAACCCACATATGTTCTCAAGAACACTTAGTGAAAAAACACACATAAGCAAAGATACACACCTATCATAGTGTACAAGATCTCAATATTGAGGTGAAGAATAGCTTATGATGCTTCAACTAGGGAAAAATATGGTACCTATTACATCCTTGTTTCTCCATGAAATAAACATATCATATGGAACATGCTTGTTAATAAACACTTGCTCATGTTGATGGTAAAATAACTTACCATCCTTGAATATTTTTTTGTCTACATGTATGCTATTTAGAGATTTCAAGGGCACTCTTTCTTACCCTCCAATAATCTTATTTGATACTAAAAACTTATTAAATTTTATCATATCCAATTGGTACTATTCAAACTACAAATTAGGAGTGATCAATACTACCTCAACTTCACTTCCATCACTATCATGATGTTCTTAATGTATGAGATAATCAAGCTTGTATTCCATTTTCTATACCATATCATAAAGTGTCTCAACATCAGGCTAAGGTGTTTACTAATCTTTGAAAAAAAAATCTTCTAGTTTATATTCATTAGGTTCATTTATACTTGTATTCATTTGGATAGTAGTAAGATACTCATCCTCATTCTTAACAAGACACTCATCAACCTACTTGTTAGATTCATGAACAACCTCATAATCAGGTTCACACTTCTTAGGAGGAGAGGTAGGCTTACTCAACTTCTCAAACTCCTGACTTTTGGCATGAAATCTTTGCCACAAATCATCTTCCTCTTTATGACTTTCATCTTCAAGGACTCCATCAGTTTTAGGTAGAAAGACATTATTCTTTTTATCATACCGATCTATCATGCTTTGTAAACTATAACCATCATACATATGGATAAGGTAATTTCCTTTAGTAGCTTGTGAAAATGAATTTTCAATTCTTACCTTATATTTCTCATATTATCCCTCATGGATGATGTATGTGCTAAGGTTATTTTTCTCAAAGTAAGTGTATGGATCATATCCATAGGTATCTACACCATACTCATCTAAAAATAGATTAGATATGACCTCAAGCTTAGAATATGTTCTATCATCCACAATAGACTCCTCATGATAATTTATGACATATTTTAGATTGGATATTGCTTTTACATAAGTATCAATATGAAATTTAGCTAGTGATAGAGTTATAATGGTTACCTTTGATCCATTCCTAGTCTTGAAGGATAAAAAAGACCAATCATCTGAGAGGTAGCCTCCTATCTTGGTTATTAAAACCATTGAGAGGTAGATAAAAAAGTGAGATAGAAATTCAACAACCATAATGTCTTGAAGTATAGGGAAGCTTGGATAATCATGAAGGAAATATTTAAAAATCTTGACCAATCCTACTAACTTAGCAAGTGTCCCATCAATTTTTAGTACCCCCTTACTATATGTTTCATATTTTAGGCCCAACTTATCATCTACAACCCTAGGCATCATTGAATTACTATCCCCAATATCTATTATGTAGATGTCAACAAGTTTATCTCCCAAAATGAGAGTAAGGTAGAAGGGTAGAGGATTTTTAGATTTGGAAGGGTAGAGTATCTCCTAAAGAAAGAGACTAGCCTTAGCACTTTTCAATGAATCAAAAATGCTCAAATAAAAATTATTTAACTTTTATTATTTCCTTGAATTCAAAGAGGCTTTTATACCTTGATACATTAGATAAAATTTAGTATGCCTTCCAACATTTTGATTTGGAGTAGGTGTAGGAGTTGTAAGGACTATCATTCTTTCAATCACACCTTCCTGCCTTGGATAAGGATTACTTGAACTTGTAATAATACCATGAGCATCTCCCAAGGCCTTTCTCTTTGCTATAGTATTTTATGCAACTAAATTACCTTGTTTTATAATATATGTGTATTCTAATAGAAAATTTTCAAATTTCACTCCTTGAGGCTACCATTCTTCATTTGCTTGCATGAACAATTAATCTTCTACTGATAGTTAAGGAGTGATTCCTTAAGTAACCAAATCTTGATCTCCACCTTCATTTTCATCTATGAATTGAAATTTCTTCCACTCTTCTCCTTGTACCAATTTTATATGTATCGATACCATTTCTCTTATATTGGAGGTGGAAGCTAGATTGTATACATTAGCAATCTTATTGAAGTTAGGCCACCATTGACCTCTACCCTAACCATATTGCTGAGGTGGGAAATTATTTATTTACTAAGGATAGGGGTAGTTTTTTTAATGAAAACCTTGATATACACTTTCTTGTATAACATGATCTTCTAAGAATCGAATCCTTGCATTTTTATGACTAACATCTCCTTCCTTTTTAGGGGCAACTCTAGTCTTGGTGTTGGCATTTAGAATTTGGGAAACACCTAGAGCATCAAAAAAAGTATCTATAAGTAGAGGCATAAACACTTATGGAGTCAAATTCCCAATTTTTATTAGGCCATTCTTATCTCTAATTTCAAGGTCATATGATTTGGGTAAGGTGTACCACCTATGGACTACAACATTATGGCTATGTCACTACCAATAACCCATAGATATGTGTGAAACACAAAGATATAAGGTGGTCTTATGGGAGCAGGAAGCCTATGTCAACTCATTTGGGATATCTCATTAAAACCATGGATTTTCTCCTTAGGGGAACTTTGAATCACATTGATTTGATGAGTGAGTGATGTGAGATCACTCTTGTCTTCAAACCTTGATATCAATAGATCTCCAAAATCATCCTAAATTAGGATAAAACCTTCAAGAAAAGTCCTATATCGATCAAGTGATTTCCTTATAAGGTACATGTAAAAGAGTATAATGGAAATATTGAACTAAGTTACATTATGAAAGCTATAGAATTTTGAGATATCCTTGATGTGATCACTAGGAGTGACACGACCGTCATTATTGAATGTGGGAACACTTGTGGTAGTATTAGGGAGTATATCATCATATACATTGAGATGAATGGGGTTTTTAGTGTTGAAGGCTAGGAAGGCATGTTGCCTAGACATGTTATCCTCAAGTTATTATTTACTTTATTGATCTTATTGGCTTGAAAAGTCTTCTTGTTTTTCAAAGATTAAGATAGGATAAGGATGTTGAACTTTAATAAGATGTTGAGGTTGAAGAGGTGTATTTATGGGATTGAAAAATATAATATAAGATGAAATAATAATTAAAATGAAGTATGAACACAAAGATATGATAAAATAATGGTCTAGAATTAGATATTACCTTTAATGGAGTCACCAAATGCTGAGTAGAACACTATATGCAGCTATGATGTTGTTAAGACCAACATTCACCTCAATAAGATGTCTTTAGGATAATGATACCACTAATCATGAAAAAACTATTGTCACCAAATATTTCACACTAGATTAGGTTTTTCAATCCTAGTATAATATTTAGGTAGCATTAGAAAACCTCTAGGCATGTGGGTTATATATAGTAGAGGTAGACCACTAGGTTTAAGGGATAGCTTCCTAGATTGATCCTTAAGTGCTTATCACCTACACTAACTAATTGGTTAAATGAAATTGTATAGAATTAGACATGAAATTAAAATAATATAAGGGGTTGATAAAATATAAATATATCCACTTGATTACCATACAAGTGCACTAAGATATATGACTCACAACACTAGTCTTAGAATCTTGAATTACTCTAACATTAATATTTCAAACATGGAGGTGAATGCATGAAAATACTCAAGGTAAATAAATTATAGATTAGTTACAAACAATAAGTATACTTGTATACTTGAAAATAGACCCATACACTTGACAATACTTTATGTGACCTATTAGAGTGAAACATCTTGTATCAAACATGGAAGGATTGAGAGAAAGCAAGGATGGGCATCAATCACTTGACCTTTCACTATAAATCACTTCAATTAATTATATAATATATTTTTTTAACTAAAAAATAAATTACAAAAATTATTCAAAGTAAAATTACAATATCAAAATATTAGGTCTTCTCCATACTAGGTGTGTAATTATAATACAAGAGCCAAAATGGCTTGCATTTATAAAACATGTGAGAGGAGAGAGATAAGTGGAGCTAAAGGGTTACAATTCCACATGTAAAAGAATTAAAAATAGTTAAATTTTAGATAAATGAAGTTTATAATATAGATATTCAAGGTTTCCCAAGACAAATGTCCATCTTAAATCATAAAACTCTCCAAAACTGGTGTAGGGTCCTCAAATTGCCATCTTGAAACAACCTTCATGATTAGGCATATTTTGAATAATAAAAAATATATTAGGAAGAGTTTAAAAATTTTCATGGTAAATGAGGGGTTATATACATGCCATAATAGTCATCAGATGTGTCCCTAACTGATAGCCTTTTTTTGGATGCTTGTTCTTACCATCTGTAGTCACCATTACTAGCCTTATAGGTCTATCTTCACATCTGTCATCAAGAAGGCTTGTAATTTCCAAATAAAATATGAGTAAGAGGTCTTATGAAACTTTTATAAGACCCATATTCCTTCCAATCCATGAATTATACCTAAAAAACATCTAAAAACTAACCTCTCATTCACTCACTTGGTAGTCCCTTTCCTTTCTCATTGTTTACCAAAGACTGTTTGAGATGAATGACTTATAAGATATTATTATGTGTTTTTTTGAGGTGATAAATGTATTTAGGGAGTTATAATAAGTATATATATACATTCCAAACTTAATATCACCTTTTCATTCTAATTTATACTTACAAAACACATAAATCTTTGTAAAAACCCCTATTTCAGGCATGTCCGTACAAGTAGGGTATGAACCAATCATGTGTCATGGAGCCTAAGAGAGTTATATAAAATTATAGGATAATTTTTATAATATAATAAAAAAATTTAATGCATTCCCATCCATATCTTTCCAATTGGTTCTTTGACAAGGGTTTAGGAGGGTTTCTAGTGTTTTAAATTGTTAAGGATTGTTCATGAAATATTGAAATTGAAACCTTAGACCAATTCCACTAATATCATTTTAGAGACTCTATTAAATATATATTAAATAATTATAGTCTCATGAATAGTGTCTATACTAGTGTGAGTGAAGGAAAGTTACCCTAATATTTTGTAGTGTATTCTAAGTAGGCCTATGGTGCCTTTTAGGCCAAAATGACCTTTTTTTTTTAATATTTCCTACAAACCAAAGGTTCAAAAAAGTATTATAAATTCCCATAAAGTTTATAATTTTATTATGAAGTTTCATATTTCCTTATAAGTGGATTAATACCCTTGTATGACTTTAGGCCTGGCCTAGGCCTAATAGGCTTGACCTATGTTTCATGACTTATAACCTTATTTACATGCTTTCTCAGGAATATGAGGTCTTATCTACATTATTTAATGTTAAAATAAACATTACACATCCTATTTTAGTGTTCCAACACTTCTCATGTTGTCTTCTTACCATATGCTTACCAAGCCTATAATTCAGACTTCTTGGTTGTGTCCTCTATTTGTGAAAAATTAGAGGACACTTACCCTATTGTCTCAACCAAACCAATGATATAAGAGGTGAGATTATGTCATGTAGGTGTTTTAAACCAATTTTAATAGTTGGATCACCTTTATATATTGTTTAAACTCCTTCAAAATAGACTTTTATGCAAGTGACTATGTAGGGAATTCTATATCTAGGGTTGGACTTATTTTGTTCACCTTTCCCTTACCCTACTTAATTATTAAGAGAATCACGTGAAGTTGGTTATACCATTATGAGAGAGTTTTTAGTATGATCACTTAACCCTGAGACCTCTTCCATGTTTCTCAATCCACCTCTCTTCATATGCTTGAATTGGTTTGTTTACTATACTAACTGTAAGTGGTAATCTATAAACCATAGACACACCTATAGGATTATTTAAATAGTATGTTTCATGCCATGTCTCATAGTTTTAAGTTCTTAGACTAATCATGCCCTATGACTTATTAATATTCAAATTACTTACTCCAACATACTGAGTCTATAGTCTGCTATAGGTGTCATTTTGTGAACAAAAGTGGCCTATAGGTGATACCTAAATAAAAACCTTATGAATCAAATCCATTGATTAAATTTTAGGGTATTTAATAATTTAAAATCTAAGTGAACACCTATACCATGCATATCATGTTCTCATCCCCTTACATCAACATTGTGGTCTACAGACTAACTATAGATTACATTTTAGAGGCTATGGGACCTAAAGGTGAGAATTAGGGTCTAAATATCACTCCTTTCTCTCTTGGTTTAATATTTAAGTCAATAAAACTCTTAAATTATTATTTATTCCCATCTTAAGACTAGAAAACTTGAGTATTTTAGCTTCAAGTACTACAAATTTCATTGAATGCATATAGTAGAAACTAGTTAGGAATGGAAACTTCCTCATAATACATTCTCTTAACCAAAAACCCAATATTTAGTCTCAAATAACTACCCATATTCTTGGGATAAAAGATAAAAATCACCATACTTGTCTAGACCTCATGTCACTCCACTATGGAGGGATCAAATGTGAGATAAGATCACCATTTCAAAAAGTTTAGGGTAAAGTGTCCATTTAACAACTTTCTTGACTATGGACATGGATCTCAAGTTTTCCTAATATATTAATGGATTTTCCACTACCTAAATGAAATTATCCATGAATTTTAAACATAAATAAGTTATTATACAAGATCCAACACCTTTATCCAGATCTACTTAATAATGTAGGTAAGCTTTTTGTAGGTGCACATGCAAGATATAAGGCAATGTGTCAAGTTAGGTTCTTACCACTAATATTAAAACCATTTTAAAGGATCAAACATATTTATTTAACATTTTAAAACTTCTCAAAACACTAAAACCTTCATTCCTAATCATCATGAATATGTAAGGCTCTTTTTCACCTAATTGTAGGTGGTTTCTATAAAGGGAACTGACTGTGGCATGTTTTTGACTATGTTATTCCTCTAGAGATGAATTTTAGACGAATGATCCTTAGCGGAGAATTATAAATTTTTAATTAAATAAAAACTCATGTTACCTTTGCATTAACATTGTTATGAAGGTGAAAACAAGGATAAAATCCTTTATAAATGATGGAAACCATCTGCAAACTAGTAATGGAGTTCTCAACTAACAAAGTGAGATTTCTACTCAACTACTTCACACTAAATATATAAAATAGATAGAATACCATGTGATAATTAATATCACACTCCTTATAATCATTTTCAACAACTATTTTGTATAGACCAATCCAAAAAAAAGAGAAACCATGAGGTGATGGGGATGAATAGGTAGAAAAAAGCCACTAACACTCTAAACAATGGTTCATAAATCACAATAAAATTACTTTATGACTATCACCATGAATTGGAAGTATAAAAAGAGAACTATCAAATTTTTATATCATTTTATCTAGCTCACCTCCTATTGTTTATACCATGCAAAGGCCAGTTGACCATTTCTGCATGCGAAGGAGAGTGATGGAGAAGCAAAATGGTTTTATAACATTTTTGAGATATTCAAGGCTTCTCAAGCATGGAAGTGAGTTTATGGGACATAAATGTTCACTATAAAAGTCTTCCCACATGCCAAATCTACTACACAATCCATATAATCAATTGAAATTTGCCTTTTCTCGACTATTTTCTTGATTTCAACATAACACTTCAAAGATTTTAGTTATGATTTTCATATCTGACAATAATCTAACATGTGCTACTTTTAAAGACACTTTGGAACACTTTTATTCTATGGTAAACTATATAAGTTTGTTAAATGGCCCAAATATGAGCCTTAGATGACATAAGACTAGATAAGGACTAAAAATGAATATGCTCAAGGCTATAAACACAATAAATGTCCCTATAAGACTATGGTACATATTAAAAGACCTTTTTGGACCCCTCTATCAAGTTTCCAACTATATAGTGCTGACCTATTTTGACTTGTGGTTAAAAAATTCAATAGTTTTGTTCTTTATAGAATCACCATCTCATGTTACAACTACTGACATATGATGAGCTTTGAGTGGGGCATATGTATACACATAATATTTTTTAACTTTATCATTTACTAAAACTTTCTCTCTTGTTAAATATTATAAATTTTCAATATCTCTAAGTGCATACCTTAAAGGGTACACTGGGAAAGGGGTGGGAAAACTTTTGGTGCTTTTCAAAGTTGTTAGTCCCTATAGCATTACCTAAAACCACTACAAGTCACTTTTATCCAAATCACTAAGCAATTAAAACCCATTTACCCAATTCTCTA